>JAJJWX010004952.1:0-542102 GCA_023529315.1 Papaver bracteatum | reverse complement strand
ACCCCTGCCTCTCCAGCTCCGAGGTGTTATCGCGGTCGGGTCCATCTTCCTAATTAGTTTTGTAGTAACTCTGATGTATTAAATAAAACGGACCTTTGAGAGGTACATACATACTGTCTCATCTTATCGTATCATGTGTGTGTTACTTTGGGTTGGAATATATGGATCGAGTCTTTTATATGAATGTCTCTCTGTTCTCAAAGTTCTTCTCCGTGTACTTTTTTTTTTTTTTTGTTAAGAACATTTCATCAGTCTAAGGTTCGTTTTTGATTTCATTTTTAGCATTTTTGTTTCTTCTCTTGCTTTGCTTTAATTTTTTTTCTTCACATTTCTGGACTTGGAGGAATTTAGGGTCCATTATTAGTTCAGTGTTTTTCCCCAATTCTGAATTTGGAACATAGGGTTTACGTTTGATTCAATTTTAGCAACTTCATTAGTTTTTGTCCTGTGATAAATTTGTAGGAGTGTTACTGCATCAGATGAGTTGAGGACGAAAGTTCACCGGATTGTTATGAATCTAGGTTTTACTTAACCTTTGCGTATTTGCGGATTCATTTTATCGAGGAATGTTCACAACGTTGAATCTTTAGAGTTCATTAGGGTATTTATCGGAAGGAGGATTCAATGTGAGCTTAGTAGCATATAATATGGGGTTTCCTTTGTTTTTCTGTTAGCATCTAGTGGTGCGAAAGAAGTGTTAAAACGTTTAATTTAGATTACAATGTGGGCGTTGGTGTTTCATTTGATTGAAATTGATAATCTCTGGTGAATTTCAGTTACTAAGTGAATAGGAAATATGTTAATAGCATAGCCTTCACCCACGCCGTAAGGCTACGTGTCTGCCAAATGCCTTGGATCAAGGCTACTCTGTATAGTGATGAGCCATTTTATCCGTGCTACCAGTGGCAAGATACAGTTATTTTACTTTGGTATTGTTGGGAAGCTTCACAATCCAATAGAGGTAGACCAAGGTTAAGGTTCTACATTTGGGAAAGAAGACGTCTGCCTAAACCGTTTGGGTTAGCGTTAAACCCTTCCCTTGGCCTTGCTATCAACTAATTAATATGGTAGTATAACAAGAAAAAAGTGGGTAAGAAGTAGCTATCTATCGATTTGGTTTTTCACCTATGTATAAATTCACAAGGAAACAAACAAACTGCAGTAATGAACTCTTTTACAGTAGAGAGAAACATAACATTGCTTCAAGCTTTTACTAGTTGGAGAAAGGTTGTTGAGACTATGACAGGAAACAACTTCCTAGTAAAACTGGGTGCAAATTAATAATCTGAAACTAAGATGATTTCTGTAGTTCATCATGGCCAGAGCCAGTCTCACCGTTCATTGGTTGCAAACTAAAAACTGGCCATCCAATTCATATTGACCGCATATCCAACTGAGACTGCAACTATTCGCAGCCATAGCGCTTTGTATCCAAGTTACAAATCCCCCACTTTTTCTCTGATTTTGCTGAATAAATGACTGTTCATGACAATTCAACAAGGCCAGACACCGGTTTGGTACTGACAATCTAATTTGGAAAAAGAAATTCAGACCCCTGGCTCTAGTTTTAACCTTAGCGTGTCTAGCAAAGGATGCAAATCAGCTAGAAAGTTGGTCACACCAAAAATAGGTTCCGAAGAAAGCAAATAATCCCTCCGTTCCTTTTTAGGCTTATCTTGGTATTGCTGCAGCTTTTGTAAAAGTACCTTTCTGTTGTGCGTTGCTGTGCTGTGAGAAAAAACACAGGTAGATGTTTGGTAAAATTTTAATGAAAGTTGAAGCTGATTAAAAAAAAATCAAAGTGTGTTTGATAAAATTTCAGATTCAACCGTAGTTGTTGTTGCAAATGACAAAAACGGACATATCTCTAATGGTAATTTAATTCAATTTTATTGGGTTTAAAAATAATTAATTATTTGTACTATATAACACTAACTACCACTAATATTATGATTGTTAAATAATTACTTTACTTAACCATATATATATATAAATATATTTCAAACAAAAAATGATACTAAAATTAAGTATTTATTTAATTTTTTTTACTGTTGACAAATTCAATGAAATTATATATAAAATAGTTTGAAAATCAAAAAATTAAAAAATAATGCAATATAAGAAATAGTAAAAAATTGTTTGTATATAAATTTAAGGGTAACTTTTGTCATTTATAAAATAAATTAGGGACAAAAAAGATAAATCAATCATTAAATTTAGGTGGGGTCACAGCTTATGCTTTTGCAGCTTTTAAAAGCTCCTCCTCTCCAGCTTTTAAAAATTGAGGAATTTGAGAAATGCTTTTGATAAAATCAACTTTGATTTTTTTTTACCAAACACTAATTTCAAAAATTATTGACATATATAGCTTTTGAAAGTGCTTTTGAGAAAATAAAAGCATTACCAAACCCAGCCTTAATAGGCTGGTTTTGTTTTTAGAGAAAATTAAGGATATTAAAAAGCCATTTTTTTTAAAATATTTATTTATAAAAACCAGCCTATTAAAAAAAAACGGAGGGAGTAATATAATTAATAAAAACCTCGATTACAAGTCGAGATGTAGCTTTACAACTTGATCATGAGATCTTTGGTACCACAGATTATATTCAAGTAATCACAACAACATATTATATTGAGTACAAAGACTAGTCATTGCATTGGAAAACCAAGTCTTTCTTACTGCTCCCTCCGTCCTTATTATAAAGGCGGAATATGACGACACCCTGCCCCACCAAATATATACCACTGCTAAATAAACTTAGGAAAAAGAACAAAAAAGGCATGAAGATGGAGAAAGATAAAACGAGGTTCTTGACACGGATGGGATGCCTTTTCTACCCTTTTTTTTTAATCTACTGGAGACAAGACATTAGACTTAGCTGATTCATATTATTTCATCACAAAATTGGTTAAAAAGACCAAAATCAACAATTTCTAGGTGAAAATGACATAAATTTTGATACTGTTTAAATGGACAAATATGTAAAAATAGACAGGATGTAAACAGTTTCATCCAACCCATTTTTAAATATTTTTTCTTATTTTTAATTTACATTAGGATGCATCCAGTTTCATCCTCGCTATTTTTTAAGTTTAAGCCAGGATGAATCCAGTTTCATCCTCGCTATTTTTTTGGTGTCCATTTCACCCATACTAATTTTTACTCGTCCATTAGAACCATGTTTTAAAAATATTTGTACAAATGACCCATTTTCCGTTATTTCATCACATAGCATATTTCAGGGTCCAAGATCTGGCAGTCCTCTCATACTTGGCTTTGTCAGTTTTGTACATGTGCGCAATCTCAGGGACCAAGGGATCATCAGGATTTGGATCCGTAAGCAGTGAGCATATGGATAACAATTTGCGGTAAGCGCTGGACTTCATTGTTCTTTGAGAATGTCGAGGCAGCTACTCCCGCTTCTATTGATGTTGGGATGGAAAACTTGCGTTTTGAAAGCAACCCTTGGTGGCTTGAAAGGGTAATCTTTTGAAAATTCAATGGAGATGAGAAACACACCACCAGCATAAGGGCTGTCTGTTGGTCCCATTATGGTGCCTTGCCAATGAAACATATCCTTAGATTCCTCACCTACATGACCAGTACTGCAAGAAGTGGGTGGATCTCTTTCGAGGTCTTTCAATTCCTTTAGAATTTTCTTTGAAGCCATTGTAAATTCTTCTCTGCTGTTTTACCTCTCGTGTAATTTTCCCAGAAGTTGGATTTGAAGTTATTGCAAACCCCAAAACAGTTTTCCCATATCCTTTATTGAAAATTCTGCACCAATTTCTTGAATGAGCTGAATTATACCCTGTGACAATAATGTCATCAATATAAACCAGCAAATATGTAACAGACTCTGGTGTTTTCAAGACAAATAATGAAGTATCTGCAACGGATCCTTTGAAATCTTGTTGAAGTAAGTAGTTACTTAATCTCGAAAACCATGCTCGCGGCGCTTGCTTGAGTCCATACAAGGACTTGTGTAGTTTACACACATGGTTAGGATAATTAGGATCCACAAAGCCAGCTGGTTCCTTCATGTATACATCCTATTCCAGTTTTCCATGGAGGAACGCATTCTCAACGTCCAACTGCTTTAACAACCAATTATTCATCACAAGAATGGATATAATAAGACGTATAGTACATGGATTTATAACTGGACTAAATATCTCCTCGTAATCAACACCTTCTTGCTGGTTAAACCCTTTTTCCACCAGTCGTGCTTTGTGACGTTCAATACTTCCATCAGGGTTTCGTTTCACACGGAATACCCATTTGGAGCCAACAACATTCATGCCTGGCTCATACTTAACTAGTGAATATGTTCCATTGTGAATAAGGGCATTGATTTGAACATCCATTGTTGTTCGCAATTTTGGATTTTTGCATGCCTATGAGTAACATGTAGTCTCCATGAAATCTGAATCTTGGAGAGGGTGTTTAGTTGTAGCAAAACATAGATTTTGTACAGGTTTACTGATTCCAGAATTGGCCCTAGTCTGCATAGGATGAGAAACTGGTGTTGTACAAGATGTTTCTGCATCTGACATATCTTGTTGAGTTTAACTCATAACGAATGCGGTTGAGTTATCGAGAGATGCAGAATGCTATTGAAGGGATAAATATGGTGATGCATCTGAAATCACAGGGTTTTCCGTAGAGTTTGAAGGAGCACTAGTTGTCGAAAGTTCTGGAGTTGTAGGAGAACTACTTTGATGTGTATATGGTAAGTTTCTATGCCAAAAAGGAGGAGATAGAAAAACATTATTATCAGATGGCACTATACCTGGACACTATAATGGTACTCGCCGCTGCTTTGGCTTGAATAGAAAGGACTGTTATTCAAACCGTACATGACTAGTGATATAAATTCTTCCAGTTTCTCTATGTAAGCAAAGGTAATCCTTATGTGCACTACTATATCCTATAAAGACACATGGTAACGACCGTAGCTCAAGTTTGTTGGAGTTATACGATCTTAGACAAGGATATACTAGGCAACCAAAGACTTTTAGAAAATTGTAACCTGATGATTTGTTAAAAAGAAGTTCCAATGGATTTTTGTTTTCTTTGGATGATTTTGGAAGACGGTTGATTAAGTAGCGGGCTATTGTAAATCATCAGACCAGAAGGAGTAAGGCATATATGCCTGAAATAAGAGGACATGAGAATGCGTCTCTCTGCTATTCCATTTTGTGGTGATGTATGAGGACATGAGAATCTGTGCTGAATGCCTGAATCATTCAAATATGTTGTGAACTTTTTATATTTTAACGCATTGTCAGATTGAAAGATCTTAATCCTATGTTCTGTAAGATTTTAAATATGCTTGTGGAAGTGTATAAACGTTTGTAAAGCCTCAGAGCGTTGAACAAGTGGAAATACCCATGTAGAATGTGAGTGAACATCCATAATTAACATGTAATACCGAAAACCAAACCTTGATAATTTAGGAGATACCCAAATATCAAATACAATTAAACTCAAAGGTTTTTCATAACTTGTACTGCTAAGAAAAAAAGGCAATTTTCTTCTTTTGCTAACATGACAGGAGTTGCAAAAATCAAATTGTTTATTAGAAATTGGTAAAGAAAACCTATGGTAGATGCTAGAGATAGTAAGCATCATGGGGTGACCCATACGTTGATTCCAAATCGGCAAGATGGAACATGAGCTTATTGCTTTTCTGGTTTGTCTAGTTTGTCCAAGCCTTCAAAAATGTACAGTCCATTCTTATTCGGCCCGCGCAGCAACATTGGTCACGTGTGCTTGTCCTTTACAAATAAATGAGAAGTGTGAAACTCAAAGAAGACACCATTATATTTTCAAAATTGAGAAACAGACAACAAGTTTGTCTTAATCCTAGGCACATGAAAGATATTATTCAAACCAAACAATCTTGAGTTGTATGTGAAAGATGCATTACCAATATGAGCAATGTTTAGAGCATTGACATTACCCACATGCACTTGTTTAGTTCCTTCATATTCATGAGGAATTTTTAAGTTCCTCTAATCAGCAGTAAGGTGATGAGTGGTACCAATATCCGTCACCCAGGCACTGTTATGGCCACCATCATGAAGTGAAATGTAATCAATAGGCGGCTTTTGTTGGTTATTGTTTGGTTTTTCATACCTAAACCAACATATGTCATCTTGATGATTATTTTTTTTGCAAATTTGACATGGTTTTTCAAAGAGTTTTGGAGCTGGTTTATTGCGACGCTGGAAGTTATTGTTTTGCATTTGATTGGAACCACGATTCTGCTGATTGTAGTTTCTTGCACCATTTATGTTTGAATATGCTGGGTTAGAAGCTGAAACATTGGATATGGGTTGTTGGATCAATGCTAGTTGTTGCTCAAGACGCATATCAAATGTGAGAAGGTGAGAGTAGAATGTGTCCATATCCATCTCTTCAATGGTACGAAACACAGTAATGATTGGATCATAAGTTTGATTTAATCCATTGCTGATGGATTGTTTTATTTCCTCAGATGAAACAACATATCCAGTTGCTGCAAGCTGATCAAAAAGTTTTTTAGCTTCACTTAAAAATGATTTGAGAGTTTTATTACCTTTGTTCAACGAATGGAGTTGTTTCTTAAGGCTCATCTTGTGAGCATTTGTTTTTGGAGCAAAGTGGCTCTCAAGTTTGTACCAAACTTGCTTTGCTGTATCCAAGCCTCTGCCATGACATAAAACTTCTGGAGTGAGCGTAGAATTTATCCATCCTACAAGCAACGAATCTTGAGATTCATAGTCTGTGAACAGAGGGTTTATAACTTCTGAACCTAGAAGGGTTCTTGGAGGTTTTTCCTGAATTCCATCTATGAAACCAGTGAGACCATATCCTTTGAGGATAGGTTTGACGGGTTTTCCAAAGGGAATGATTTATTTTTTTAGTTTTAGAGTAACAAGATGGTGGATTTGAATATTTCTGAGGTTGTTTGTGTTGGTTGCCATTGATAATGTATTAGGTTTTTTTTTTGTGTGTGTGTGTGTGTGTGTTTTTGTTGTTGTTGGTTTTGAATGGAAGCGTGTTTTGGATCGATGGGTGATACCAAGTTAGAATATGATATTTGGTTAATATCTTCCACACATTTGATTGTGGAGATAGAGATGTTATTTATACCAAAACTTGTTACAAGTTTAGAAAATACTGACTAACAAACTGTGAACGAGTTTAAAGCTGACTTAAAGAACGAAATACAAGGCTAATTGCATGACAAGTTATGCAGTCCTTTTTTTATTGGTTTTAATACCAACAAAAAGGTTGTTACATAACGTGTTATGCAACTATTTTCTGGACTGCATAACAAGTTATGCAATAATTTTTGAAGATGCATAACAGGTTATGCATCTGTTCACTACACCAAAACCTATTATGGTGCATAACTTTTGTAGATCCATAACATGTTATGCATCTTTTCAAACCCATCTGTTTACTGCACCAAAACCTGTTATGTTCATTCTGTAATACATTCACTAAGCATACATCTAATTCACATTCCATGTATGTCCAGCTATAATGTTCATCTCCAGTTCCTACACTAGAAAATCCAATTACACTCCATGTTCTCTGGCTACTTCATTGTACAAAAACCAACACCATGTTTATCTGTTGCAGCTTCACCACAGTCACCTGCTGCTTCAACTCCAGTTTCATATCGACCACCAGTGCCTTCAATCCACACTTACAAACCACTACCAGTTTTTATAAAATTCTCTTCTTGTTTCTTAAATGTAGCATCACCCATATATGTAGCTCCAACTTCACTACCAACCACCAACTACACAGTTTTAGATCCTAAAGATTCATCTAGAGCATACAACACACCTGAATCTGGCTCAACCCTTTATTAACTTATAATATTCCAACCATACTTCAAATGTAGCTGCAGAACAACTCAAGACCATTGCCTTAGGCAATTTCTCATACATACATCCCCAGCAGGTCCATAATAGCATCACATGCACCTGCAATTCACTCTCCTTGTTCTCATGTTTTTGCCATTACCATAATCTCAATTTCTAGTCAGTTGATCAGCTTCAATTACCAATACAATGCCACCATCAGTCGAGAATCCATCTCCAACATCGACTCAGTTCTGTCACGATCCCTTTCCAACCTCAGATTCCTCTTAAACACCAATTCTTAACATCATCAAACACAATTCTATCACCATCTTCCGATTCGAGCAATTTCAGCTCATTTTCAACCTTAGATACAAAACCCTAACTTCACTAACAATAACAACAATAGTAGCAGCTGTAATTATCCTTCTTTTTTTGTTCTTAAACATAGCATATGTATAACCCCCTTTCGATTCTCGAATCTCTGTAACTTTCCACTGATTTTATCACCCAATTTCAGCGAAAAGGAATTGAAGATGAAGAAGAAGAAGAAGAAGAAGAAGAAGAAGAAAAAAGATCGAAACTAAATTTTATAAACTATCGCCATCTTCAGATTCGAGCAATCTCATCTCAGTTTAAACTTAGATTCAAAACCCTAACTTCATTAACAATAACAGCAACAGTAGCAGCTGTAATTATTCTTCCTCTTGTGTTCTTGAACGTAGCAGATGTAAAAACCCCTTCCAATTCTCGAATATCTCTAACTTTCCACTGATTTTATCACCCAATTTCCGAGAAAAGGAATTGAAGAAGAAGAAGAAGAAAAAAAAATAACGAAATAAAATTTTATAAACTATGGGCTTGAGAATATTTTTTCCCTAAAATATGGGTGCGCGCCTTCATATTTTTGGGCGTGGGTTTTACAGTGGAGAAAATCTGAAAAATGGGTGTGACTGTAGTTTTCACATTTTATATAGTTCATCTTGGCCAGAGCTATTCCAAGTATTATATCCACAATCTCACCGTTCATTGGTTGCAAACTAAAAACTGGCCATCCACTTCATATTGACCCATATCTAATTGAGACTGCAACTATTGGCATTCGAGCTTCGTATCCAACTGAGACTGTTCATGCCAATTCAACAAGGCAAGGCACCGATTTGGTACTGACAATATAATTTGGATAAACATCAGACTCCAGGCTTTAGTATTAACCTTAGTGTGTCCCACAAAGGATGCAAATCTGCTAGAAAGTGGGTCACACCAAAAATAGGTCCCGGAGAATTTTTTTTAATAAAAACATTGATTACAAGCCGGATAGTTTTACAATTTTATCATGAGATATTTGGTACTATAGATTATATATTCAAGTAATCAAAAATTCATATTACTACAACAAGGAGAGATGAATTTCACTTTCTAGAATCCAAACACGTGTGATTATTAGGAATGATAGTCAAAGTCAAGTCATTGGCTTTGCCAAAATATTTGGTCAGGTCAAGTCAAATCTTGTATGACTAAAGTTTATAATAAATAGTCCCAAGTCTGTCTGAATGATGTCTGTCTGTGTATTGGTAAAACAACTTTTGATAAAATTATTTCTTCTTCATTTATTTTATGAGATTTCACATGGTATCAATAGGTTCTGATCTAAACTCTAATTTTTAAAATAATTTCTTTCAATCAAGCTTAATATCTTTCTCAATACCTTTTGTGCCTGGTTTATCATCGATTTCAACAATTTTTTATAATATATATTTCATCAACCTTTTATCAATCCTACGCCAGGCTTCATAAGAGAGTTAATCATAACATCAACAATGACAACACAACAAAAATGTCTTCAGCTGCTGAGATCGCTGATTCTGGTTATTCCATGAATTTTACATTACCTTTTACAAATATTACAAATTTTATTTCATTAAAATTGGATTCTACGAATTTTCTTCTATGGCGTGATCAATTTGAGTATATTTTAATCACCACGGATTTGTATAGGCATGTTACTGATAAAATTCAAAAACCACAAGAGAGAATATTGATTCATGGCGTTCTTAGTCTAAATCCTAAGTGGGTTCAATTGAGAAAAATGGATAGGTTTATAGTTAGTTGTTTAAAAGCAACATTCACAACAACTATTGTTGGAAATATGTTTAGATTAACTTATGGAAGTGAAATTTGGAAGTATCTTGAATCAAATTTTAGAACTCAGTGTCTTTCTAGGAAAAATATGCTAAGATCTCAGTAATTTGGGATTAAGAAAGGCAATTTGTCTATATTGGTGTATCTACATAAGATAAAAGAAATTGCAGAATCTCTTATTGCTATTGGAAAGAAAATAAGGGATTCTGATTTGTTGATGCATACTCTGAATGGTTTAGGAAGGGAATATGACAATTTTGTTATTTCTGCTCAAAATAGAGATACTCCTTATTCTTTTGGAGAATTAAAAGCAAGGCTTACTACTCATGAATAATGGATTAGTGATCAAGAGAAGGATATCACCATTATGTTTGATGCTCAAAATCCTGCTGCCTTTTATGGAAGAAATGGCACTAGTTCAAGTTATAATCATCATAATGGGAACAACAAAAAGAATGGATCTGGTTATAATAACAAGAGTACTGGTAATAAGAAACTTATGCAATTCAATAATAACAATGGGCAGTTTTCAAATGGAGATATAAGAGGTGGTTCTTCATCTAATAGAGATATAAGAAGAGGTCAATGGTATTTCTCTCAAGTAGAATATCAAATTAGCAGAAAAAAAGGACATTATTCCAGTAGATGTCACTTTAGGTCTTATGCACCATCTACTTATGAATTTGTGGGATTTCAGAATCCTCAATTCAACAACAAAATGGAAATGGAAGTACCAATACTTCACAAAGTTTTTCTGGATTGAATATGAGTGTTATGCTTGCTAAGGATGATCCCTCAACTTCAAATCAATGGTTATCTGATTCTGGTACATCATCTCACATGACTGGAGATTCTTCTTTACTTCAAAATACTTCATCTTATAAAGGCAAAAATAGTGTGGTCATTGGCAATGGTAAGTCCTTACCCATTTGTTTAACTGGTAATTCAAATATATATATATATATATATATATATATATATGTACTCCAATATCTAGTTTCAGGTTGCAAAACATTTTACATGTACCATATACGAAACGCAATTTACTGTATATATATGGGTCAGTTTACTACAAAAAATAATTGCTATTTTAGACTTGATCCTAAAGGATATGACATTAGAGACTTGCTCACTAATACTATTTTGGATAAAGGTAGAATAGTTAATAATCTTTATTCTATCTCATCTTCACATTTTCATCATGCATTTTCTTCTTTACATGCTTCTCCAGAAATTCGGCATAGTAGGTTAGGTCATCCTTTTACTAATATCATTCACCAACTTCATTCTTATAAAAATATTGTTCTTACTACCTCTAAAACTAATTTTTTATGTCATCCCTGTCAAATATCTAAAAGTAAGAGATTACCATTTCAAACATCTTTATCTCATGCTCTTACTCCATTATCTTTAATTTAGTTGGATAAATGGGGACCTTCCCCAGTTTGTTCTTTACAAGGATACATGTATTACATACTTTTTATTGATGATTTTAGTAAATTTCAGTGGATCTATCAATTGGAATTGAAGTTTGATGCCTTGAAATGTTTTGTTCATTTTAAAAATTTAACTTAAAATTTATTTTTCAAAAAAATAAAATATTTTCAAATTGATGGTGCTAGTGAACTCATCAAAGGCCCATTAGGCAGTTATCTTACAAAAAATGGTATAACTCTTAGGATTTCTTGTCCCAAACCCCAGAGCAAAAACATGTTACTGAAAGCAAACACCGATATATTACTGAAATAGGAAATGCATTACTGTTTGATTCTTCTTGTCCAAAATCTTTTTTGTTTGATGTTTTTTTATCTGCTACATATCTCATCAATAGAACACCAACTCCTATTCTTAAGAATAAATCTCCTTTTGAAGTTCTTTATAACACATCTCCTGATTATTGTTTTCTCAAATAACTATTTGTTATCCATTCATGGGACAATCTAGACAAGATAAGCTTTCCCCTAAATATGTTAAATGTGCTTTTCTTGGATATAGCTCTTTGCATAAAGGTTACAGGTGTTATGATCCTGTTCTTCGAAAACTTCATATATCAAGAAATGTTATTTTTTCAGAAACAAAATTTTATTACTCACAAAATTCACAATCTTTATCATCTGATAGTTCCCTCACTTCTTCTACGCCTGTTTTTGTTCCTACTTCTCCTTCTAGTTCTTTTGTTACTAGATCAATCAAAGGAATTACAAAACCAAAAGTTTTTCTAGATCATGTTTTGCATTTTGTTTTGGTTAAGCATCCTATTCATGTTGTTTTTTCTTCTTTATTAGAAATTCCACGTGATCCCAAAAAAAAAAAGGATTGCAATACAAAATCCAAAGTGGAAAGTCTCTATGAAATAAGAACCCAAAGCTTTAAAAGACAATGACACATGGGAATTGGTGAAACCAGAGCCTCACTTGAATATTCTTGGATGTAAGTGGGTGTATAGGATTAAATTAAAAGAAGATTGTGCTATTGATTGATTCAAGTCAAGGTTAGTGGCTTTAGGTTATAATCAACAAGATGGCGTTGATTATACTGAAACTTTTAGTCCAGTAGTGAAATCAACAACTGTGAGAGTGGTATTGGTGTTAGTTGTTACAAATAATTGGAGTATTAAATAGTTGGATGTTTCGAATGCATTTTACATGGCTACTTAAATGAAGATGTTTACATGGCTCAGCCACATGGGTTTGTTGATCCAAATTTTCCATATTATGTTTGTCATTTGAAAAAGAGTTTATATGGTCTCAAAGAGGCACCAAGAGCATGGTTTGATAGATTTAGTACTTTTTTTGGTGAAATTTGGTTTTGTCAAGTCAACCTGTGATTACTAAATGTTTATTTATACTTCTTCTTCTGTTGTGATGATTATTTTAATTTATGTGGATGATATTATACTCACTGGAAATTCTGAAACACTTATGAGTACTTTGATTCAATCTTTGAGTGATGAGTTTTCCATGACACAGTTGGGTGACTTAAGTAATTTTTTGGGAATTGAGGCTACTAGAAATGAAGACTCTATACTCTTTACACAGAAAAAGTACACTCTAGAACTACTAACCAAGGAAAATATGCCTCATTGTAAATCTTGTGACACACCTGTAGTAAAAGAATCAAGAGATTCTATTCATGATGGAGTGTTATTAGAAAATGCAGCAGAGTATAAAATAATAGTTGGCAGTTTACAATATCCAACAATTACAAGACTTGACATTTATTTTGGTGTAAACTATGTATCCCAGTTCATGCATGCTCCAACTGACATTCACGTTTCTGAGATATTTGAAGGGTTCCATTGGTTTGGGTATTGTTTTAAGGAAAGGAAATATTAGCTCAATTACATCTAGATTCTGATTTGGATGGTTGCCCTGATACCAGAAGATCTACTTCCGGTTATGCAGTTTTGATAGAATTTTTTTTAATATCATGGTCTAGTAAAAAACATCCCACTGTGTGACGATCATCTGTAGAGGCAGACTATAAGTCTTTATCTGTTGTTTCTTCTTAGTTAGAATGGTTGTAAAACTTGTTTAAGGAATTGCATATTTCAGGAAACTGTCCAATTACTGTTTATTGTGATAATACTTCTGCAATTTGTTTGGCATCTAATCCTGTGTTTCATGCCAGGGGAAAACACATAGAAATTCAATATCATGTGGCTAGGGATGTAGTCCTTACTATATTTTTGAAGATACACCCACTCTTATACTTATGTGTTTGTTCAGTTAAGTTCAGATTTGCTTTTTTGTTTTGTTTTCAAGTTCACTTATGTGTCTGCCAGTATGAACTTGAAAGGGGCTATTAGGAATGATAGTCAAAGTCAAGTCATTGGCTTTGTCAAAATATTGGGTCAATTCAAGTCATATCGTGTATGACTAAAGTTTGTAATAAATATAGTCCCAAGTCTGTCTGTGTATTGGAAAAAAAACTTTTAATAAAATCTTTTTTCTTCTTTATTTTCTGAGATTTCATAGTAATACTATACCGCCCCTCTCCAGGGTGTTTATACTAAGGGGATATATTGGAAGTTTTTGTAGTTTTTCCCCCTCCCTTAAAATCCTGGCATTGCCGGAATTTATGTTAAAAAAAAAACAAACAATGGTATATCTATTTGGAATGTAGCTTCAAGTTAAAATGTAGAAGTTGTGTGCCAACCTCTAGGATCTAACTTTTGCATCCATGAAAAAACGTACTTTACTACTATGTGATGCCAAGGGATCTCTAACAATGAATCTAGAATTATTCATGGAAGAGATACCTACTGGTGGCTAAATTTACACAACGATAACATGTCTTGTCTAGAAAGAAAAAAATAAAATAAAATAAAATAAATATGAAGATCATTGAAGAGTATGACGACTATTATTCATTGCATTAAAAAATCAAGACTTTCTTACTACTCCCTCCGTCACCATTATAAAGGCACTACATTTGTCGATAATTAGAAAAATAAAGTCATCGCACCAAATAAATACCACAGCTAAACAAACTTAATTAGGAAAAAGATAAAAAAAAAAAAAAAAGAGAATGAAGATGAAGATGGAGTCTTGGAGAACGATAAAACGAAGTTCTTAACAAAGATGGGATACCTTCTACTATCCCTTTTCTAATGTTTTCTTTTATCTACTGGAGATAGGACATTAGATTTAGCGGATTCATATTTTTTCATCACATAGCATATTTCAGGGTCCAAGATCTGGCAATCTTCTCGTACTTGGCTTTATCACTTTTGTACATGTGCCGATGTGCGCAATCTCAAGGACCAAGGGATCATCAGGATTTAGATCTGTAAGCAGTGAGCAAATGGACAACATCACCTTGTTTACGGTAAGCGCTGGACTCCACTGTTCTTTGAGAATGTCGAGGCAGATACTCCCGCTGCTATTGATGTTTGGATGGAAAACTTGCGTTTTGAAAGCAACCTTTGGTGGCTTGAAAGGGTAATCTTTTGAAATGTCAATGGAGATGAGAAACACACCACCAGCATAAGGGCTGTCTGTTGGTCCCATTATGGTGCCTTGCCGATGAAACATATCCTCAGCTACAGGACCAACACTGCAAGAAGTGGGTGGATCTCTTCCTTGTTTTGGTTTTTTTTTTCCGCAAACACCAGATTGAAAGATCGATCTGGTTAAGGGTTTCACAAATCTAGTTTCACCTTGCGCGGAAAAAAAAAATGTCTTCATCATTATGTGTACAACTCAAAGATAAAATCGAGCTGACGGATAAAGAGAAGCAAATATTTGACAGGTTATTACGAGTTGTTGAGCACCACAATCTTCAAACTCAACTTCGTGTTGCTGGTGGATGGGTTCGGGATAAGCTACTAGGGAAATAGAGTAACGATATTGATATCGCACTAGACAATATGATGGGAAATGATTTTTGTGATAAGATTAACGAATACTTGGTGTCCCTGAAAGAAAACAAGAGATTGTATGGTGTTATTAAATCCAATCCTGAAAAGTATAAACAGTTTACCACAGGAATTATGAGACTGTTTGGGGTAAAGATTGATTTTGTAAACTTGGTCAGCTGCATTCCAGAAGTTAAGTATGGTTCTCCAAAATAAGATGCGGATCGAAGGGATTTGACGATAAACAGTATGTTCTATAATATTAATGAAAAAAATAGTTGAAGATTTTACTGGACGAGGTATTACAGATTTAAAACAAGGAAAGATTATAACTCCTTTACATCCAATGAAGACATTCTTGGATGATCCATTACGAGTACTTCGTGCTATTTGGTTTTCTGCGAGGTTCGGTTTTGTACTTGACGAGGGGTTGGAGGAAGCAGCTGCAAGTGATCAAGTCAGAGATGCTATGAAAACTAAAATTAGCAAGGAGCGAATTGGTAACGAAATCAATCTCATCATGTCTGGCAATCGACCTGTTCAAGCAATGATGGATATCTGTGATAGAAATTGAAATGAGACTTCGGAGCTCATTTACCATATTAGAAATTGAGATGAGACTTCGGAGCTCTGATACCATGATAGAAATTGAAATGTTTCGGGGCTCTGATACCATATTAGATTTATGATAAGAGTAAGGATCAGATGTAAACAAAAAAGACACAAGAGATTAAAGTGGTTCGGCACTAACGCCTACGTCCACTGATGAAACCCCATAGGGGTGAATGATATTGCTGCTCAATACTAGGGATGATTTACAAACCCCACACACATAAACTTACGTAAGGAGAGTTCTCAACACTCACTTACTAAGGACCCAATCTAACTCATTTTGGATGTCTACAAATGATACTACAAATGCCTATTTATAGATTACAAAAAGAGGAAGAGAACTATGCCTATGGAGGCTAACAACTATGCATATGGAGGCTAACAACTAACAACTATTAATATGGAGGCTTACCTACCATGGATCAACAACTAATAACATGTGTAAAATGGGTCTTCTAAAATGGCCACCTCCATCTCCTTGTGGTAGGTGATATATATTCCAATACCCTCCCTCAAGTTGAACACGGAGAGAAATGAAGTGTACAACTTGAACGATCTTTAAAATAGGACTTGGCATGATAACAGCTAAGAAATAATGTTGGTGAGGCACTCTTGAACAACAACATAATGCGGCTTGGATGGTAACACCACCAAAAGCAAAATAACAAACCGGCAGGGAAGCAACTGGAGATCATTGTGTCTTATTTTTGATACTGGACGGAGGAGTTGATAATGGTGACGCAGCAGGTTCTGGTATGCTAGACGGAGCTATTTTTGGCAAGGTTGGGTATGTCGCTGGTGGATTCACTAGTGGAAAATGGAAGTAAAACCACTGTCAAGACAAGAAGTAATATCACTAAAAACGACTGTTTTCATCAGTTGGAATCTAGAAGTGGTTTTTTCCAAAACGACTGTTTCTGGCAAAAGTTGATTTCTTTAAAAAAACTACTGTTATTCACAGTTACTAAAAACATACTGACAGACACAGTAGTTTTTATTGAGATATTTCATAAAAAAATAATAATAATTGATTCAGCTGATTCAACTGAATCGAAAACTAAAAGCTAAATCACAATTAATAATAATTACTTTAAAACCGAATTTCACAAAATTAAATTGATAGGACTTTAAAACTCAATTGGTATTGAAAGTGAATTCAGTTTACAATTTCAACTAAATAATGCGAGTTCCAAGTCTGAAAAAATTATCTAACACTAAGTTGGAAAACCTTAACCCATGTTCCTATTACAAGCTTTACAACCATAAAGTTTCAAAACATGAAAGGTAAAGACTTCACCATCTATGTCTTCATCTTCGTTCTAACAGGTGATTAAGTCATTTTGTGAATAAAGAGAAGAAGATATTAGATTTGAGAATAGTGGCTAGCTCTAATCCATCGTCTTGTCCATTACTCCATCCCTAATCACACGGAAACAGAGAAATGAGGATAAAAATAACAAACAAGACTACAACAATTCTACCTGCAAAAAATCCAAACAAAATGAGGACTTGTCGAAAAATTGACAAAATATGTTCTCTTCCTATTCAATTTTTTTAAGGGAAAATATATTGAATGTTAAAAATTAAAAAACAAAATGAATCATTGCAGCGAATTTGCATAGTCGTGATAAGTAGCCAAGTATATTGCATTACAAAAACAAAAATAAAAATGTAACTTCAATGCCAAAATCAATAACCACATGATTCTGCGAAGAAAAAAAATCCCAATTTACCATATTAGAAATTGAGATGAGACTTCGGAGCTCATTTACCATATTAGAAATTGAGATGAGACTTCGGAGCTCTGATACCATGATAGAAATTGAAATGTTTCTGGGCTCTGATACCATATTAGATTTATGATAAGAGTAAGGATCAGATGTAAACAAAGAAGACATAAGAGATTAAAGTGGTTCGGCACTAACGCCTACGTCCACTGATGAAACTCCATAGTGGTGAATGATATTGCTGCTCAATACTAGAGATGATTTACAAACCCCACACACAAAAACTTACGTAAGGAGAGTTCTCAACACTCACTTACTAAGGACCCAATCTAACTCATTTTGGATGTCTACAAATGATATTACAAATGCCTATTTATAGATTACAAAAAGAGGAAGAGAACTATGCCTATGGAGACTAACAACTATGCCTATGAAGGCTAACAACTAACAACTATTAATATGGTGGCTTACCTACCATGGATCAACAACTAACAACATGTGTAAAATGAGTCTTCTAAAATAGCCACCTCCATCTCCTTGTGGTAGGTGATATATATTCCAATAATCTGAAGGTTCCAGCTATTTTGGGTTGTATTTCCTCGCCCTGGGGCGCCAAACGTATCTGACAGGCATTGTGTTGATCATCTAGATGCTGCATGTAATCTCTTCAACCAAATTGGATCATCGAGTATTCATGATATGCAAAGAGGACTGTACTTGCATTCAGCACTTCTTCTTCCAATTAGAGGAAAGGGAACTGGTACTCCAAATGTTGGAAGATTACACAGAGCATCGGAAGGATTTAAATCATTGATCCCATTGTTAACAGAATCAAGCAATACTGCTGAAGCAGCTGATAAGGCAACTGAAAAAACTGCAAATCTTCGATTACAGACGGGACTGCTTTTACGGGATATCAATATCAAGGAGACACGGAAGGAAAAAAAGGATGCCGAGAGTTTGAGTTGGTGGCGTGTTTCCTTGATGCTTTCGACATTATTGTACTACCCCATCAATATTTATCCTTCTCATGACGTTTATGCAGACAAGCACAAGCGGATTGAATTAGGCATGCACAAAACCTTGTTTACAACAGTGGAAAATGCCATCGTGAAACTAGGTCTCGAAAACGTCTGCGAAATACCATTGGCCGATGGACAAGAAATTATGGAAATTTTGAAGATTAAGGAGGGAGGAAAAATTGTCGGTAAATGGAAGCACAAATTGCTTGTGTGGCAGCTTGCCGATCCCTCTCGCACACTGGAACAATCACTTGATTGGATGAGAGGCTTCCTTTCAAAACGTTAAGAGGTGGAGTGACTCATCTGCTTGTTGTGTTCTGCATTTCATATTTCGGTGAAACACTGTCACTAGCTGAACCATGCCGTTATGCCACAGTTTCTAAGCATTTCCAAAGTGGTTCGGTACTGATGTTGTTAACATTTCATCAGTCAAAAGTTCGTTTTTGCTTTGATTTTTTTACAATTTTGGATTTGGAGGAATTCGGGTTTATCATGAATGCTTGTTTGATTCAATTTCCCCCTCCCTAATTTTAAGCTTTTATTTTGTTCTATGATAATTTTGTGAGTGTTATTGCATAAGAAGAGTTGAGGATGAAAGTTCACTGGATTTACTATGATAAATGTGCTCTGGTTATTATTGTAGGGTGTACCGTCTACTTAATTTTGTCCTGTGATAATGAATTATTTAATAAGAAGAGTTTGAGAAAAAAAAGTTCACTTGAGTTGCAATAAAATTGTTCTTCAAGGTATGAGCTTAGCATGTGGCCTGGTTATGAATGTAGGGTTTAAATTTAATTACTTAATCTTTGTGAATTTGTGGATTCATTTCTTTTTGACGAATGTTTACTTGGACAACGTTGAATCTTTAGTGTTCATTAGGGTATTTATCCGTAGGAGGATTCAATGTGATCGTAGTAACATATAGTATGGGATTTCCTTGTTTTTAAATTAGCAGCTAGTGGCGCGAAAGAAGTATTAAAACGTTTAATTTAGATTACAATGTGGGCGTTGATCTTTTCATTTGATTGAAATTGATGAATCTCTGTTTCCTGGTGGGTTTCAGTTATTAAGTGAAAAGAATAGCAGAGCCTTCACCCACGCCATAAGGCTACGTGCCTGCCAATTGCCTTGGGTCAAGGCTACATTCTCATTCTATATATGTTCTGTTTTTGGATTTTTTCCAATTAAGAAACCAATTTCTGAATCACAAAATTGGTTAAAAAGACCGAAATCAACAATTTCTGGATGAAAATGACATTTAGATTTTGATACTGTTTAAATGGACAAAAATGTAAAACTATCCAGGATATAAACAGTTTTATGCTACCCATTTTCAAATACTTTTTCTTATTTTTAATTTATATCACGGTGCATCCAGTTTCATCCTTGCTATTTTTTAAGTTTACTAGGATATGACCCGTGCCGTAACGGCCCGGGCTCCGGTTATAGTGACAGTGTATTATATAAAAATTTGAAAATCTGAGTATATGAACATATACAACTTCAAGATGGATTCAGACCTTGCAGTTGGCGTAAAGACTCTTGTGATGTCCTTAATTAGTATTGGTGGAAATATGCAAGATTGCTAATAGGAGGGACTAGTTTTGCTTGGGGGTGTACCAAAATGCTAATAAGACAAAATATCATTTGCCTTGGGGTTGGTACTCCCCCATTAGTAGCCTTGGAAATATGGTGCATTTAAAATTTTCAACTACTTTAAATTAATTCTTTCTTTTCAGTTCTTGCTTTTCGCTGTCTAGCTTTGGTAGACCTTTGCAAATTGTACCCTCTTTACTAAATTTTTCACTTCTCATTAAATAAAAGAAAAAATCATATAGGCTGAAATATGAAATTTACCATGGCTTCAGAAAAAAAAAAAAAAAATCTACCATGGGTGTTCTAAATGGAGTCAACATGCTCATATGAGTCATGCATAGGTTTGCAAAAGTTGTGCACAGCCATGGACTAATTTGTCAATATGGGCGTATCATTTCATAGCCGTTTCAAGAGTTATGTTTACCCAATCTAATTTTGCATCCCATAGTTCCCATTAAAAGAGCACTTCTTACAAAGGTTTAGTGGACTATAATATTATTCAATTTGACCACCATAAACGCATTGACTGTAGTTATATCGTTAACTATGGATGCGTGTGATGTATGGTGCCTGTATTTACTCGTTGGAGTGTCTATAAAAGTCTCTCTACAACGGACTATTCCATACATTCACTAAAGGAACTTATTATATGATTTCTTCCGAAATTAATAAGGGTTAGTTTCACACGGAGGAAGTTTGAGGGAAGAAATTCACAACTTGAGTTAAGTTTGAGCAAAACAAAAAAAATCAACTATATGCATCAGCTAATCAAATCCATTCATCCATGACCCATCCTGAATATCAACGATTATTCTAAGGCTTAATGCAGAGACCGTGGATCTGTAAATGGCTTCCTAGGAAACTCTTGTTTGCCATTGAGATTAGAATCTGAATGAGCAGACACATTCCACAACGTAACTATGGAATTCAAATTTCCCAATTCAAGGGCACCCGACCAACAAACTTGAGGAAAATACAAAGGGATACGAAATTAACTTTATCAGAGAATGTAAATAAATCCATAATTGCATTGTTCCATGTTTTGGATCTCCTGCTATCATCCTCCAAAACGTTGAAATTGGTCATTCAGCCGAAAAATGTGCTCCTTAGGAGTGGTCTAAAATTTATACGCTTCTGCGTCCAGTTTAGTGTCAAGATGCAAGTCAGAACAAAATCTAAGTGATGATTACGACGGAGTAAGCCACTTTAGCACTTGGATCTATTTTACTTTAGCACTTGGATCTATTTTCTGCAAATAAATAATTATTTGCAGAATCTGAATGAGCAGACACATTCCACAACGTAACTATGGAATTCAAATTTCCCATTTCCCAATTCAAGGACACCCGACCTTATAATATAATATAACGTTACATACTTTATAAGTTATTTTTTTATTCGTTCCCAAAAAAATTATAGTCTCTTACGGTCTTACGTGAATCTTCATCAGATAAGCAAAAATTCTTCTTCGATCCCCGGTATTATTGGCATGTTCGCTATCCATATGATTTGGTGATTCCATCCGATAATTTTCCTTGTCATTTTCATCTCATGATTTCGTTGAAGCCTCAAATCCACTCTTTCACTTTCTTCACGAATCATCAATAATTTTGTGTATAGGTGATGCATGAAATATGGCTTTTCCTTCATTTTCCTCCTCACCGGAACCTACATACTCTCTCGACGACATTATCGTCTCAGTTCTTCACGATATTCTTCTCGATCCTCGATTAGTTTGATTATACCTTTGTGAGCATTCGATTGGGCCTTCCTAGAGGGTGACCACGTCGAAATTCCGGCAGTAGAGTCTTTCGTTTGTCCTCATTTCGGTTGAGGGTTTCCAAGTGTGTGTAAGCATCGCCGTTCATTGCATAATCAAGATTGTGTATTTTTCCTCGCCACGTTTTCTTATTTGTTTTCTCCCGACTTTCTTCCCACCTGATGGACCTTTTGTTAGTTTGAGTTTCGGAACTTGCACTACCATCCATTGTCATTTCCTTCGGCGAGACGCACATTTTGAAATAATCTTCATTGTATATATTATGTAAATAAAATTGTCGTTCGTTACAACAGATGGTACAAATCACCGAAAGTTTAAATGAAAGGATGACTTTGAAAAGCTTCCGCATGCAAACTGGTATCTCCACCCTGTGTTTATTCTCTGCCATCCAACCAACACTCCATTTAAAGTCTTTCTAATCGCATTTTCTTTTTCCTTAGCTAGATCAATTGCTTTTTTTTTGGGAACGATTCATGAGGGTATCCCCATTCATTTAGGATTCTCTATAAAACTTAGGCATTGTTTGGCTAAATTTATGATTATAGATAATCATAAATAGATAAATGATTTTGGAATAATCATTTTCAAAATAAATTTTTCCAAACATTTTATTCAAATAATTGATTATCTTAGAATGATGATCTCAAAAAGGAGAGAAAAGAACAATGATTTAGGATATTTTTTTAGTCATATATTGTTTTTTTATCTTTTTTTTAATAGTTTAGAGAAAATAAGAAGAAAAAATTCAATTTAAGTTTCTTAGAAAAAATAATTGATTATAATAAATTTTCAAAACAACTTTTTGCTATTTATGGAAATAATAGATTTTTTCAATCATGATTAAAATAAACAATTATTATAATGGTTAACAAACGCATATAAAATCCATTATAATCTTCATAATGGATTATGAGCTGATAATCCATTAAAATAATGGTTACCAAACAGCCCCTTAGTGTATTGTCATAATGATATCATTTTTGGTGCTTCTTTCATGAATAACAAAAATTTATTACGCCATTCCGGGGATGATTTTAAATAGATAACGTTTCATTTTGAGTCATGTCCGGACGTTTAATGAGCAACGTAAATGTATGTTGTGAAGGGAACTTGTATAGCCATCGAATGAGGATGTGAAGCCAAAAAAAGAAGTACAGCAATCGAATGAGCACACTTTATCGGGAATTGTTACCTTATTCATGTCAAGTAGGGATGGCTTAGTCACATAAATTATGTTTTCCACCTGTTCGTCATTTTCTTTGAACCGTGCCAGATTCATACTCCACTTTCATTCTAAGGCGTAAACTGTGTAGCATAGGATATATAGAGGCATGTTTGATTTCAACAATTATCTATTATCAATGCGATATAGATTTTCATTATTTTTTTAACTACCGCTCCATTGCTTGTGTATCCATTTCGTACAATACACAATAGTTACCGTATTCATTCGGTCGCTTCGACTTCTGGGCCAGAAATCTTCCCAAAGATGCACTGTATCGTAAAAAACTTCCTTATAACTCGGTATCGTAAAAACTTTCTTCTGATCTCTCAAGTTTTGCTAATCGACAACTATCCCAAAAAAGGATTCACGACAGTACGCTATGGTTATAAGACAAAATTTGTATGTAGGCGAACTTTGACGTAACATAGGTCAAATTTCACGGGGATTGAAAGGACTGATTCTCAAGATAAATGGTTACTGCACCACTGATTAATTCAATACTTCCAATGATCAGTTCAATGAATACAACACACCAAGAAGAAGGGGTTTGCAAAACAGAGATGGATACTCTTGCATAGTTGCACCGACTCGTGTATCTGATTCAATTATTGAAAAGAAAAATAGAACTCGATACAGAGAACCTTTCTATCTCAATTAAAAAGGAAAATATGCTCCCATGTAGAAATCTGGTTCTGCTTATGTGGTGCTCTGCTCTTCCATAATTTACTATTTCTTGACTTGATAAACTACGTTAAGCGAGCCCTGGAAACCATGTCAATAGACAGTGACAAAAGATCTTGTCGCTCAGATACACTGGTACTCCAGCATTGCACAGCCGCTGCAACGCTGTCTGGTTCAAATTGACAACAAAACATAAGCCAAAATCAGCAAAGAAACCATCCGAGAAACAGAAACGCCCAACTGATACATTCATCAAAAGATATATTATGTTTAAAGTGATTCTGACTCACTGGATCTAATAATTAGACTCAATTATAAAGCTATTTCAATTCATAAATTGCATTTCAAATGATGTAATCTTCAGAGGTAAGATGCCAGTATCATTACCAATCTATAATGTCATTTTCAATAAGATTTTCAATATTGCCTGTACTGCTATTTCATGTAGGAATAAATAATTCTAAATTGCACAGGTGAGATGCGCCATCCATAATTTTATCTTTGAAACCTAATCCTTGGAACGCAAACAACAATGTGTAAACGTCATATACATTTATACTTGACCCATAAATATTTCACCAAAGGCAGGATCAATATCCTTAAGTTTCCCTGCAAGTTTCTCATGCCCTTATCCTAGTTAATTAGTTAATCTAAGAAAATGATATATGTATTATCTTATTCCAAACAGGTACCGTACATATTTTTTTTGAAAAAGGCAAAGTTCAAGGTACCGTACATTCAGTATGCACTTATTATTATTATTATTTGCTTCAGAAAAAAAAGTATGCACTTATTAACTTTTGTAATATTGCTGAATCAAAAACTTCATTTCCTACGGATTAGACCAATTCTTAAACCTAGGAATTGGTAATCTTTCTTATTTTTTTTCAAAGCATCTATTTAATAGGCTAAAAGAACCTAACGTCGAAAGAATCTGAACTTGCATAATAAACTGAACTGATAGATCCGATTGAAACATTCAAAGGGACATACAAAATTGAAAGTATGGCCTAATATATCCCAACACTATTCAGATCCAGTGAAATTTAATAGACACATACTTGAGATGGATACTGGCCTGTAACACAAAAATGAGGGAAATTATATCGCACCAACCACTTTATTCATGCACTTGTTGCAGCCAAATAGTACCAAACAGTGGAATCCTAACATTCAAGTTGCACTGGCTTGATGATAATTCAATTGAGTACCTGCACGCCACAATCGGTTAGCTATCTGGGATGTCATTTGGATGTGACAATATAAAGATATGCAACATCTCTGGATAGTTAAATGCACTTGGTGAGTGAGATCTCATTTGGAATCCATTATTTCAGAAAGATTTTTTATATTATTAGGATCAAAAGGTCCAATGCATGAGGGTTATTTATCGGGATTGTTATTTGCATAATCCATGTACTAAAGATGCTTTAAAATAGCCATGCCAAATTCAAAATAAGCAATTTAAGTGCCCAAAATCATTCTGTACATTTAAAAATTACAACCACAGTATATAGATGAATATGGAAGAAAAGATAAACCTGGAAAAACATCACCTGGTAAGCTAAACAAATGCTCAAGTACAGCTGTCGGTTATGTCTTGATGTCATGTTTCTTCAATATTTTGCAGCTGTTGGTTTTGTTTCCACAAATGACAAAACCTCCATTTCTTCAAATGTCTTTGGTAGATTATTAGAACTACAGTTAAAGTTCAAAAGCTTTATTTTTAGACGATTATGATGAACCGAAGTAGGAATGTAGGATTTAAATATGCTGTTAGCGACCTTTGGCAGGTAAAATGGTTGAATATTGAAACATAATAGAGAAATAATTATACAAAAGGGTAACTATAAATCGACTCCAAAGACAACAATGTCTACTGCATGCTTACTTCATTATCATAATAGTCCGTTTCAAAGGATTTTTGACTTTTGCTGCTCTACTGAATACACGTCACCAACCCAAAGCAAGGCATCAAATTTCCAGATTAGGTTCTTTGGTACATCCCCTCGCAACTCATCACCCTAAGACAGACATGAATTATTTTTGATCAAGTTAGTAAATGGTATCGTTCTATCACCTACTATTATAGATTTTCTTTCTAGAAGGGCGGATGATACTTACATTGTCATTGATAGAGAAAAAGTAGAAACACTAAATCAGTTCAGAATGGCATTTCACCAATCCATAGAGAAAAATATAGACAAATTTTAATAAAAAAATTTAGAAAATTTTATGAGTAACAAATTGCAATAGAGTTTCAACAGAAAACGATTCAAATCATAACCTAAAACATCACAAACCAATCCAAATCAGGTAGTATTTTATTGACCTTTACCTAGGATGGATGTTGCTTTGTCTCGGAATATGTCGTGCACCAACAAAAATCTGCAATCAAAAAATCAATCAGAGATATTTCTTGGAAAGTACCTAATAAACATTAATTTGGATGGTCAATGAATGGATCGATCACTATTGAATGAATTATGAATGATTGCAGGGGATGGGTGTTGTAGTTACGGCATCAGTGAATCAATAGCTACTAAACAAATTGTGAATCAGAAATCTAGGGCTTACCTTTTGATAGCGAAAAAAATAAAAACCCAACATTAACAGATAGAAATAAGAACCCTGATTTGAAATACCTCATACCTGTTCTTCTTCGATATGTTGGCCAGATTTCTAGATGCATGTGAGTTTATAAGTTTGTGTGCTCATAAAAAGAAATGTATGTGGGTAAGTTACTGAGGTTCAAAAAAGATTCCATTTGATATAGATTTCAAAGAAGACAACATAAATCCCATTGATTGCCAAGATTTTGAAACGGATGGGACAAAGTTCTTCTGTTCTGTGCGTTTCGTTTTCATTTTTCATCAAGGGATTAATTAGACGCATTGAATGTGAAACAGGATGTGGACGTGAGACACTCCAAGACGTTGGACGAGGGATTAAAATAGGGGTGCATTCTAAGCCGAGATTTATCTTTTGCATTTTCCTCATTTTTAAAGCAATGACTGCCGTCGATTGGAGAAAAAATATTGTTCACATCCGTCAGATTGCACAAAATACATTTGTTTTTGTAAGATAAAAGTCGGGATGAATCCAGTTTCATCCTTGTTATTTTTTTGGTGTCCATTTCACCCATACTAATTTTACTCGTCCATTTGAACTATGTTTTAAAAATATTTGGACAAATGACCCATTTTCCATTTCTGAATCTAAGTATCAAATCAAAGAAAATAACAACATGAAAAAAATCACCAGAATTTCTCCAAACACCCCATCGTTTGATTGTATCTTCATTGACAAATGAAATTACAATTTTACTTTACCTTCCTCAAATCCACCCAAATAAGTGCAATGTTATGAGCCACTGATCAAATAAAAGAAAAGAATGAGATCATCCAACGCATTTAGGCAACAGAGGAAGATTTAGGTTTCTCTTAGACTGATAAAATGATGGAGAAGAAGGAGGACAGATGAAATGAATGAGAAGGGGAACCAAGCTAGCTGCAAAAGCTGTCCAAATATCATTTTCGATTTTATTACGATGCAACTACATTGTTTTCCCGAAGCATTGTATAAACCATAGTTCCATGTGAAACTCAACAGTAGAATGTCACGTGTAATTAAGTTATATTCACCATTTTGTGGTCAGTAGGAATACCTCACGTGTCACTTTGGAATCATACGACTGAAATTGATGATCTAATTGTCCAACGCAACAACCAAAAAAATGTAACAAGAAAAAGTTACCGGGTGTTGGATACTAAAAGTACAAGTGTTTCCGGAAGTTGAAGTGTTTCCACAAGTCACAAACAAAAAAAATTTACTTCAAGAAGCCATTTTGAAATAATAACTTCTAAACCGAACATCTATGCATCCAAACGGCTTAGTCTTCGATTTTCAAGTACAAGTGTTCCCCGGTTGTATCGTACTGCCTCCATCACGCCATTGTTGGCAGGTGTCGTTCAAATTCTATGATGCCGATTTGAAAGCAGGTTTTGGTGCAGCTTAGAGGTTAAAAAGGTTGAAAGTAACAAGCGTTTTCTATTCGCATGTCTCTTCGAACTTCCTTAATTTCATATGATCCATCTTTATGTCTGCAAATATGTGTTTATAGCTAAAATTCCAACTGAAGTTTGCCTTTCCAGCTAAAGTATTCCTTTTCAAAACTACTCTATCTCAATTTCAAGTCCAACTTTCATTTCTCGAATTGCAATTAGACCGCTATGGAGTCTGTGGATAATCTAAAAGACTGTGTTTCACTTATAATTAAATCACTAATTTATCTCCTCTTCTCTCTCTCTCGGAAACACAGGAAAAAAAAAAAACTACTTTCTTCAAATTTTAGATCTTTGATCTACCCGGTTTTGGTTTGATTTTTCAGATCAACCGGGAAGATCGAGTTTGATTACTTGTATAGATTTATCTTCCAATAAAAGAAATTGTTTCTAAACAATTTTTATGATTTCTTATCGGTCTGATGGTTTCACAAAACTACCAGGACTTGTCTTCTTATTGTATTATTAGGTTTTTCTTCTCGGTGGATTTGCATCATCAAAGAAGCATGTTATGGAGGAAAACGATCTACTTTGTTAGATATGGAGATCGTTTGTGAAGAAATTAATTTGGGCGTATTACTTACCTTTTTTGGAAGCATCTAATATCCATGATGATCAGGAAACAATTTGGTTTGAAACCATTATAAGGATATCCAATCCTTTAACGGGCAGCAGAAGTTTAATTCGATTTTCACATCTTGTTTCTTTAAGTTTCAAATGTAAATCATGTACTATCTATGTTGTCCTGTTTCTTGATGTAATTGATCATGATCAATTAGAAGGGTGTGTCTATCTGCCACCTCTTTTATGTAATCCTTCAAACCTCAATTTGAATGAGGTAGTCAAAAAATAAAATTTAGGGGAATTTCAATGCCCCTTCCTCCTTCAAAAAAAAAAAAAATCACTAATTTAAATGTTTAGTGACACAAGGAAAATCACACTAGTTGGGCATTTGAACCTGTTGGAAAATATAAGTGTAAGCGCAGTGTTAGCGCCGCGCCTCTTTTATCTTTACTTTGCTAGCTTTGTTAGTTGTCTCTATAAATAATGCAACCCTAGTCTCTCTTTGTAACCCTTCACGCACTTCTTAATATAACTATGTTTGGTTCCTACATGGTATCAGATTTATCTCTTTAAACCCTAATCTCGATCCTTGCGGCGGCAAGAATACTTGCAATTACTCTATCTATTCAGTTGAAATCGTAATTTCTTCTGCATTTAATTCTTACTTCATTAATGGCTACATCTGATTCGATTCTTCAATCACTGATTCAAGACTTACAAAAACAGAGTATTACTCCTCCTACTGCTTTTGATGGTTACATCCAAATGAAGATAAATACTAAAACTTACTATAACATTCAAGATTCAAAGATAAACAAGATGTAAAGAGCATAAAAGTAAAGATTGACACAAGCATATAAGGTGGTTCAACCATGAAGATCTACATCCTTGGGAAAGAAGATAATTTATTTATTGATTATAAGGTTTTACCCTTGAAATAGTTACAAATATCACTT
Organism: Papaver bracteatum; assembly: GCA_023529315.1. Lineage (NCBI taxonomy): Eukaryota > Viridiplantae > Streptophyta > Magnoliopsida > Ranunculales > Papaveraceae > Papaver > Papaver bracteatum. Next base: position 512,511 of record JAJJWX010004952.1, on the reverse strand, counting down.
AGATCTCTCACTCTTTCTCTGTCTAGATCTCTCTCAAGAATTCTCTATAGAAAGACCATCTAATAATGCATAAGATAACTTTCCCATTTCCTACTACATGGATTGGTATTTATAGACAAACAATACTCGTGAAGGTCGGCCTCGTCGAGTTCTCGGATTCATCCTACATCGCCTTAGCTTCTTCGGACTGATTCTATATTATCCCTCATGGTGGTATCCCGGGTTCTCCTCCGAGTTATCATTCCTTATTCGTGATGGTCAGGCCTCATGAAGCTCTCCTCCAAAGGTCCTCGTGCTGCTCTACTCATGAGTTATAGTATAGATCGGCCGAGTTCTCTGCTATGTCATTAGACTCGCTCTCACTCCTTATGATCCTTCATTAAATGCAGTGCTGCTTTTTATACTTTGACCGACTGAATCAATTAGACTACTCCCTCAGACGCGTCATTCATGCGATGCTAGTGGCAGGCGTCTCGATTCAGACGAAATCTGCTTTATGGTGAATGATTCGGTGCTCCTACCTTATCATACCATCATGAAGTCATTTCTTGAGATGTTGACACATGTCCATCGGGTATTTTACCCTCACATTTTGCTCATTTTCTTTGCAACTTTCCAAGGGCATGATGGGAAGAAAACTTCGTAACTGCTCCGTCTTTTTCGCCACGTTCGAATTTTCCGCCACGTGTGTATTTAATGCACTTTTTAACTTGTTGGAATTGAGGCACCGGTTGGTTATCCCTTGGTTTCTTATAAAAACCTTTCTTGGGAGAAGAGTCGTGTCTTTATTTCTTTTGCTCAGAGTTCAGAGATTTTTTATCTTCTTTTTCTTCTGTCTTTTGCTGTTTCTTCTTAACTCCTTGTCTCCCCTAAAGAGACTCATTATGTTTGGAAGAAATTCTCATGTACGATCGCAGAGGCGGTAAGGTTCCATCTCCTTTTTGTTTCTTCTTCTCTACTGTTATTGTTGGTGACTTTCTTTTTTTGTCTTTCCGAACTTTTTACAGTTCTTGTTTGGTCATTAATGGTTCTTGCAACGGATCCTTTGAAACCTAGTTACTTAATCTCGAAAACCATGCTCGCGGCGCTTGCTTGAGTCCATACAAGGACTTGTGCAGTTTACACACATGGTTAGGATAATTAGAATCCAAAAAGCCAGATGGTTTCTTCATGTATACATCCTATTCCAGTTTTCCTTGGAGGAATGCATTCTCAACGTACATCTGCTTTAATGACCAATTATTCATCACAACAATGGATAGAATAAGTCGTATAGTACATGGATTTATAACTGGACTAAATATCTCCCCATAATCAACACCTTCTTGCTGGTTAAACCCTTTTTCCACCAGTCGTGCTTTGTGATGTTCAATACTTCCATCAGGGTTTTTTTTCACACGGAATACCCATTTGGAGCCAAAAACATTCATTGCATGGATCATACTTAACTAGTGAATATGTTCCATTGTGAATAAGGGCATTAATTTGAACATCCATTGTTGTTAGCCATTTCGGATTTTTTCATGCCTCTGAGTAATATGTAGGCTCCATGAAATCTGAATCTTGGAAAGGGTGTTTAGATGTAGCAAAACATAGATTTTGTACAAGTTCTTGATTCCATACTTGGACCTAGTCTGCATAGGATGAGAAACTGGTGCTGCACAAGATGTTTCTGCATCTAACATATCTTGTTGAGTTTAAGTTGTAACTAATGCCGCTGAGTTATCGAGAGATGCAGTATGCTGTTGAAGGGATAGATCTGGTGATGCCTCTGAAATCACATGATTTTCCGTAGTATTTGAAGGAGCACTAGTTGTCGAAAGTTCTGGAGTTGTAGGAGAACCATTTTGCTGTGTATATGGTAAGTTTCTATGCCAAAAAGGGGGAGATAGAAAAACACTAGTATCAGATGGCACTATACCTGGACACTATAATGGTACTCACTGCTGCTTTGGATTGAGTAGAAAGGACTGTTCTTCAAACCGTACATGACTAGTGATATAAATTCTGCTTATTTCTCTATGTAAGCAAAGGTAATCATTATGTGCACTACTATATCCTATAAAGACACATGGTAATGACCGTGGCTCAAGTTTGTTGGAGTTATACGATCTTAGACAAGGATATACTAGGCAGCCAAAGACTTTAAAAAAAGTGTAACCTGGTTCTTTGTTAAAAAGAAGTTCCAATGGAGTTTTGTTTTTTGTGGATGATTTTGGAAGACGATTGATTAAGTAGCCGGCTATTGTAAATCATCAGACCAGAAGGAGTAAGGCATGACGAATGCGTCTCTCTGCTATTCCATTTTTTGGTGATGTATGAGGACATGAGAATCTGTGCTGAATGCCAGAATCATTCAAATATGTTGTGAAATTTTTATATTTTAAAGCATTGTTAGATTGAAAGATCTTAATCCTATGTTCTGTAAGATTTTCAATTTGCTTGTGCAAGTATATAAACGTTTGTAAAGCCTCGGAATGTTAAAAAAGTGGAAATACCCATGTGGAATGTGAGTGAACATCCATAATTAACATGTAATACCGAAAACCAAACCTTGATAATTTAGGAGATACCCAAATATCAGATACAATTAAACTCAAAGTTTTTTCATAACTTGTACTGCTAAGAAAAAAAGGCAATTTTCTGCTTTTGCTAACATGACAGTAGTTTCAAAAATCAAATTGTTTATTAGAAATTGGTAAAGAAAACCTATGGAAGATGCTAGAGATAGTAAGCAGCATGGGGTGACCCATACGTTGATGCCAAATCAGCAAGATGCATCATGAGCTTATGGATTTTCTGGTTTGTCTAGTTTGTCCAATCCTTCTAAATGGTACAGTCCATTCTTATTCGTCCCGTATTTAGCATTGTTCCCGTGTGCTTATCCTTTACAAAGAAATGAGAAGTGTGAAACTCAAAGAAGACACCATTATATTTGCAAAATTGAGAAACAGACAACAAGTTTGTCTTAATCCTAGGCACATGAAAGATATTATTCAAACCGAACAATTTTGAGTTGTATGTGAAAGATGCTTTTCCAATATGAGCAATGTTTAGAGCATTGAAATTACCCACATGCACTTGTTCAGTTCCTTCATATTCATGAGGAATTGTCAAATTCCTCAAATTAATAGCAAGGTGATGAGTGGTACCAGTATCCGTCACCCAGGCATTGTTATGGCCACCATCAGGAAGAGCAATATAAGCAGCAGGTGGATTTTGTTGGTTATTGTTTGGTTTTTCATACCTAAACCAACATCTATTAGATTGATGATTATTTTTCTTGCAAATTTGACATGGTTGTTCAAAGAGTTTTGGAGCTGGTTGATTGCGATGCTGGAAGTTATTGTTTGGCATTTGATTGGAATCACGATTCTCATTGATTGTAGTTTATTGCACCATTTCTGTTTGAATATGCTGGGTTGGAAGCTGCAACATTGGCTATGGGTTGCTTGATCAATGCTAGTTGTTGCTCAAGACGCATATCAAATGTGAGAAGGTGAGAGTAGAACGTGTCCATATCCATCTCTTCAATGGTATGCAACGCAGTAATGATTAGATCATAAGTTTGATTCAATCCATTGCTGATGGATTATTTTATTTCCTCAGATGAAACAACATATCCAATTCTTTGCAAGCTGATAAAAAAGATTTTTAACTTCACTTAAAAAGGTTTTTACAGATTTTTTACCTTTGTTCAATGAATGGAGTTGTTTCTTAAGGATCGTGAGCATTTGTTTTTGGAGCAAAGTGGCTCTCAAGTTTGTCCCAAACTTGCTTTGCTGTATCCGTGCCTCTGACATGACATAAAACTTTTGGAGTGAGCGTAGAATTTACCCATCCTACAAGCAACGAATCTTGAGCTTTATAGTCTGTGAACAGAGGGTTTATAACTTTTGAACCTGGAAGGGTTCTTGGAGATTTTTCCTGAGTTCCATATATGAAACCAGTGAGACCATATCCTTTGTGGATAGGTTTGATGGGTTTTCCAAAGGGAATGATTTGTTTTTGTTAGTTTTAGAGTAACAAGATGGTGGATTTGAATATTTCTGAGGTTGTTTGTGTTGGTTGCCATTGATAATGTATTAGGGTTTTCGTGTGTGTGTGTGTGTGTGTGTTTTTTTTTTTTTGTTGTTGTTGGTTTTGAATGGAAGCGTGTTTTGGATCGATGGGTGATACCAAGTTAGAATATGATATTTGGTGAATATCTTCCATATATTTGATTGTGGAGATAGAGATGTTATTTATACCAAAACTTGTTACAAGTTGTTACAGAATTAGAAAATACTGACTACCAAACAGTGAACGATTTTAAAGCTAACTTAAAGAACGAAATACAAGGCTAATTACATGACAAGTTATGCAGTCCTTTTTTTATGTTGGTTTCAATACCAACAAAAAGGTTGTTACATAATGTGTTATGCAACTATTTTCTGGACTGCATAACAAGTTATGCAATAATTTTAAAGATGCATAACATGTAATGCATCTATTCAGAACACCAAAACCTATTATGGTGCATAACTTTTGTAGATCCATAACATGTTATGCATCTTTTCAAACCCATCTGTTCACTGCACCAAAACCTGTTATGTTCATTCTGTAATACATTCACTAAGCATACATCTAATTCACATTCCATGTATGTCCAGATATAATGTTCAGCTCCAGTTCCTACACTAAAAACTCCAATTACACTCCATGTTCTCTGGCTACTTCATTGTACAAAAACCAACACCATGTTTATCGGTTGCAGCACCACAGTCACCTGCTGCTTCAACTCCAGTTTCATATCAACCACCAGTGCCTTCAATCCACACTAACAAACCATTACCATTTTTTATAACATTGTCTTCTTGTTTCTTAACTGTAGCATTACCCCATATATGTAGCTCCAACTTCACTACCAACCACCAGATGCACAGTTTCAGCTCCTAAACATTTATCTAGAGCATACAACACACCTGAATCTGGCTCAACCCTTCATTAACTCATATTATTCCAACCATACTTTAACTGCATCTATAGAAAAACTCAATACCATTTCCTTAGGAAATTTATCATACATACATCCCCAACAGGTCCATAATAGAATCACCTGCACCTGCAATTCACTCTCCTTGTTCTCATGTTCTTTCCATCACTAGAATCTCAATTTCTAGTCAGTTGATCAGCTTCAATTACCAATACAATGCCACCATCATTCGAGAATCCATCTCCAACATCGACTCAGTTATGTCACGATCCCTTGCCAACCTCAGATTCCTCTTAAACACCAATTCTTAACACCAATTAAGATAGAAGTTGGGATGAATCCAGTTTCATCCTTGTTATTTTTTTGGTGTCCATTTCACCCATACTAATTTTACTCGTCCATTTGAACTATGTTTTAAAAATATTTGGACAAATGACCCATTTTCCATTTCTGAATCTAAGTATCAAATCAATGAAAATAACAACATGAAAAAAATCACCAGAATTTCTCCACACACCCCATCGTTTGATTGTATCTTCATTGACAAATGAAATTACAATTTTACTTTACCTTCCTCAAATCCACCCAAATAAGTGCAATGTTATGAGCCACTGATCAAATAAAAGAAAAGAATGAGATCATCCAACGCATTTAGGCAACAGAGGAAGATTTAGGTTTCTCTTAGACTGATAAAATGATGGAGAAGAAGGAGGACAGATGAAATGAATGAGAAGGGGAACCAAGCTAGATGCAAAAGTCTGTCCAAATATCATTTTCGATTTTATTACGATGCAACTACATTGTTTTCCCGAAGCATTGTATAAACCATAGTTCCATGTGAAACTCAACAGTAGACTGTCACGTGTAATTAAGTTATATTCACCATTTTGTGGTCAGTAGGAATACCTCACGTGTCACTTTGGAATCATACGACTGAAATTGATGATCTAATTGTCCAACGCAACAACCAAAAAAATGTAACAAGAAAAAGTTATCGGGTGTTGGATACTAAAAGTACAAGTGTTTCCGGAAGTTGAAGTGTTTCCACAAGTCACAAACAAAAAAAATTTACTTCCAGAATCCATTTTGAAATAATAACTTCTAAACCGAACATCTATGCATCCAAACGGCTTAGTCTTCGATTTTCAAGTACAAGTGTTCCCCGGTTGTATCGTACTTCCTCCATCACGCCATTGTTGGCAGGTGTCGTTCAAATTCTATGATGTCGATTTGAAAGCAGGTTTTGGTGCAGCTTTAGAGGTTAAAAAGGTTGAAAGTAACAAACGTTTTCTATTCGCATGTCTCTTCGAACTTCCTTAATTTCATATGATCCATCTTTATGTCTGCAAATATGTGTTTATAGCTAAAATTCCAACTGAAGTTTGCCTTTCCAGCTAAAGTATTCCTTTTCAAAACTACTCTATCTCAATTTCAAGTCCAACTTTCATTTCTCGAATTGCAATTAGACCGCTATGGAGTCTGTGGATAATCTAAAAGACTGTGTTTCACTTATAATTAAATCACTAATTTATCTCCTCTTCTCTCTCTCTCTAAAACACAGGAAAAAAAAACTACTTTCTTCAAATTTTAGATCTTTGATCTACCCGGTTTTGGTTTGATTTTTCAGATCAACCGGGAAGATCGAGTTTGATTACTTGTATAGATTTATCTTCCAATAAAAGAAATTGTTTCTAAACAATTTTTATGATTTCTTATCGGTCTGATGGTTTCACAAAACTACCAGGACTTGTCTTCTTATTGTATTATTAGGTTTTTCTGGTGGATTTGCATCATCAAAGCAAGCATGTTATGGAGGAAAACGATCTACTTTGTTAGATATGGAGATCGTTTGTGAAGAAATTAATTTGGGCGTATTACTTCCCTTTTTTGGAAGCATCTAATATCCATGATGATCAGGAAACAATTTGGTTTGAAACCATTATAAGGATATCCAATCCTTTAACTTGCGTGAAGGTTTAATTCGATTTTCACATCTTGTTTCTTTAAGTTTCAAATGTAAATCATGTACTATCTATGTTGTCCTGTTTCTTGATGTAATTGATCATGATCAATTAGAAGGGTGTGTCTATCTGCCACCTCTTTTATGTAATCCTTCAAACCTCAATTTGAATGAGGTAGTCAAAAAATAAAATTTAGGGGAATTTCAATGCCCCTTCCTCCTTCAAAAAAAAAAAAAAAATCACTAATTTAAATGTTTAGTGACACAAGGAAAATCACACTAGTTGGGCATTTGAACCTGTTGGAAAATATAAGTGTAAGCGCAGTGTTAGCGCACAGTCTCTTTTATCTTTACTTTGCTAGCTTTGTTAGTTGTCTCTATAAATAATGCAACCCTAGTCTCTCTTTGTAACCCTTCACGCACTTCTTAATATAACTATGTTTGGTTCCTACATGGTATCAGATTTATCTCTTTAAACCCTAATCTCGATCCTTATGCGGCAAGAATACTTGCAATTACTCTATCTATTCAGTTGAAATCGTAATTTCTTCGCATTTAATTCTTACTTCATTAATGGCTACATCTGATTCGATTCTTCAATCACTGATTCAAGACTTACAAAAACAGTATTACTCCTCCTACTGCTTTTGATGGTTACATCCAAATGAAGATAAATACTAAAACTTACTATAACATTCAAGATTCAAAGATAAACAAGATGTAAAGAGCATAAAAGTAAAGATTGACACAAGCATATAAGGTGGTTCAACCATGAAGATCTACATCCTTGGGAAAGAAGATAATTTATTTATTGATTATAAGGTTTTACCCTTGAAATAGTTACAAATATCACTTAGATCTCTCACTCTTTCTCTGTCTAGATCTCTCTCAAGAATTCTCTATAGAAAGACCATCTAATAATGCATAAGATAACTTTCCCATTTCCTACTACATGGATTGGTATTTATAGACAAACAATACTCGTGAAGGTCAGGCCTCGTCGAGCTCTCGGATTCATCCTACATCGCCTTAGCTTCTTCGGACTGATTCTATATTATCCCTCATGGTGGTATCCCGGGTTCTCCTCCGAGTTATCATTCCTTATTCGTGATGGTCAGGCCTCATGAAGCTCTCCTCCAAAGGTCCTCGTGCTGCTCTACTCATGAGTTATAGTATAGATCGGCCGAGTTCTCTGCTTATGTCATTAGACTCGCTCTCACTCCTTATGATCCTTCATTAAATGCAGTGCTGCTTTTTATACTTTGACCGACTGAATCAATTAGACTACTCCCTCAGACGCGTCATTCATGCGATGCTAGTGGCAGGCGTCTCGATTCAGACGAAATCTGCTTTATGGTGAATGATTCGGTGCTCCTACCTTATCATACCATCATGAAGTCATTTCTTGAGATGTTGACACATGTCCATCGGGTATTTTACCCTCACATTTTGCTCATTTTCTTTGCAACTTTCCAAGGGCATGATGGGAAGAAAACTTCAAATCGCTCCCGTCTTTTTCGCCACGTTCGAATTTTCAGCCACGTTTGTATTTAATGCACTTTTTAACTTGTTGGAATTGAGGCACCAGTTGGTTATCCCTTGGTTTCTTATAAAAACCTTTCTTGGGAGAAGAGTCGTGTCTTTATTTCTTTTGCTCGAGTTCGAGATTTTTTATCTTCTTTTTCTTCTCGCCTTTTGTTGTTTCTTCTTAACTCCTTGTCTCCCCTAAAGAGACTCATTATGTTTGGAAGAAATTCTCATGTACGATCGCAGAGGCGGTAAGGTTCCATCTCCTTTTTGTTTCTTCTTCTCTACTGTTATTGTTGGTGACTTTCTTTTTTGTCTTTCCGAACTTTTTACAGTTCTTGTTTGGTCATTAATGGTTCTTGCAACGGATCCTTTGAAACCTAGTTACTTAATCTCGAAAACCATGCTCATGGGCGCTTGCTTGAGTCCATACAAGGACTTGTGCAGTTTACACACATGGTTAGGATAATTAGAATCCAAAAAGCCAGATGGTTTCTTCATGTATACATCCTATTCCAGTTTTCCTTGGAGGAATGCATTCTCAACGTACATCTGCTTTAATGACCAATTATTCATCACAACAATGGATAGAACAAGTCGTATAGTACATGGATTTATAACTGGACTAAATGTCTCCCCGTAGTCAACACCTTCTTGCTGGTTAAACCTTTTTGCCAACCAATTGTTCTTTGTGATGTTCAATACTTCCATCAGGGTTTTTTTTCACACGGAATACCCATTTGGAGCCAAAAACATTCATTGCATGGATCATACTTAACTAGTGAATATGTTCCATTGTGAATAAGGGCATTAATTTGAACATCCATTGTTGTTAGCCATTTCGGATTTTTTCATGCCTCTGAGTAATATGTAGGCTCCATGAAATCTGAATCTTGGAAAGGGTGTTTAGATGTAGCAAAACATAGATTTTGTACAGGTTTACTGATTCCATACTTGGACCTAGTCTGCATAGGATGAGAAACTGGTGCTGCACAAGATGTTTCTGCATCTAACATATCTTGTTGAGTTTAAGTTGTAACTAATGCCGCTGAGTTATCGAGAGATGCAGTATGCTGTTGAAGGGATAGATCTGGTGATGCCTCTGAAATCACATGATTTTCCGTAGTATTTGAAGGAGCACTAGTTGTCGAAAGTTCTGGAGTTGTAGGAGAACCATTTTGCTGTGTATATGGTAAGTTTCTATGCCAAAAAGGGGGAGATAGAAAAACACTAGTATCAGATGGCACTATACCTGGACACTATAATGGTACTCACTGCTGCTTTGGATTGAGTAGAAAGGACTGTTCTTCAAACCGTACATGACTAGTGATATAAATTCTGCTTATTTCTCTATGTAAGCAAAGGTAATCATTATGTGCACTACTATATCCTATAAAGACACATGGTAATGACCGTGGCTCAAGTTTGTTGGAGTTATACGATCTTAGACAAGGATATACTAGGCAGCCAAAGACTTTAAAAAAAGTGTAACCTGGTTCTTTGTTAAAAAGAAGTTCCAATGGAGTTTTGTTTTTTGTGGATGATTTTGGAAGACGATTGATTAAGTAGCCGGCTATTGTAAATCATCAGACCAGAAGGAGTAAGGCATGACGAATGCGTCTCTCTGCTATTCCATTTTTTGGTGATGTATGAGGACATGAGAATCTGTGCTGAATGCCAGAATCATTCAAATATGTTGTGAAATTTTTATATTTTAAAGCATTGTTAGATTGAAAGATCTTAATCCTATGTTCTGTAAGATTTTCAATTTGCTTGTGCAAGTATATAAACGTTTGTAAAGCCTCGGAATGTTAAAAAAGTGGAAATACCCATGTGGAATGTGAGTGAACATCCATAATTAACATGTAATACCGAAAACCAAACCTTGATAATTTAGGAGATACCCAAATATCAGATACAATTAAACTCAAAGTTTTTTCATAACTTGTACTGCTAAGAAAAAAAGGCAATTTTCTGCTTTTGCTAACATGACAGTAGTTTCAAAAATAAAATTGTTTATTAGAAATTGGTAAAGAAAACCTATGGCAGATGCTAGAGATAGTAAGCAGCATGGGGTGACCCATACGTTGATGCCAAATCAGCAAGATGCATCATGAGCTTATGGATTTTCTGGTTTGTCTAGTTTGTCCAATCCTTCTAAATGGTACAGTCCATTCTTATTCGTCCCGCATACAAAGAGCATTGTTCCCGTGTGCTTATCCTTTACAAAGAAATGAGAAGTGTGAAACTCAAAGAAGACACCATTATATTTGCAAAATTGAGAAACAGACAACAAGTTTGTCTTAATCCTAGGCACATGAAAGATATTATTCAAACCGAACAATTTTGAGTTGTATGTGAAAGATGCTTTTCCAATATGAGCAATGTTTAGAGCATTGAAATTACCCACATGCACTTGTTCAGTTCCTTCATATTCATGAGGAATTGTCAAATTCCTCAAATTAATAGCAAGGTGATGAGTGGTACCAGTATCCGTCACCCAAGCATTGTTATGGCCACCATCAGGAAGAGCAATATAAGCAGCAGGTGGATTTTGTTGGTTATTGTTTGGTTTTTCATACCTAAACCAACATCTATTAGATTGATGATTATTTTTCTTGCAAATTTGACATGGTTGTTCAAAGAGTTTTGGAGCTGGTTGATTGCGATGCTGGAAGTTATTGTTTGGCATTTGATTGGAATCACGATTCTGCTGATTGTAGTTTATTGCACCATTTCTGTTTGAATATGCTGGGTTGGAAGCTGCAACATTGGCTATGGGTTGCTTGATCAATGCTAGTTGTTGCTCAAGACGCATATCAAATGTGAGAAGGTGAGAGTAGAACGTGTCCATATCCATCTCTTCAATGGTATGCAACGCAGTAATGATTAGATCATAAGTTTGATTCAATCCATTGCTGATGGATTATTTTATTTCCTCGATGAAACAACATATCCAGTTCTTTGTAGCTGATAAAAAAGATTTTTAACTTCACTTAAAAAGGTTTTTACAGATTTTTTACCTTTGTTCAATGAATGGAGTTGTTTCTTAAGGATCGTGAGCATTTGTTTTTGGAGCAAAGTGGCTCTCAAGTTTGTCCCAAACTTGCTTTGCTGTATCCGTGCCTCTGACATGACATAAAACTTTTGGAGTGAGCGTAGAATTTACCCATCCTACAAGCAACGAATCTTGAGCTTTATAGTCTGTGAACAGAGGGTTTATAAATTTTGAACCTGGAAGGGTTCTTGGAGATTTTTCCTGAGTTCCATATATGAAACCAGTGAGACCATATCCTTTGTGGATAGGTTTGATGGGTTTTCCAAAGGGAATGATTTGTTTTTGTTAGTTTTAGAGTAACAAGATGGTGGATTTGAATATTTCTGAGGTTGTTTGTGTTGGTTGCCATTGATAATGTATTAGGGTTTTCGTGTGTGTGTGTGTGTGTTTTTTTTTTTTTTTTTGTTGTTGTTGGTTTTGAATGGAAGCGTGTTTTGGATCGATGGGTGATACCAAGTTAGAATATGATATTTGGTGAATATCTTCCATATATTTGATTGTGGAGATAGAGATGTTATTTATACCAAAACTTGTTACAAGTTGTTACAGAATTAGAAAATACTGACTACCAAACAGTGAACGATTTTAAAGCTAACTTAAAGAACGAAATACAAGGCTAATTACATGACAAGTTATGCAGTCCTTTTTTTATGTTGGTTTCAATACCAACAAAAAGGTTGTTACATAATGTGTTATGCAACTATTTTCTGGACTGCATAACAAGTTATGCAATAATTTTTAAAGATGCATAACATGTAATGCATCTATTCAGAACACCAAAACCTATTATGGTGCATAACTTTTGTAGATCCATAACATGTTATGCATCTTTTCAAACCCATCTGTTCACTGCACCAAAACCTGTTATGTTCATTCTGTAATACATTCACTAAGCATACATCTAATTCACATTCCATGTATGTCCGTGATATAATGTTCACTCCAGTTCCTACACTAAAAACTCCAATTACACTCCATGTTCTCTGGCTACTTCATTGTACAAAAACCAACACCATGTTTATCGGTTGCAGCACCACAGTCACCTGCTGCTTCAACTCCAGTTTCATATCAACCACCAGTGCCTTCAATCCACACTAACAAACCATTACCATTTTTTATAACATTGTCTTCTTGTTTCTTAACTGTAGCATTACCCCATATATGTAGCTCCAACTTCACTACCAACCACCAGATGCACAGTTTCAGCTCCTAAACATTTATCTAGAGCATACAACACACCTGAATCTGGCTCAACCCTTCATTAACTCATATTATTCCAACCATACTTTAACTGCATCTATAAAAAAACTCAAGACCATTTCCTTAGGAAACTTATCATACATACATCCCCAACAGGTCCATAATAGAATCACCTGCACCTGCAATTCACTCTCCTTGTTCTCATGTTCTTTCCATCACTAGAATCTCAATTTCTAGTCAGTTGATCAGCTTCAATTACCAATACAATGCCACCATCATTCGAGAATCCATCTCCAACATCGACTCAGTTATGTCACGATCCCTTGCCAACCTCAGATTCCTCTTAAACACCAATTCTTAACACCAATTAAGATAGAAGTTGGGATGAATCCAGTTTCATCCTTGTTATTTTTTTGGTGTCCATTTCACCCATACTAATTTTACTCGTCCATTTGAACTATGTTTTAAAAATATTTGGACAAATGACCCATTTTCCATTTCTGAATCTAAGTATCAAATCAATGAAAATAACAACATGAAAAAAATCACCAGAATTTCTCCACACACCCCATCGTTTGATTGTATCTTCATTGACAAATGAAATTACAATTTTACTTTACCTTCCTCAAATCCACCCAAATAAGTGCAATGTTATGAGCCACTGATCAAATAAAAGAAAAGAATGAGATCATCCAACGCATTTAGGCAACAGAGGAAGATTTAGGTTTCTCTTAGACTGATAAAATGATGGAGAAGAAGGAGGACAGATGAAATGAATGAGAAGGGGAACCAAGCTAGCTGCAAAAGCTGTCCAAATATCATTTTCGATTTTATTACGATGCAACTACATTGTTTTCCCGAAGCATTGTATAAACCATAGTTCCATGTGAAACTCAACAGTAGACTGTCACGTGTAATTAAGTTATATTCACCATTTTGTGGTCAGTAGGAATACCTCACGTGTCACTTTGGAATCATACGACTGAAATTGATGATCTAATTGTCCAACGCAACAACCAAAAAAAATGTAACAAGAAAAAGTTATCGGGTGTTGGATACTAAAAGTACAAGTGTTTCCGGAAGTTGAAGTGTTTCCACAAGTCACAAACAAAAAAAATTTACTTCCAGAATCCATTTTGAAATAATAACTTCTAAACCGAACATCTATGCATCCAAACGGCTTAGTCTTCGATTTTCAAGTACAAGTGTTCCCCGGTTGTATCGTACTTCCTCCATCACGCCATTGTTGGCAGGTGTCGTTCAAATTCTATGATGTCGATTTGAAAGCAGGTTTTGGTGCAGCTTAGAGGTTAAAAAGGTTGAAAGTAACAAACGTTTTCTATTCGCATGTCTCTTCGAACTTCCTTAATTTCATATGATCCATCTTTATGTCTGCAAATATGTGTTTATAGCTAAAATTCCAACTGAAGTTTGCCTTTCCAGCTAAAGTATTCCTTTTCAAAACTACTCTATCTCAATTTCAAGTCCAACTTTCATTTCTCGAATTGCAATTAGACCGCTATGGAGTCTGTGGATAATCTAAAAGACTGTGTTTCACTTATAATTAAATCACTAATTTATCTCCTCTTCTCTCTCTCTCTCGGAAACACAGGAAAAAAAAAAACTACTTTCTTCAAATTTTAGATCTTTGATCTACCCGGTTTTGGTTTGATTTTTCAGATCAACCGGGAAGATCGAGTTTGATTACTTGTATAGATTTATCTTCCAATAAAAGAAATTGTTTCTAAACAATTTTTATGATTTCTTATCGGTCTGATGGTTTCACAAAACTACCAGGACTTGTCTTCTTATTGTATTATTAGGTTTTTCTGGTGGATTTGCATCATCAGCAAGCATGTTATGGAGGAAAACGATCTACTTTGTTAGATATGGAGATCGTTTGTGAAGAAATTAATTTGGGCGTATTACTTCCCTTTTTTGGAAGCATCTAATATCCATGATGATCAGGAAACAATTTGGTTTGAAACCATTATAAGGATATCCAATCCTTTAACGGGCAGCAGAAGTTTAATTCGATTTTCACATCTTGTTTCTTTAAGTTTCAAATGTAAATCATGTACTATCTATGTTGTCCTGTTTCTTGATGTAATTGATCATGATCAATTAGAAGGGTGTGTCTATCTGCCACCTCATTTATGTAATCCTTCAAACCTCAATTTGAATGAGGTAGTCAAAAAATAAAATTTAGGGGAATTTCAATGCCCCTTCTTCCTTCAAAAAAAAAAAAAAATCACTAATTTAAATGTTTAGTGACACAAGGAAAATCACACTAGTTGGGCATTTGAACCTGTTGGAAAATATAAGTGTAAGCGCAGTGTTAGCGCACAGTCTCTTTTATCTTTACTTTGCTAGCTTTGTTAGTTGTCTCTATAAATAATGCAACCCTAGTCTCTCTTTGTAACCCTTCACGCACTTCTTAATATAACTATGTTTGGTTCCTACATGGTATCAGATTTATCTCTTTAAACCCTAATCTCGATCCTTGCGGCGGCAAGAATACTTGCAATTACTCTATCTATTCAGTTGAAATCGTAATTTCTTCTGCATTTAATTCTTACTTCATTAATGGCTACATCTGATTCGATTCTTCAATCACTGATTCAAGACTTACAAAAACAGAGTATTACTCCTCCTACTGCTTTTGATGGTTACATCCAAATGAAGATAAATACTAAAACTTACTATAACATTCAAGATTCAAAGATAAACAAGATGTAAAGAGCATAAAAGTAAAGATTGACACAAGCATATAAGGTGGTTCAACCATGAAGATCTACATCCTTGGGAAAGAAGATAATTTATTTATTGATTATAAGGTTTTACCCTTGAAATAGTTACAAATATCACTTAGATCTCTCACTCTTTCTCTGTCTAGATCTCTCTCAAGAATTCTCTATAGAAAGACCATCTAATAATGCATAAGATAACTTGCCCATTTCCTACTACATGGATTGGTATTTATAGACAAACAATACTCGTGAAGGTCAGGCCTCGTCGAGCTCTCGGATTCATCCTACATCGCCTTAGCTTCTTCGGACTGATTCTATATTATCCCTCATGGTGGTATCCCGGGTTCTCCTCCGAGTTATCATTCCTTATTCGTGATGGTCAGGCCTCATGAAGCTCTCCTCCAAAGGTCCTCGTGCTGCTCTACTCATGAGTTATAGTATAGATCGGCCGAGTTCTCTGCTATGTCATTAGACTCGCTCTCACTCCTTATGATCCTTCATTAAATGCAGTGCTGCTTTTTATACTTTGACCGACTGAATCAATTAGACTACTCCCTCAGACGCGTCATTCATGCGATGCTAGTGGCAGGCGTCTCGATTTAGACGAAATCTGCTTTATGGTGAATGATTCGGTGCTCCTACCTTATCATATCATCATGAAGTCATCTCTTGAGATGTTGACACATGTCCATCGGGTATTTTACCCTCACATTTTGCTCATTTTCTTTGCAACTTTCCAAGGGCATGATGGGAAGAAAACTTCGTAACTGCTCCGTCTTTTTCGCCACGTTCGAATTTTCCGCCACGTTTGTATTTAATGCACTTTTTAACTTGTTGGAATTGAGGCACCGGTTGGTTATCCCTTGGTTTCTTATAAAAACCTTTCTTGGGAGAAGAGTCGTGTCTTTATTTCTTTTGCTCAGAGTTCAGAGATTTTTTATCTTCTTTTTCTTCTGTCTTTTGTTGTTTCTTCTTAACTCCTTGTCTCCCCTAGAGAGACTCATTATGTTTGGAAGAAATTCTCATGTACGATCGCAGAGGCGGTAAGGTTCCATCTCCTTTTTGTTTCTTCTTCTCTACTGTTATTGTTGGTGACTTTCTTTTTTTGTCTTTCCGAACTTTTTACAGTTCTTGTTTGGTCATTAATGGTTCTTGCAACGGATCCTTTGAAACCTAGTTACTTAATCTCGAAAACCATGCTCGCGGCGCTTTCTTGAGTCCATACAAGGACTTGTGCAGTTTACACACATGGTTAGGATAATTAGAATCCAAAAAGCCAGATGGTTTCTTCATGTATACATCCTATTCCAGTTTTCCTTGGAGGAATGCATTCTCAACGTACATCTGCTTTAATGACCAATTATTCATCACAACAATGGATAGAATAAGTCGTATAGTACATGGATTTATAACTGGACTAAATATCTCCCCATAATCAACACCTTCTTGTTGGTTAAACCCTTTTTCCACCAGTCGTGCTTTGTGATGTTCAATACTTCCATCAGGGTTTTTTTTCACACTTTAATACCCATTTGGAGCCAAAAACATTCATTGCATGGATCATACTTAACTAGTGAATATGTTCCATTGTGAATAAGGGCATTAATTTGAACATCCATTGTTGTTAGCCATTTCGGATTTTTTCATGCCTCTGAGTAATATGTAGGCTCCATGAAATCTGAATCTTGGAAAGGGTGTTTAGATGTAGCAAAACATAGATTTTGTACAGGTTTACTGATTCCATACTTGGACCTAGTCTGCATAGGATGAGAAACTGGTGCTGCACAAGATGTTTCTGCATCTAACATATCTTGTTGAGTTTAAGTTGTAACTAATGCCGCTGAGTTATCGAGAGATGCAGTATGTTGTTGAAGGGATAGATCTGGTGATGCCTATGAAATCACATGATTTTTCGTAGTGTTTGAAGGAGCACTAGTTGTCGAAAGTTCTGGAGTTGTAGGAGAACCATTTTGCTGTGTATATGGTAAGTTTCTATGCCAAAAAGGAGGAGATAGAAAAACACTAGTATCAGATGGCACTATACCTGGACACTATAATGGTACTCACTGCTGCTTTGGATTGAGTAGAAAGGACTGTTCTTCAAACCGTACATGACTAGTGATATAAATTCTGCTTATTTCTCTATGTAAGCAAAGGTAATCATTATGTGCACTACTATATCCTATAAAGACACATGGTAATGACCTTGGCTCAAGTTTGTTGGAGTTATACGATCTTAGACAAGGATATACTAGGCATCCAAAGACTTTAAAAAAAGTGTAACCTGGTTCTTTGTTAAAAAGAAGTTCCAATGGAGTTTTGTTTTTTGTGGATGATTTTGGAAGACGATTGATTAAGTAGCCGGCTATTGTAAATCATCAGACCAGAAGGAGTAAGGCATGACGAATGCGTCTCTCTGCTATTCCATTTTGTGGTGATGTATGAGGACATGAGAATCTGTGCTGAATGACAGAATCATTCAAATATGTTGTGAAATTTTTATATTTTAAAGCATTGTTAGATTGAAAGATCTTAATCCTATATTCTCAGAAGATTTTCAATTTGCTTGTGCAAGTATATAAACGTTTGTAAAGCCTCGGAATGTTAAAAAAAGTGGAAATACCCATGTGGAATGTGAGTGAACATCCATAATTAACATGTAATACCGAAAACCAAACCTTGATAATTTAGGAGATACCCAAATATCAGATACAATTAAACTCAAAGTTTTTTCATAACTTGTACTGCTAAGAAAAAAAGGCAATTTTCTGCTTTTGCTAACATGACAGTAGTTTCAAAAATCAAATTGTTTATTAGAAATTAGTAAAGAAAACATATGGCAGATGCTAGAGATAGTAAGCAGCATGGGGTGACCCATACGTTGATGCCAAATCAGCAAGATGCATCATGAGCTTATGGATTTTCTGGTTTGTCTAGTTTGTCCAATCCTTCTAAATGGTACAGTCCATTCTTATTAGTCCCGTACAGTAGCATTGTTCCCGTGTGCTTATCCTTTACAAAGAAATGAGAAGTGTGAAACTCAAAGAAGACACCATTATATTTGCAAAATTGAGAAACAGACAACAAGTTTGTCTTAATCCTAGGCACATGAAAGATATTATTCAAACCGAACAATTTTGAGTTGTATGTGAAAGATGCTTTTCCAATATGAGCAATGTTTAGAGCATTGAAATTACCCACATGCACTTGTTCAGTTCCTTCATATTCATGAGGAATTGTCAAATTCCTCAAATTAATAGCAAGGTGATGAGTGGTACCAGTATCCGTCACCCAGGCATTGTTATGGACACCATCAGGAAGAGCAATATAAGCAGCAGGTGGATTTTGTTGGTTATTGTTTGGTTTTTCATACCTAAACCAACATCTATTAGATTGATGATTATTTTTCTTGCAAATTTGACATGGTTGTTCAAAGAGTTTTGGAGCTGGTTGATTGCGACGCTGGAAGTTATTGTTTGGCATTTGATTGGAATCACGATTCTGCTGATTGTAGTTTATTGCACCATTTCTGTTTGAATATGCTGGGTTGGAAGCTGCAACATTGGCTATGGGTTGCTGGATCAATGCTAGTTGTTGCTCAAGACGCATATCAAATGTGAGAGTGAGAACGTGTCCATATCCATCTCTTCAATGGTATGCAACGCAGTAATGATTAGATCATAAGTTTGATTCAATCCATTGCTGATGGATTATTTTATTTCCTCAGATGAAACAACATATCCAGTTGCTGCAAGCTGATAAAAAAGATTTTTAACTTCACTTAAAAAGGTTTTTACAGATTTTTTACCTTTGTTCAATGAATGGAGTTGTTTCTTAAGGATCGTGAGCATTTGTTTTTGGAGCAAAGTGGCTCTCAAGTTTGTTCCAAACTTGCTTTGCTGTATCCATGCCTCTGACATGACATAAAACTTTTGGAGTGAGCGTAGAATTTACCCATCCTACAAGCAACGAATCTTGAGCTTTATAGTCTCGTGAACAGAGGGTTTATAACTTTTGAACCTGGAAGGGTTCTTGGAGATTTTTCCTGAGTTCCATATATGAAACCAGTGAGACCATATCCTTTGTGGATAGGTTTGATGGGTTTTCCAAAGGGAATGATTTGTTTTTGTTAGTTTTAGAGTAAGAAGATGGTGGATTTGAATATTTCTGAGGTTGTTTGTGTTGGTTGCCATTGATAATGTATTAGGGTTTTCGTGTGTGTGTGTTTTTTTTTTTTGTTGTTGTTGGTTTTGAATGGAAGCGTGTTTTGGATCGATGGGTGATACCAAGTTAGAATATGATATTTGGTGAATATCTTCCATATATTTGATTGTGGAGATAGAGATGTTATTTATACCAAAACTTGTTACAAGTTGTTACAGAATTAGAAAATACTGACTAACAAACAGTGAACGATTTTAAAGCTAACTTAAAGAACGAAATACAAGGCTAATTACATGACAAGTTATGCAGTCCTTTTTTATGTTGGTTTCAATACCAACAAAAAGGTTGTTACATAATGTGTTATGCAACTATTTTCTGGACTGCATAACAAGTTATGCAATAATTTTTAAAGATGCATAACATGTAATGCATCTATTCAGAACACCAAAACCTATTATGGTGCATAACTTTTGTAGATCCATAACATGTTATGCATCTTTTCAAACCCATCTGTTCACTGCACCAAAACCTGTTATGTTCATTCTGTAATACATTCACTAAGCATACATCTAATTCACATTCCATGTATGTCCAGATATAATGTTCAGCTCCAGTTCCTACACTAAAAACTCCATGTTCTCTGGCTACTTCATTGTACAAAAACCAACACCATGTTTATCGGTTGCAGCACCACAGTCACCTGCTGCTTCAACTCCAGTTTAATATCAACCACCAGTGCCTTCAATCCACACTAACAAACCATTACCATTTTTATAACATTGTCTTCTTGTTTCTTAACTGTAGCATTACCCCATATATGTAGCTCCAACTTCACTACCAACCACCAGATGCACAGTTTCAGCTCCTAAACATTTATCTAGAGCATACAACACACCTGAATCTGGCTCAACCCTTCATTAACTCATATTATTCCAACCATACTTTAACTGCATCTATAGAAAAACTCAAGACCATTTCCTTAGGCAATTTATCATACATACATCCCCAACAAGTCCATAATAGAATCACCTGCACCTGCAATTCACTCTCCTTGTTCTCATGTTCTTTCCATCACTAGAATCTCAATTTCTAGTCAGTTGATCAGCTTCAATTACCAATACAATGCCACCATCATTCGAGAATCCATCTCCAACATCGACTCGAGTTATGTCACGATCCCTTGCCAACCTCAGATTCCTCTTAAACACCAATTCTTAACACCAATTAAGATAGAAGTTGGGATGAATCCAGTTTCATCCTTGTTATTTTTTTGGTGTCCATTTCACCCATACTAATTTTACTCGTCCATTTGAACTATGTTTTAAAAATATTTGGACAAATGACCCATTTTCCATTTCTGAATCTAAGTATCAAATCAATGAAAATAACAACATGAAAAAAATCACCAGAATTTCTCCACACACCCCATCGTTTGATTGTATCTTCATTGACAAATGAAATTACAATTTTACTTTACCTTCCTCAAATCCACCCAAATAAGTGCAATGTTATGAGCCACTGATCAAATAAAAGAAAAGAATGAGATCATCCAACGCATTTAGGCAACAGAGGAAGATTTAGGTTTCTCTTAGACTGATAAAATGATGGAGAAGAAGGAGGACAGATGAAATGAATGAGAAGGGGAACCAAGCTAGCTGCAAAAGCTGTCCAAATATCATTTTCGATTTTATTACGATGCAACTACATTGTTTTCCCGAAGCATTGTATAAACCATAGTTCCATGTGAAACTCAACAGTAGACTGTCACGTGTAATTAAGTTATATTCACCATTTTGTGGTCAGTAGGAATACCTCACGTGTCACTTTGGAATCATACGACTGAAATTGATGATCTAATTGTCCAACGCAACAACCAAAAAAATGTAACAAGAAAAAGTTACCGGGTGTTGGATACTAAAAGTACAAGTGTTTCCGGAAGTTGAAGTGTTTCCACAAGTCACAAACAAAAAAAATTTACTTCCAGAAGCCATTTTGAAATAATAACTTCTAAACCGAACATCTATGCATCCAAACGGCTTAGTCTTCGATTTTCAAGTACAAGTGTTCCCTGGTTGTATCGTACTTCCTCCATCACGCCATTGTTGGCAGGTGTCGTTCAAATTCTATGATGCCGATTTGAAAGCAGGTTTTGGTGCAGCTTAGAGGTTAAAAAGGTTGAAAGTAACAAGCGTTTTCTATTCGCATGTCTCTTCGAACTTCCTTAATTTCATATGATCCATCTTTATGTCTGCAAATATGTGTTTATAGCTAAAATTCCAACTGAAGTTTGCCTTTCCAGCTAAAGTATTCCTTTTCAAAACTACTCTATCTCAATTTCAAGTCCAACTTTCATTTCTCGAATTGCAATTAGACCGCTATGGAGTCTGTGGATAATCTAAAAGACTGTGTTTCACTTATAATTAAATCACTAATTTATCTCCTCTTCTCTCTCTCTCTCGGAAACACAGGAAAAAAAAAACTACTTTCTTCAAATTTTAGATCTTTGATCTACCCGGTTTTGGTTTGATTTTTCAGATCAACCGGGAAGATCGAGTTTGATTACTTGTATAGATTTATCTTCCAATAAAAGAAATTGTTTCTAAACAATTTTTATGATTTCTTATCGGTCTGATGGTTTCACAAAACTACCAGGACTTGTCTTCTTATTGTATTATTAGGTTTTTCTGGTGGATTTGCATCATCAAAGAAGCATGTTATGGAGGAAAACGATCTACTTTGTTAGATATGGAGATCGTTTGTGAAGAAATTAATTTGGGCGTATTACTTCCCTTTTTGAAGCATCTAATATCCATGATGATCAGAAACAATTTGGTTTGAAACCATTATAAGGATATCCAATCCTTTAACGGGCGTGAAGTTTAATTCGATTTTCACATCTTGTTTCTTTAAGTTTCAAATGTAAATCATGTACTATCTATGTTGTCCTGTTTCTTGATGTAATTGATCATGATCAATTAGAAGGGTGTGTCTATCTGCCACCTCTTTTATGTAATCCTTCAAACCTCAATTCTAATGAGGTAGTCAAAAAATAAAATTTAGGGGAATTTCAATGCCCCTTCTTCCTTCAAAAAAAAAAAAAAATCACTAATTTAAATGTTTAGTGACACAAGGAAAATCACACTAGTTGGGCATTTGAACCTGTTGGAAAATATAAGTGTAAGCGCAGTGTTAGCGCACAGTCTCTTTTATCTTTACTTTGCTAGCTTTGTTAGTTGTCTCTATAAATAATGCAACCCTAGTCTCTCTTTGTAACCCTTCACGCACTTCTTAATATAACTATGTTTGGTTCCTACATGGTATCAGATTTATCTCTTTAAACCCTAATCTCGATCTTTGCGGCGGCAAGAATACTTGCAATTACTCTATCTATTCAGTTGAAATCGTAATTTCTTTTGCATTTAATTCTTACTTCATTAATGGCTACATCTGATTCGATTCTTCAATCACTGATTCAAGACTTACAAAAACAGAGTATTACTCCTCCTACTGCTTTTGATGGTTACATCCAAATGAAGATAAATACTAAAACTTACTATAACATTCAAGATTCAAAGATAAACAAGATGTAAAGAGCATAAAAGTAAAGATTGACACAAGCATATAAGGTGGTTCGACCATGAAGATCTACATCCTTGGGAAAGAAGATAATTTATTTATTGATTATAAGGTTTTACCCTTTAAATAGTTACAAATATCACTTAGATCTCTCACTCTTTCTCTATCTAGATCTCTCTCAAGAATTCTCTATAGAAAGACCATCTAATAATGCATAAGATAACTTGCCCATTTCCTACTACATGGATTGGTATTTATAGACAAACAATACTCGTGAAGGTCAGGCCTCGTCGAGCTCTCGGATTCATCCTACATCGCCTTAGCTTCTTCGGACTGATTCTATATTATCCCTCATGGTGGTATCCCGGGTTCTCCTCCGAGTTATCTTTCCTTATTCGTGATGGTCAGGCCTCATGAAGCTCTCCTCCAAAGGTCCTCGTGCTGCTCTACTCATGAGTTATAGTATAGATCGGCCGAGTTCTCTGCTATGTCATTAGACTCGCTCTCACTCCTTATGATCCTTCATTAAATGCAGTGCTGCTTTTTATACTTTGACCGACTGAATCAATTAGACTACTCCCTCAGACGCGTCATTCATGCGATGCTAGTGGCAGGCGTCTCGATTCAGACGAAATCTGCTTTATGGTGAATGATTCGGTGCTCCTACCTTATCATATCATCATGAAGTCATCTCTTGAGATGTTGACACATGTCCATCGGGTATTTTACCCTCACATTTTTCTCATTTTCTTTGCAACTTTCCAAGGGCATGATGGGAAGAAAACTTCGTAACTGCTCCGTCTTTTTCGCCACGTTCGAATTTTCCGCCACGTTTGTATTTAATGCACTTTTTAACTTGTTGGAATTGAGGCACCGGTTGGTTATCCCTTGGTTTCTTATAAAAACCTTTCTTGGGAGAAGAGTCGTGTCTTTATTTCTTTTGCTCAGAGTTCAGAGATTTTTTATCTTCTTTTTCTTCTGTCTTTTGTTGTTTCTTCTTAACTCCTTGTCTCCCCTAAAGAGACTCATTATGTTTGGAAGAAATTCTCCTGTACGATCGCAGAGGCGGTAAGGTTCCATCTCCTTTTTGTTTCTTCTTCTCTACTGTTATTGTTGGTGACTTTCTTTTTTGTCTTTCCGAACTTTTTACGCTCTTGTTTGGTCATTAATGGTTCTTGCAACAGATCCTTTGAAACCTAGTTACTTAATCTCGAAAACCATGCTCGCGGCGCTTGCTTGAGTCCATACAAGGACTTGTGCAGTTTACACACATGGTTAGGATAATTAGAATCCAAAAAGCCAGATGGTTTCTTCATGTATACATCCTATTCCAGTTTTCCTTGGAGGAATGCATTCTCAACGTACATCTGCTTTAATGACCAATTATTCATCACAACAATGGATAGAATAAGTCGTATAGTACATGGATTTATAACTGGACTAAATATCTCCCCATAATCAACACCTTCTTGCTGGTTAAACCCTTTTTCCACCAGTCGTGCTTTGTGATGTTCAATACTTCCATCAGGGTTTTTTTTCACACGGAATACCCATTTGGAGCCAACAACATTCATTGCATGGATCATACTTAACTAGTGAATATGTTCCATTGTGAATAAGGGCATTAATTTGAACATCCATTGTTGTTAGCCATTTCGGATTTTTTCATGCCTCTGAGTAATATGTAGGCTCCATGAAATCTGAATCTTGGAAAGGGTGTTTAGATGTAGCAAAACATAGATTTTGTACAGGTTTACTGATTCCATACTTGGCCCTAGCCTGCATAGGATGAGAAACTGGTGCTGCACAAGATGTTTCTGCATCTAACATATCTTGTTGAGTTTAAGTTGTAACTAATGCCGCTGAGTTATCGAGAGATGCAGATCTTGTTGAAGGGATAGATCTGGTGATGCCTATGAAATCACATGATTTTTCGTAGTGTTTGAAGGAGCACTAGTTGTCGAAAGTTCTGGAGTTGTAGGAGAACTATTTTGCTGTGTATATGGTAAGTTTCTATGACAAAAAGGAGGAGATAGAAAAACACTAGTATCAGATGGCACTATACCTGGACACTATAATGGTACTCACTGCTGCTTTGGATTGAGTAGAAAGGACTGTTCTTCAAACCGTACATGACTAGTGATATAAATTCTGCTTATTTCTCTATGTAAGCAAAGGTAATCATTATGTGCACTACTATATCCTATAAAGACACATGGTAATGACCGTGGCTCAAGTTTGTTGGAGTTATACGATCTTAGACAAGGATATACTAGGCAGCCAAAGACTTTAAAAAAAGTGTAACCTGGTTCTTTGTTAAAAAGAAGTTCCAATGGAGTTTTGTTTTTTGTGGATGATTTTGGAAGACGATTGATTAAGTAGCCGGCTATTGTAAATCATCATACCAGAAGGAGTAAGGCATGACGAATGCGTCTCTCTGCTATTCCATTTTGTGGTGATGTATGAGGACATGAGAATCTGTGCTGAATGACAGAATCATTCAAATATGTTGTGAAATTTTTATATTTTAAAGCATTGTTAGATTGAAAGATCTTAATCCTATATTCTGTAAGATTTTCAATTTGCTTGTGCAAGTATATAAACGTTTGTAAAGCCTCGGAATGTTAAAAAAGTGGAAATACCCATGTGGAATGTGAGTGAACATCCATAATTAACATGTAATACCGAAAACCAAACCTTGATAATTTAGGAGATACCCAAATATCAGATAAAATTAAACTCAAAGTTTTTTCATAACTTGTACTGCTAAGAAAAAAAGGCAATTTTCTGCTTTTGCTAACATGACAGTAGTTTCAAAAATCAAATTGTTTATTAGAAATTAGTAAAGAAAACCTATGGCAGATGCTAGAGATAGTAAGCAGCATGGGGTGACCCATACGTTGATGCCAAATCAGCAAGATGCATCATGAGCTTATGGATTTTCTGGTTTGTCTAGTTTGTCCAATCCTTCTAAATGGTACAGTCCATTCTTATTCGTCCCGTACAGTAGCATTGTTCCCGTGTGCTTATCCTTTACAAAGAAATGAGAAGTGTGAAACTCAAAGAAGACACCATTATATTTGCAAAATTGAGAAACAGACAACAAGTTTGTCTTAATCCTAGGCACATGAAAGATATTATTCAAACCGAACAATTTTGAGTTGTATGTGAAAGATGCTTTTCCAATATGAGCAATGTTTAGAGCATTGAAATTACCCACATGCACTTGTTCAGTTCCTTCATATTCATGAGGAATTGTCAAATTCCTCAAATTAATAGCAAGGTGATGAGTGGTACCAAGATCCGTCACCCGGCATTGTTATGGACACCATCGGAAGAGCAATATAAGCAAAAGGTGGATTTTGTTGGTTATTGTTTGGTTTTTCATACCTAAACCAACATCTATTAGATTGATGATTATTTTTCTTGCAAATTTGACATGGTTGTTCAAAGAGTTTTGGAGCTGGTTGATTGCGACGCTGGAAGTTATTGTTTGGCATTTGATTGGAATCACGATTCTGCTGATTGTAGTTTATTGCACCATTTCTGTTTGAATATGCTGGGTTGGAAGCTGCAACATTGGCTATGGGTTGCTGGATCAATGCTAGTTGTTGCTCAAGACGCATATCAAATGTGAGAGTAGAACGTGTCCATATCCATCTCTTCAATGGTATGCAACGCAGTAATGATTAGATCATAAGTTTGATTCAATCCATTGCTGATGGATTATTTTATTTCCTCAGATGAAACAACATATCCAGTTGCTGCAAGCTGATAAAAAAGATTTTTAACTTCACTTAAAAAGGTTTTTACAGATTTTTTACCTTTGTTCAATGAATGGAGTTGTTTCTTAAGGATCGTGAGCATTTGTTTTTGGAGCAAAGTGGCTCTCAAGTTTGTTCCAAACTTGCTTTGCTGTATCCATGCCTCTGACATGACATAAAACTTTTGGAGTGAGCGTAGAATTTACCCATCCTACAAGCAACGAATCTTGAGCTTTATAGTCTGTGAACAGAGGGTTTATAACTTTTGAACCTGGAAGGGTTCTTGGAGATTTTTCCTGAGTTCCATATATGAAACCAGTGAGACCATATCCTTTGTGGATAGGTTTGATGGGTTTTCCAAAGGGAATGATTTGTTTTTGTTAGTTTTAGAGTAAGAAGATGGTGGATTTGAATATTTCTGAGGTTGTTTGTGTTGGTTGCCATTGATAATGTATTAGGGTTTTCGTGTGTGTGTGTTTTTTTTTTTTTTTTTGTTGTTGTTGGTTTTGAATGGAAGCGTGTTTTGGATCGATGGGTGATACCAAGTTAGAATATGATATTTGGTGAATATCTTCCATATATTTGATTGTGGAGATAGAGATGTTATTTATACCAAAACTTGTTACAAGTTGTTACAGAATTAGAAAATACTGACTAACAAACAGTGAACGATTTTAAAGCTAACTTAAAGAACGAAATACAAGGCTAATTACATGACAAGTTATGCAGTCCTTTTTTTATGTTGGTTTCAATACCAACAAAAAGGTTGTTACATAATGTGTTATGCAACTATTTTCTGGACTGCATAACAAGTTATGCAATAATTTTTAAAGATGCATAACATGTAATGCATCTATTCAGAACACCAAAACCTATTATGGTGCATAACTTTTGTAGATCCATAACATGTTATGCATCTTTTCAAACCCATCTGTTCACTGCACCAAAACCTGTTATGTTCATTCTGTAATACATTCACTAAGCATACATCTAATTCACATTCCATGTATGTCCAGATATAATGTTCAGCTCCAGTTCCTACACTAAAAACTCCAATTACACTCCATGTTCTCTGTCTACTTCATTGTACAAAAACCAACACCATGTTTATCGGTTGCAGCACCACAGTCACCTGCTGCTTCAACTCCAGTTTCATATCAACCACCAGTGCCTTCAATCCACACTAACAAACCATTACCATTTTTATAACATTGTCTTCTTGTTTCTTAACTGTAGCATTACCCCATATATGTAGCTCCAACTTCACTACCAACCACCAGATGCACAGTTTCAGCTCCTAAACATTTATCTAGAGCATACAACACACCTGAATCTGGCTCAACCCTTCATTAACTCATATTATTCCAACCATACTTTAACTGCATCTATAGAAAAACTCAAGACCATTTCCTTAGGCAATTTATCATACATACATCCCCAACAAGTCCATAATAGAATCACCTGCACCTGCAATTCACTCTCCTTGTTCTCATGTTCTTTCCATCACTAGAATCTCAATTTCTAGTCAGTTGATCAGCTTCAATTACCAATACAATGCCACCATCATTCGAGAATCCATCTCCAACATCGACTCAGTTATGTCACGATCCCTTGCCAACCTCAGATTCCTCTTAAACACCAATTCTTAACACCAATTAAGATAGAAGTTGGGATGAATCCAGTTTCATCCTTGTTATTTTTTTGGTGTCCATTTCACCCATACTAATTTTACTCGTCCATTTGAACTATGTTTTAAAAATATTTGGACAAATGACCCATTTTCCATTTCTGAATCTAAGTATCAAATCAATGAAAATAACAACATGAAAAAATCACCAGAATTTCTCCACACACCCCATCGTTTGATTGTATCTTCATTGACAAATGAAATTACAATTTTACTTTACCTTCCTCAAATCCACCCAAATAAGTGCAATGTTATGAGCCACTGATCAAATAAAAGAAAAGAATGAGATCATCCAACGCATTTAGGCAACAGAGGAAGATTTAGGTTTCTCTTAGACTGATAAAATGATGGAGAAGAAGGAGGACAGATGAAATGAATGAGAAGGGGAACCAAGCTAGCTGCAAAAGTCTGTCCAAATATCATTTTAGATTTTATTACGATGCAACTACATTGTTTTCCCCAAGCATTGTATAAACCATAGTTCCATGTGAAACTCAACAGTGACTGTCACGTGTAATTAAGTTATATTCACCATTTTGTGGTCAGAGGAATACCTCACGTGTCACTTTGGAATCATACGACTGAAATTGATGATCTAATTGTCCAACGCAACAACCAAAAAAATGTAACAAGAAAAAGTTACCGGTGTTGGATACTAAAAGTACAAGTGTTTCCGGAAGTTGAAGTGTTTCCACAAGTCACAAACAAAAAATTTACTTCCGAAGCCATTTTGAAATAATAACTTCTAAACCGAACATCTATGCATCCAAACGGCTTAGTCTTGATTTTCAAGTACAAGTGTTCCCTGGTTGTATCGTACTTCCTCCATCACGCCATTGTTGGCAGGTGTCGTTCAAATTCTATGATGCCGATTTGAAAGCAGGTTTTGGTGCAGCTTAGAGGTTAAAAAGGTTGAAAGTAACAAGCGTTTTCTATTCGCATGTCTCTTCGAACTTCCTTAATTTCATATGATCCATCTTTATGTCTGCAAATATGTGTTTATAGCTAAAATTCCAACTGAAGTTTGCCTTTCCAGCTAAAGTATTCCTTTTCAAAACTACTCTATCTCAATTTCAAGTCCAACTTTCATTTCTCGAATTGCAATTAGACCGCTATGGAGTCTGTGGATAATCTAAAAGACTGTGTTTCACTTATAATTAAATCACTAATTTATCTCCTCTTCTCTCTCTCTCGGAAACACAGGAAAAAAAAAACTACTTTCTTCAAATTTTAGATCTTTGATCTACCCGGTTTTGGTTTGATTTTTCAGATCAACCGGGAAGATCGAGTTTGATTACTTGTATAGATTTATCTTCCAATAAAAGAAATTGTTTCTAAACAATTTTTATGATTTCTTATCGGTCTGATGGTTTCACAAAACTACCAGGACTTGTCTTCTTATTGTATTATTAGGTTTTTCTGGTGGATTTGCATCATCAGCAAGCATGTTATGGAGGAAAACGATCTACTTTGTTAGATATGGAGATCGTTTGTGAAGAAATTAATTTGGGCGTATTACTTCCCTTTTTTGGAAGCATCTAATATCCATGATGATCAGGAAACAATTTGGTTTGAAACCATTATAAGGATATCCAATCCTTTAACGGGCAGCAGAAGTTTAATTCGATTTTCACATCTTGTTTCTTTAAGTTTCAAATGTAAATCATGTACTATCTATGTTGTCATGTTTCTTGATGTAATTGATCATGATCAATTAGAAGGGTGTGTCTATCTGCCACCTCTTTTATGTAATCCTTCAAACCTCAATTCTAATGAGGTAGTCAAAAAATAAAATTTAGGGGAATTTCAATGCCCCTTCTTCCTTCAAAAAAAAAAAAAAAAATCACTAATTTAAATGTTTAGTGACACAAGGAAAATCACACTAGTTGGGCATTTGAACCTGTTGGAAAATATAAGTGTAAGCGCAGTGTTAGCGCACAGTCTCTTTTATCTTTACTTTGCTAGCTTTGTTAGTTGTCTCTATAAATAATGCAACCCTAGTCTCTCTTTGTAACCCTTCACGCACTTCTTAATATAACTATGTTTGGTTCCTACATGGTATCGATTTATCTCTTTAAACCCTAATCTCGATCTTTGCGGCGGCAAGAATACTTGCAATTACTCTATCTATTCAGTTGAAATCGTAATTTCTTCTGCATTTAATTCTTACTTCATTAATGGCTACATCTGATTCGATTCTTCAATCACTGATTCAAGACTTACAAAAACAGAGTATTACTCCTCCTACTGCTTTTGATGGTTACATCCAAATGAAGATAAATACTAAAACTTACTATAACATTCAAGATTCAAAGATAAACAAGATGTAAAGAGCATAAAAGTAAAGATTGACACAAGCATATAAGGTGGTTCGACCATGAAGATCTACATCCTTGGGAAAGAAGATAATTTATTTATTGATTATAAGGTTTTACCCTTTAAATAGTTACAAATATCACTTAGATCTCTCACTCTTTCTCTATCTAGATCTCTCTCAAGAATTCTCTATAGAAAGACCATCTAATAATGCATAAGATAACTTGCCCATTTCCTACTACATGGATTGGTATTTATAGACAAACAATACTCGTGAAGGTCAGGCCTCGTCGAGCTCTCGGATTCATCCTACATCGCCTTAGCTTCTTCGGACTGATTCTATATTATCCCTCATGGTGGTATCCCGGGTTCTCCTCCGAGTTATCTTTCCTTATTCGTGATGGTCAGGCCTCATGAAGCTCTCCTCCAAAGGTCCTCGTGCTTCGCTCTACTCATGAGTTATAGTATAGATCGGCCGAGTTCTCTGCTATGTCATTAGACTCGCTCTCACTCCTTATGATCCTTCATTAAATGCAGTGCTGCTTTTTATACTTTGACCGACTGAATCAATTAGACTACTCCCTCAGACGCGTCATTCATGCGATGCTAGTGGCAGGCGTCTCGATTCAGACGAAATCTGCTTTATGGTGAATGATTCGGTGCTCCTACCTTATCATATCATCATGAAGTCATCTCTTGAGATGTTGACACATGTCCATCGAGTATTTTACCCTCACATTTTTCTCATTTTCTTTGCAACTTTCCAAGGGCATGATGGGAAGAAAACTTCGTAACTGCTCCGTCTTTTTCGCCACGTTCGAATTTTCCGCCACGTTTGTATTTAATGCACTTTTTAACTTGTTGGAATTGAGGCACCGGTTGGTTATCCCTTGGTTTCTTATAAAAACCTTTCTTGGGAGAAGAGTCGTGTCTTTATTTCTTTTGCTCAGAGTTCAGAGATTTTTTATCTTCTTTTTCTTCTATCTTTTGTTGTTTCTTCTTAACTCCTTGTCTCCCCTAAAGAGACTCATTATGTTTGGAAGAAATTCTCCTGTACGATCGCAGAGGCGGTAAGGTTCCATCTCCTTTTTGTTTCTTCTTCTCTACTGTTATTGTTGGTGACTTTCTTTTTTTGTCTTTCCGAACTTTTTACAGTTCTTGTTTGGTCATTAATGGTTCTTGCAACAGATCCTTTGAAACCTAGTTACTTAATCTCGAAAACCATGCTCGCGGCGCTTGCTTGAGTCCATACAAGGACTTGTGCAGTTTACACACATGGTTAGGATAATTAGAATCCAAAAAGCCATATGGTTTCTTCATGTATACATCCTATTCCAGTTTTCCTTGGAGGAATGCATTCTCAACGTACATCTGCTTTAATGACCAATTATTCATCACAACAATGGATAGAATAAGTCGTATAGTACATGGATTTATAACTGGACTAAATATCTCCCCATAATCAACACCTTCTTGCTGGTTAAACCCTTTTTCCACCAGTCGTGCTTTGTGATGTTCAATACTTCCATCAGGGTTTTTTTTCACACGGAATACCCATTTGGAGCCAACAACATTCATTGCATGGATCATACTTAACTAGTGAATATGTTCCATTGTGAATAAGGGCATTAATTTGAACATCCATTGTTGTTAGCCATTTCGGATTTTTTCATGCCTCTGAGTAATATGTAGGCTCCATGAAATCTGAATCTTGGAAAGGGTGTTTAGATGTAGCAAAACATAGATTTTGTACAGGTTTACTGATTCCATACTTGGCCCTAGCCTGCATAGGATGAGAAACTGGTGCTGCACAAGATGTTTCTGCATCTAACATATCTTGTTGAGTTTAAGTTGTAACTAATGCCGCTGAGTTATCGAGAGATGCAGTATGCTGTTGAAGGGATAGATCTGGTGATGCCTCTGAAATCACAGGATTTTTCGTAGTGTTTGAAGGAGCACTAGTTGTCGAAAGTTCTGGAGTTGTAGGAGAACTATTTTTCTGTGTATATGGTAAGTTTCTATGACAAAAAGGAGGAGATAGAAAAAAACTAGTATCAGATGGCACTATACCTGGACACTATAATGGTACTCACTGCTGCTTTGGATTGAGTAGAAAGGACTGTTCTTCAAACCGTACATGACTAGTGATATAAATTCTGCTTATTTCTCTATGTAAGCAAAGGTAATCATTATGTGCACTACTATATCCTATAAAGACACATGGTAATGACCGTGGCTCAAGTTTGTTGGAGTTATACGATCTTAGACAAGGATATACTAGGCAGCCAAAGACTTTAAAAAAAGTGTAACCTGGTTCTTTGTTAAAAAGAAGTTCCAATGGAGTTTTGTTTTTTGTGGATGATTTTGGAAGACGATTGATTAAGTAGCCGGCTATTGTAAATCATCAGACCAGAAGGAGTAAGGCATGACGAATGCGTCTCTCTGCTATTCCATTTTGTGGTGATGTATGAGGACATGAGAATCTGTGCTGAATGCCAGAATCATTCAAATATGTTGTGAAATTTTTATATTTTAAAGCATTGTTAGATTGAAAGATCTTAATCCTATGTTCTGTAAGATTTTCAATTTTCTTGTGCAAGTATATAAACGTTTGTAAAGCCTCGGAACGTTAAAAAAAAAGGAAATACCCATGTGGAATGTGAGTGAACATCCATAATTAACATGTAATACCGAAAACCAAACCTTGATAATTTAGGAGATACCCAAATATCAGATACAATTAAACTCAAAGTTTTTTCATAACTTGTACTGCTAAGAAAAAAAGGCAATTTTCTGCTTTTGCTAACATGACAGTAGTTTCAAAAATCAAATTGTTTATTAGAAATTGGTAAAGAAAACCTATGGCAGATGCTAGAGATAGTAAGAAGCATGGGGTGACCCATACGTTGATGCCAAATCAGCAAGATGAATCATGAGCTTATGGATTTTCTGGTTTGTCTAGTTTGTCCAATCCTTCTAAATGGTACAGTCCATTCTTATTCGTCCCGTACAGCAGCATTGTTCCCGTGTGCTTATCCTTTACAAATAAATGAGAAGTGTGAAACTCAAAGAAGACACCATTATATTTGCAAAATTGAGAAACAGACAACAAGTTTGTCTTAATCCTAGGCACATGAAAGATATTATATTTTGAGTTGTATGTGAAAGATGCTTTTCCAATATGAGAAATGTTTAGAGCATTGAAATTACCCACATGCACTTGTTCAGTTCCTTCATATTCATGAGGAATTGTCAAATTCCTCAAATTAACAGTAAGGTGATGAGTGGTACCAGTATCCGTCACCCAGGCATTGTTATGGCCACCATCAGGAAGACCAATATAAGCAGCAGGTGGATTTTGTTGGTTATTGTTTGGCTTTTCATACCTAAACCAACATCTATTAGATTGATGATTATTTTTCTTGCAAATTTGACATGGTTGTTCAAAGAGTTTTGGAGCTGGTTGATTGCGATTTGGAAGTTATTGTTTGGCATTTGATTGGAATCACGATTCTGCTGATTGTAGTTTATTGCACCATTTCTGTTTGAATATGCTGGGTTGGAAGCTGCAACATTGGCTATGGGTTGCTGGATCAATGCTAGTTGTTGCTCAAGATGCATATCAAATGTGAGAAGGTGAGAGTAGAACGTGTCCATATCCATCTCTTCAATGGTATGCAACGCAGTAATGATTAGATCATAAGTTTGATTCAATCCATTGCTGATGGATTATTTTATTTCCTCAGATGAAACAACATATCCAGTTGCTGCAAGCTGATAAAAAAGATTTTTAACTTCACTTAAAAAGGTTTTTACAGATTTTTTACCTTTGTTCAATGAATGGAGTTGTTTCTTAAGGATCGTGAGCATTTGTTTTTGGAGAAAAGTGTCTCTCAAGTTTGTCCCAAACTTGCTTTGCTGTATCCATGCCTCTGACATGACATAAAACTTTTGGAGTGAGCGTAGAATTTACCCATCCTACAAGCAACGAATCTTGAGCTTTATAGTCTGTGAACAGAGGGTTTATAACTTTTGAACCTGGAAGGGTTCTTGGAGATTTTTCCTGAGTTCCATCTATGAAACCAGTGAGACCATATCCTTTGTGGATAGGTTTGATGGGTTTTCCAAAGGGAATGATTTTTTTTTTGTTAGTTTTAGAGTAACAAGATGGTGGATTTGAATATTTCTGAGGTTGTTTGTGTTGGTTGCCATTGATAATGTATTAGGGTTTTCGTGTGTGTGTGTGTGTGTTTTTTTTTTTTTTTTTTTGTTGTTGTTGGTTTTGAATGGAAGCGTGTTTTGGATCGATGGGTGATACCAAGTTAGAATATGATATTTGGTGAATATCTTCCATATATTTGATTGTGGAGATAGAGATGTTATTTATACCAAAACTTGTTACAAGTTGTTACAGAATTAGAAAATACTGACTAACAAAGAGTGAACGATTTTAAAGCTAACTTAAAGAACGAAATACAAGGCTAATTACATGACAAGTTATGCAGTCCTTTTTTTATGTTGGTTTCAATACCAACAAAAAGGTTGTTATATAATGTGTTATGCAACTATTTTCTGGACTGCATAACAAGTTATGCAATAATTTTTGAAGATGCATAACATGTAATGCATCTATTCAGAACACCAAAACCTATTATGGTGCATAACTTTTGTAGATCCATAACATGTTATGCATCTTTTCAAACCCATCTGTTCACTGCACCAAAACCTGTTATGTTCATTCTGTAATACATTCACTAAGCATACATCTAATTCACATTCCATGTATGTCCAGATATAATGTTCAGCTCCAGTTCCTACACTAAAAACTCCAATTACACTCCATGTTCTCTGGCTACTTCATTGTACAAAAACCAACACCATGTTTATCGGTTGCAGCACCACAGTCACCTGCTGCTTCAACTCAAGTTTCATATCAACCACCAGTGCCTTCAATCCACACTAACAAACCATTACCATTTTTTATAACATTGTCTTCTTGTTTCTTAACTGTAGCATTACCCCATATATGTAGCTCCAACTTCACTACCAACCACCAGCTGCACAGTTTCAGCTCCTAAACATTTATCTAGAGCATACAACACACCTGAATCTGGCTCAACCCTTCATTAACTCATATTATTCCAACCATACTTTAACTGCATCTATAGAAAAACTCAAGACCATTTCCTTAGGCAATTTATCATACATACATCCCCAACAGGTCCATAATAGAATCACCTGCACCTGCAATTCACTCTCCTTGTTCTCATGTTCTTTCCATCACTAGAATCTCAATTTCTAGTCAGTTGATCAGCTTCAATTACCAATACAATGCCACCATCATTCGAGAATCCATCTCCAACATCGACTCAGTTATGTCACGATCCCTTGCCAACCTCAGATAAAAGTCGGGATGAATCCAGTTTCATCCTTGTTATTTTTTTGGTGTCCATTTCACCCATACTAATTTTACTCGTCCATTTGAACTATGTTTTAAAAATATTTGGACAAATGACCCATTTTCCATTTCTGAATCTAAGTATCAAATCAAAGAAAATAACAACATGAAAAAAATCACCAGAATTTCTCCACACACCCCATCGTTTGATTGTATCTTCATTGACAAATGAAATTACAATTTTACTTTACCTTCCTCAAATCCACCCAAATAAGTGCAATGTTATGAGCCACTGATCAAATAAAAGAAAAGAATGAGATCATCCAACGCATTTAGGCAACAGAGGAAGATTTAGGTTTCTCTTAGACTGATAAAATGATGGAGAAGAAGGAGGACAGATGAAATGAATGAGAAGGGGAACCAAGCTAGCTGCAAAAGCTGTCCAAATATCATTTTCGATTTTATTACGATGCAACTACATTGTTTTCCCGAAGCATTGTATAAACCATAGTTCCATGTGAAACTCAACAGTATACTGTCACGTGTAATTAAGTTATATTCACCATTTTGTGGTCAGTAGGAATACCTCACGTGTCACTTTGGAATCATACGACTGAAATTGATGATCTAATTGTCCAACGCAACAACCAAAAAAATGTAACAAGAAAAAGTTATCGGGTGTTGGATACTAAAAGTACAAGTGTTTCCGGAAGTTGAAGTGTTTCCACAAGTCACAAACAAAAAAAATTTACTTCCGAAGCCATTTTGAAATAATAACTTCTAAACCGAACATCTATGCATCCAAACGGCTTAGTCTTCGATTTTCAAGTACAAGTGTTCCCTGGTTGTATCGTACTTCCTCCATCACGCCATTGTTGGCAGGTGTCGTTCAAATTCTATGATGCCGATTTGAAAGCAGGTTTTGGTGCAGCTTAGAGGTTAAAAAGGTTGAAAGTAACAAGCGTTTTCTATTCGCATGTCTCTTCGAACTTCCTTAATTTCATATGATCCATCTTTATGTCTGCAAATATGTGTTTATAGCTAAAATTCCAACTGAAGTTTGCCTTTCCAGCTAAAGTATTCCTTTTCAAAACTACTCTATCTCAATTTCAAGTCCAACTTTCATTTCTCGAATTGCAATTAGACCGCTATAGAGTCTGTGGATAATCTAAAAGACTGTGTTTCACTTATAATTAAATCACTAATTTATCTCCTCTTCTCTCTCTCTCGGAAACACAGGAAAAAAAAAAACTACTTTCTTCAAATTTTAGATCTTTGATCTACCCGGTTTTGGTTTGATTTTTCAGATCAACCGGGAAGATCGAGTTTGATTACTTGTATATATTTATCTTCCAATAAAAGAAATTGTTTCTAAACAATTTTTATGATTTCTTATCGGTCTGATGGTTTCACAAAACTACCAGGACTTGTCTTCTTATTGTATTATTAGGTTTTTCTGGTGGATTTGCATCATCAGCAAGCATGTTATGGAGGAAAATGATCTACTTTGTTAGATATGGAGATCGTTTGTGAAGAAATTAATTTGGGCGTATTACTTCCCTTTTTTGGAAGCATCTAATATCCATGATGATCAGGAAACAATTTGGTTTGAAACCATTATAAGGATATCCAATCCTTTAACGGGCAGCAGAAGTTTAATTCGATTTTCACATCTTGTTTCTTTAAGTTTCAAATGTAAATCATGTACTATCTATGTTGTCCTGTTTCTTGATGTAATTGATCATGATCAATTAGAAGGGTGTGTCTATCTGCCACCTCTTTTATGTAATCCTTCAAACCTCAATTTGAATGAGGTAGTCAAAAAATAAAATTTAGGGGAATTTCAATGCCCCTTCTTCCTTCAAAAAAAAAAAAAAAATCACTAATTTAAATGTTTAGTGACACAAGGAAAATCACACTAGTTGGGCATTTGAACCTGTTGGAAAATATAAGTGTAAGCGCAGTGTTAGCGCACAGTCTCTTTTATCTTTACTTTGCTAGCTTTGTTAGTTGTCTCTATAAATAATGCAACCCTAGTCTCTCTTTGTAACCCTTCACGCACTTCTTAATATAACTATGTTTGGTTCCTACATGGTATCAGATTTATCTCTTTAAACCCTAATCTCGATCCTTCCGGCGGCAAGAATACTTGCAATTACTCTATCTATTCAGTTGAAATCGTAATTTCTTCTGCATTTAATTCTTACTTCATTAATGGCTACATCTGATTCGATTCTTCAATCACTGATTCAAGACTTATAAAAACAGAGTATTACTCCTCCTACTGCTTTTGATGGTTACATCCAAATGAAGATAAATACTAAAACTTACTATAACATTCAAGATTCAAAGATAAACAAGATGTAAAGAGCATAAAAGTAAAGATTGACACAAGCATATAAGGTGGTTCGACCATGAAGATCTACATCCTTGGGAAAGAAGATAATTTATTTATTGATTATAAGGTTTTACCCTTGAAATAGTTACAAATATCACTTAGATCTCTCACTCTTTCTCTATCTAGATCTCTCTCAAGAATTCTCTATAGAAAGACCATCTAATAATGCATAAGATAACTTTCCCATTTCCTACTACATGGATTGGTATTTATAGACAAACAATACTCGTGAAGGTCAGGCCTCGTCGAGCTCTCGGATTCATCCTACATTGCCTTAGCTTCTTCGGACTGATTCTATATTATCCCTCATGGTGGTATCCCGGGTTCTCCTCCGAGTTATCTTTCCTTATTCGTGATGGTCAGGCCTCATGAAGCTCTCCTCCAAAGGTCCTCGTGCTGCTCTACTCATGAGTTATAGTATAGATCGGCCGAGTTCTCTGCTATGTCATTAGACTCGCTCTCACTCCTTATGATCCTTCATTAAATGCAGTGCTGCTTTTTATACTTTGACCGACTGAATCAATTAGACTACTCCCTCAGACGCGTCATTCATGCGATGCTAGTGGCAGGCGTCTCGATTCAGACGAAATCTGCTTTATGGTGAATGATTCGGTGCTCCTACCTTATCATATCATCATGAAGTCATCTCTTGAGATGTTGACACATGTCCATCGGGTATTTTACCCTCACATTTTGCTCATTTTCTTTGCAACTTTCCAAGGGCATGATGGGAAGAAAACTTCGTAACTGCTCCGTCTTTTTCGCCACGTTCGAATTTTCCGCCACGTGTGTATTTAATGCACTTTTTAACTTGTTGGAATTGAGGCACCGGTTGGTTATCCCTTGGTTTCTTATAAAAACCTTTCTTGGGAGAAGAGTCGTGTCTTTATTTCTTTTGCTCAGAGTTCAGAGATTTTTTATCTTCTTTTTCTTCTGCCTTTTGCTGTTTCTTCTTAACTCCTTGTCTCCCCTAAAGAGACTCATTATGTTTGGAAGAAATTCTCCTGTACGATCGCAGAGGTGGTAAGGTTCTATCTCCTTTTTGTTTCTTCTTCTCTACTGTTATTGTTGGTGACTTTCTTTTTTTGTCTTTCCGAACTTTTTACAGTTCTTGTTTGGTCATTAATGGTTCTTGCCATTGTTCTGTATCTTCCCCCTCTCCTTTTTGTTATTGTTGTTAACCTCTATTCCGTTTGGCTTTATCAGCGTTGAAAAGAGGCTGGTGAGGAATACAAGCACCAATCGATCTTCCGTTATGTATGATGATGAATTTTTGGACATGGTGAAAACCTAATATCGTCTTCAAAATTTTGACGTGAGTTTTGCTATGCCGGAGGGCCAGGCCAAAGTTCTGTCTAAGAAACTCTTCAACGAGAACCCCTGTGGTACCAACGAGATCATTGTTGTGGCTGGTCAACTAGAGGCTGGTCTCTGTCTCCCTATATATTGCCCGCTCGACTCCTTCCAATATGAGGTTTTTGCTCTTCTTAGCCCTCAGCGAGCGATCTTCCAACCAAACGGTACTTTTTATAGGATCATGCGAGAATGCAATCGCCTAAGTCTTGGTAAAGTAACTAATCACGAGTTGAATCAATTTGTGCCCGATTAGAGAGAGTATTACTCGTCCAAGCCCTTCGTGGCCAACTACTGGTGTCAGCAATATGATACTTACGATGGCTTTGGGGTTGGAATTTCTAAGACTCGGAAGCCTCTTGAGGGTCCTACTCTTATCCTTGATTTGGATCCTCCGCACGCTACTCAGTTGACTCTTCGTAAAATACATGATCCCAAGTGGTGTGTTGCTCCTCTCCGAATCGTAGGGCCTTATATTTATGGTTGGAACGAGCTCGGCGATGATCTCCCCAGGATTCCCGAGATGCATGCTTATTTGTCGTCTTATAGGCCATGGGTGCTTAAATAGATTTCCCCTCGCAGGCGTTCTTCTACCCGAGGTGCTGAGGATGCTAAGGTATGAAATATTGTTATTTTACTAATATATATATCTTGCCCATGTTTTATGCCTTAGCATTTTAAGTCGATGTAATCGTGTGTACAGAGGAGGAGGGTTGTTGATGGTTCTCGGCCATCCACTACTCCCGTGGCGGAGGAACCTTCTTTTGGCGTCTATGTGGATGAGCTATTTGAAGAGCGTGATTTAGTGAATCTTGGGGACTCGTTCTTTGATGATCTTGACCAGGCCTTGCTGAGCCAGCCTACTAATGATGTTATTACCGTTCTGATCTCCGGCTCGGGGGTGCCCCAAGCGAATATTCCTGCTGAGAGGAGCAACGTCCCTGGTGGGATTGTTCAAACTGGTAACACGTTAGGTGTTCATAGTGCTTTTGATGGTGGTTTTCCATCTGTTCCCTTGGGTCCTTCGGGTTCATCTTCCTTCACCTTTGGTGACGGGTCCGAATCTATGAATCTGTTGTGGTCGGAACCGTATGCTCGGATGAGCGAGGACGAGTAAGCTCGTATCTTAACCTCGTTTCCCAAGGTGTCTCAGCAACATCTTGTGTTAGCGGTATGTACTGAGATTTAAACAATGTTCTTCCTTTGGCTTTCCCAGTCGAAATTATTCTAATCTAGGTATGGTGCGTATTTTGTTAGAGCAACAACATTCGCATTGGAATGCTATCTAAGACTCGTGTAGCCAGGAGATGAGCCCAAGATGCTGAGCACGAGATCCAGAAATTGTGCCTCGCTGCTGACATGTCCCATGAGGATAATCGTTCCCTTCGTGAGGATAAGAGGGAATTAGAAGGTATTTTACTACTCCCCCTTGTGTCATATCTTTGTTATGGTAGGATTTTTACATTTCTGAAGTAGTCCCCTCTATTGGTAGACGTCATCAAACGTTCGGAGGAGAAGTTAAACGATACCGTTCATAAGTATGCTAGGGAAATATGTAATTGGAAGCTTGATGTGAGTTCTCATCAGTGCAAAATTGATGCCTTAGAAAATAAAAATGGTTCGCTTTGGGTTGATGTAAATGTTCATCGCGATCGCATTATCGAGCTTCGGTCAATGCTATATAAGGCTAAGCAAGTAGCTGTGGATAGGATGGATGACATCAAGCTTCTTCGTAGTCATAAAGATAAGCTGATTGAATGGCAATCCGATCACATGCCATTATTAGCTCAAGCTGAAGATGATAGGGAAGAGTTGATGCATCTTAAACGTGATTTCGTTCATCTTGAAAAAGAGCGTGACAGGTGTAGAAATCGAGGGTCGCCTAGCACGAGTCGAGTACCGGTCTATTCTATGTCCCCAGCAGAGTCGCCACTGTAGAAATAGAGGGTCGCCTAGCACGAGTCGAGTGCCGGTCTATTCTATGTCCATAATTGTTATGGGGAGAGGTCCATGTGCTCATCCGTTCGTGGATGTTTATCACACAGGGTCTGGCAGAGATAATTTCTTAC
Organism: Papaver bracteatum; assembly: GCA_023529315.1. Classification (NCBI taxonomy): domain Eukaryota; kingdom Viridiplantae; phylum Streptophyta; class Magnoliopsida; order Ranunculales; family Papaveraceae; genus Papaver; species Papaver bracteatum. The sequence goes on along the minus strand of JAJJWX010004952.1, from coordinate 470,316 downwards.
TAGTTCGTTAGTAAGAGGACCAACTCTGCAAAGAGGAAAAGACAGGTAGTTTGGAGTCTCCACCTGACTAAGTGGAGTCAGGACCCTTTTAACTAGTTTGAATTCTTTTGAGGAAAACAAAGCCAGTTATGACTTTCATGTTTATGGTCTGCTATCAGAGAGTCTGGGTAAGGAGATTCTAGTACGGGATGGGAAGGTGTTAGGCACCCATATACCGTCCAATCGTAGGATTGGCCTCTACTTCAATGATTAAAGGGGAAAATGTTTATAATTTATTGAGAATAGATTTTTATGCATGAGCTATTTTAGAAAAGAGACATAGTTAGAAGTTGGGTGGAACTTCGACTATGGAGATGTGGTTTCTTTCTTTTATGGTGGTTTTTCTTTTGTAGTGGTTTGGGTGGAAACCTTAGTTTTTTGATGCTTTTGTTGTGGTTAGGGTTTTTGATGGTGTTGTTTTGGTGGTTTGGGTGGAAACCTTGTTTTGCAGTGGTTTTGGGTGGAAAACCTTGTTTTCTGTTGGTTTTGGGTGGAAAACCGTGTTTTTGTTGTGGTTTGGGTGGAAACCTTGTTTTGCGGTGGTTTTGGGTGGAAAACCTTGTTTTTTGGTGGTCTTGGATGGAAAACCTTATTTTTGTTATGGTTTGGGTGGAAACCTTGTTTTATGGTGGTTTTGGGTGGAAAACCTTGTTTTGTGGTGGTTTTGGATGGAAAACCTTATTTTTGTTGTGGTTTGGGTGGAAACCTTGTTTTGTGGTGGTTTTGGGTGGAAACCCTTGTTTTTGTTGTGGTTTGGGTGGAAACCTTCTTTTCTGGTGGTTTTGGGTGGAAAACCTTGTTTGGTGGTTTAGGTGGAAACCTTGGTTTTATTGAGAAGAAATTTGAATGAAATTTCAAAATTAAACAATTAACCTGCAGATTAGCTCAATAAAAATAGGATTAATGCCAACCTTATTTTTTGACAATGGGTCTAATGTAGGAGGGAATTCCGCTTTATACCCACACTTTGATTTATCCCACTTAGAAAATTAATAATAAAAAATAATTTTTATGTAACGCAAACGAGTAGTCGCGGTGTTACTACGAAATGGAATACCATTCCGTTCCCGTATGACTACATAATTTACCGAAGAGATAGGTAATTAATATACTTGAAATATAATATTTAAATTAGAAAGGATTCTTACGACGGTTGCTTGCTTCCCTTAAGTATGCTGAAAGTAGTTAAAGTACTAGCAATTTAATGCTAATCTTTTAAAACTTAAAGACAATACTTGATTTAATCTTATTATTTTTTGAGTTTTCTCAAAATGAACTATAAATGCACAAGACAATGATAACTATTGTGTAAGAAGAAAATTTGATTTCTCTTTGATTAAATGACACAATACATGGAGACTTGAAACATGTGAGAAGAAATACTTTTTATTTGAGAAACAATAATTCTTCTTGGTTTGGGTGGAAACCTAGATTTTTGGATTGTGGTTTGGGTGGAAACCTTGTGTAAGTAAAGGAAGAAGTTTTGTTTCTTCGAGGAGTTATTTTGTGGAAGGAGAAGTTGTAAGGATCGTTATTGTTTTTCTACGTCCTTTTTTTTTAATGTCTTTGAATGAGAAATTCGATCTCTATTTATAAGGAAAATTTTCAACTCTCCGCCTAATCCGGGTTGCTTTGTTGAAATTAAAGGCGTCAATTCGTCCTTTTTTCCTTCTTTTCTTCATACTTTGGTTTTTTCCTCCTCTCCCTCTGGTTCGGGGAGTGCAATCGCCATCGTAACCATCAGAGGTTCGTTGTGGTTTCGCCACTCGTCTGGTGCCTCCGAGGCTGAGAAGCTAATAGGTATTTTCATCCACTCCTCCATTGGAGGTTCTTTTGTTGCGCTGAAAACCTCATTTCCTTTAAAGTCCCTTTTGTGGATTCTCCATGTGATGCCTCCTTCGGGTTTGGTGGTAGCTGAGTGCAATATCGTGTTGCATCCCAGATATTGTTCCTCACGTGGTATTTCCACACGATGGACTGGTGCCCCTATCTTGGGTTGGATCGATGGTTGCGCGATGTACTCCTGAAGTTTACCTTCATTTACCATTTCTTGTATCATCTTTTTCAGATCTCTACAAGAATTTGTGGTATGGCTGAGAAATTGGTGGAATTCACAAAAGTCAGTGTGATTCTTGGCTCGCTCTGGCTGTTGGCCTCGGTTCCATGGATAGGCCACCTTGTATTTCCCTTCGATCTTTTTTAAGACCTCATCTATGGGAACATTCAGCTTCGTGTAGACAGGGTCTACGAATTTTTCCTTTTTACTTCGGGTTTGATCTCTCCCCTTCCATCCTCCACTCCGATGTTTATCGAACTGGCCCGCACCGTTGTTGGTTCGTCCTTCGCCCCGGGTAGGTACCTGGGTTTTTTTTTGTTCTACCACATTTGCACCTCGGGTGGCCCCTTTGACTAATTTGTCATAGGTGTCATCTTGTAACTCTTCTAGAGCTATGTAATCCTCTTGTATTTCCCTTAATTTGCATAAATTGGTTGGCGGGGTTTCGTACATGCGAACAAACATCGGGTCCGTCTTTCTCAGGCTATTTTTGAATCCTAAGATCGCATTGGCCTCTGGAACCCTTCCAATTTCATCGCATAGTTTCCTCCATCGGGTGACTAGTGATCATAGTGGTTCATTTGGCCATCGGGCTAATTGAAACAGCGTATCGATCTCTGGCTTGACCCTACGGTTATGTATGTATGCTTCCAAGAATAACTCGGATAGGTGGGAAAAGGACCTGACCGACTCCTTCGGGAGGTTATTGAACCACAACAAGGCTTCGTCTTATAGACTAGCGGGAAAGAATCTACACATTACTACGTCATAATGGCTCCACTGTTTTAGTGTCATTCGATATGACCTGAGATGTTCTATAGCATCGCTTGTCCCGTTAAAGGGAGTTATGAAGGTTGGGAGTGAGCATTTCTTCGGGAAGGGCTGAGCTAATAGGTGCATCGCTAGGGGAGATTGTCTTTCCTCCCGCATTACCTCTGCGAGATTGTTACTATCTTGCCTTCCGGTTACTTCCCTGCACATTGCTTCGAGCTGGCAGATTCGGTTCTGCAATTTGTCATCTAGGAGCCTTCCTTCGGCCTTCTTCTTCCTTCCTTGTCCTCTCTCGGGTGAGAAGGAAATTTCTGACTGGCGATATCGTGATCGCCCCGAATCCTCATCCGATAACTCTGCTTGGGAGACTATTTTGGAGGGAATGGGCTTCGACGCCTCGCTTCGCCTTGGGTTAGTGATTACGAGTTTGTCGGACTCTCAATTAGTCTTTCCTCCATTTACTTTATTCTTTTCTCGTCGATGCTTAGGATCGACGTCAGATGATCCTTCGGATGGGCTGTCCTCTGATCCCCTTGGGAAAACGGTTTGACATCTCTTCGTTGGAGGTATCGGTAATGTTGACCCTTTCGTCGTTCTGCAGTTTTTCAAAAGGTCTTTCCTCCTCGGGAACTTCTTCCTCTGGGATGTTGGACGCCTTCTTGGTTTTTCGCTTCAACCGTCGGTTCCTTCGTTCTAGCCTTCTGTTATGTTTCTCCAATTTTCTCATTCTTTCTTCCTGCGCTTCTTGAGCTTTCAGGAGGGCAGTGATTACGGCATTGGTATCGTACGATTTAGAATCGCTAGCCTTCTTGAGTCTATTGTTTACTATCTGCCTTGGAAAACGTTCTAACCCTCCTGGTTGAGTTAGATGAATATCATCTTGGACCTCTAAGGGGTTTTCACCTCCCTCTAAGCTAGAGTTATCTGTTAACCCTTCCCGGAATTGGTCATCGGGTTGTCCCTCTCCTGGGAGTGCACAGGTTCGCCGAGTTCCATCTCGTATTGGCTATCTGGCGGGGCTCCACCATTTTCACCTTGGCTCGTACGAGCTGATCGTCTCGTTACCATCGCCTTACCTGCGATTCATGCAATAATTCTCAAGTTGTCTTTTCTTTTAGAAAAGTGGGATCCTAGTTTTGCAGGTCACGTGCAATTGCTAAGTCATAATTCGAACTGGACAAATAAGTACAAGAAGACTTTAAAGCAAATTTTGGAGACATGTGAAGATGTCAAAACATTCACTTTCATGCATAATACTTTTAGTGATGGAAAAAGGTATTTCGTTGGCTTCTCTTCTCAAGAGAAAGTACCATCATGCTTATGTTATAAAAAATCTAATCATGATGATGAAGCATATCATTCCATTTTTAGGAAGTATTTTTTCACCAACCTTGGATCTTTTGATTTCGAACAAACTTTTATTTTGAATAATGATTTTATACTCGTTAATCCCTCCTCTTGACTTAGAGTAGAATTTCTAAGAAGAAGATTATCAGTTGTATGGAGTTTTATGTGAAAACGGAAAAGCCATTACTTAACAGTTCTCCTTTTGAACCTTCATAAGAATTTGACTTTCTTAAGAGGTTTACTGGTGGAGATCTTCCCTGCTCATTCATAGAGGAAATCGTTTAGGTGTTGAAGTTTTGAAAACTCCAGGTTCACCATGATCTTCTACTCCCCTGAGCACCTTGAGGAAGATAGGAGCTATTTTTAAGAATTAAAAGATCTCAAGAAAAATACTAGAAATACGTAGATCTGTCGATTCTTGAGGTTCTTCTAGACTACACAGATCGTAGAGATCGTGTCGAGTCCGAGCTCAACTCTTGAATTCTTTGACAGGAAGCTACCCAGTGGTTTGAGAATCACCATTTTTAGAAAGATACTAAACTTATGTAGAGATGTTGATAGATAGGTAGATTATATCTTCATACTTCCCTATTTAAAGCGCCATAATGTAACCGCAACTTTTCTGATGGTTACATCCAAATGAAGATAAATACTAAAACTTACTCTAGCATTCAAGATTCAAAGATAAACAAGGTGTAAAGAGCATAAAAGTAAAGATTCACACAAGCATATAACGTGGTTCGGCCATGAAGACCTACATCCACGGGAAAGAAGATAGTTTCTTTATTGATTATAATGTCTTACCCTTGAAAGAGTTACAAATCTCACTTAGATCTCTCACTCTTTCTCTGTCTAGATCTCTCTCAGGAATTCTCTATAGAAATACCATTTAATAATACATAAGATAACTTGCCCATTTCAGGATACATGGGTTGGTATTTATAGACAAACAATACTCGTGAAGGTCAGGCCTCGTTGAGCTCTCGGAGTCATCCTACATCGCCTTCGCTTCTTCGGACTGGTTTTATACTATCCCTCGTGGTGGTATCCCGGGTTCTCCTCCGAGTTATCTCGCCCTATCCGTTATGGTCAGGCCTCGTGAAGCTCTCCTCCAAAGGTCCTCGTGCTGCTCTACTAACGAGTTATAGTATAGATTGTCTGAGTTCTCTATTACGTCATTAGACTCTCTCTAACTCCTTCATTAAATGCAGTGCTGCTTTTTAGACTTTGACCGACTAAATCGATTAGACCAATCCTTCACACGCGTCGTTCATGCGATGCTAGTGTCAGGCGTCTCGATTCATACGAAATCAGCTTTATAGAGAATGACTCGGTGCTCCTACCTTATCATATCATCATGAAGTCATCTCTTGAGATGTTGACACATGGCCATCGGGTATTTTACCCTCACATTCTTCAAAGGGAAATTCTAGTGGTCATAAAAATCAACAACATGGGTCTTCTTCGCAACATCAGAATGGGTCATCTTCGGGATCTCGTTCATAGGGGACTGGTGGTTATGGTGGTCATACACAATATCATTTGACAACTCAATTTCAATACCCTCCTCCACAACCCCAATATCACCCCCCTCAGCCTCAATTTCATTCTCAAACTCATAACAATTCTTCACAATGGAGTCATACCAATTCAGATTACTTTACACCTACTGATTTCTCTGAAATTGAGTTTCATATTTGCAAACAGAATGGTCATACTGCCAATAGGTGTAGATTTTGGTATGCACCCAAATCTTCAAAGGAAAAACCAACCCCACAACCAAGAGCCTTTTATGTATAATCACCACATTCACCAATATCACCACCTCATGAACCTTTCTATGAGTCACCACCTCAAGCAATTTATACCTGCTATTTTAAATCAACCTCTACTTCTACTGAGTCTGCACTCAGTACTGAATGGGTTACAAATTCAGCAGCATCTGCTCATATGACAAATAATCCATCTCTGGTTTATGATCTTACTCCTTACAAAGGTTCTGAACATGTTATGGTAGGCAATGGAAGGTTCCTCCCTATTACCCACATTGGCACTGCTACAATTTCAACTCTCAATGCTGATTTTGTCTTAAAGAATGTTTTATTGGTTCCATCCCTGTGCAAGAATGTAATCTGTGTTGCTCAGTTTACTAAGGATAATTGTGTGTCTTTTGAGCTATTTGATTGGGGGTATTACATAAAAGATATTAATACCAGTGAAGTAGTGGCAGAAGGTCCAGTTTGCAACAATCTATATCCTATTCAGCTGGCTCATGTGGTTTCTTACAGTATTACCCTTGATGACCCCTCTCTTTGGCATAAGAGGTTAGGCCATCCCTCTCATAAATTCCTCAATAAGTTACGCAACTCCACTGCCATTAAGTTATCTTCAAACACCAAAGCATCTATGTGTCATGAATGTCAACTAGGAAAACATTACAAATTTCCTTACTCTCTATAAGCAAGAGTCTCTACCTCTCCTTTACAACTTGTTCACTGTCATATATGTGGTCCTGCTCCTGTGAAGTCTCTAGATGGGTTTAAATATTACATCATTTTTATTGATGACTATAGCAGATATCATTGGATATCCCTTGACATCCAAGAGTGACAGCTTAAAATGTTTTCAACACTTCAAAACAACAAATGAAAATATCTTAAACTCTAGAGTTGTATCTTTTCAATGTGATGGTGCTCTCGAGTTAACAAAAGGGCCTTTCAAACTATTTCTTGACTCTACTGGCATTAATCTTAGAACTTCATGCCCCCCCTACTCAAGATCATAATGGTCTTGCTGAAAGGAAGCAAAGACACATTACTGAGATGGGAAACACTCTTTCCTTTCGAGCTTCATTACCCAAACATTTTTTGTTTGATTCTTTTCTTACAGCTACATTTCTTATCAATAGAACCTCGAGTAAGATTCTTCACTATTGCAGTCCCTTTCAAGTCTTATTCGACACATTTCCTGATTACAGTCTTCTTAGATTTTTTGGATGCAGTTGTTATCCTAAGAATCCAATCCTACAAAGAAGTGGAACCTCAATCCTACAAAGAAGCATTGAGGTTCTTGTTGGCTCAGTCTTACAAAGAACCTCAGTCTTCTTAGATTTTTTGGCTCTACAGTTCTTGTTGACATCTGAAGTGGAACCTCAATCCTACAAAGAAGCATCTCAGAATCCAAAATTGTAGGTAGAAATGCAGGCTGAACTTGCTTCTTTCTTATCTAATGAGACATGGGTTTTGGTTCCTTTTTAGGAAGGCATGAATATTCTTGGAAGCAAGTGGGTATACAAAATTACATATAACTCAGAAGACACAATTGAGAGATTCAAAGCAAGATTAGTAGCACAAGGATGTACTCAGCAAGATGGTTTGGACTATTTAGAGACATTTAGTCCCGTTGTAAAGATTACAACAATTAGATGTGTGTTAACCATTGCAATCTCCAATGGTTGGGATATCAGGCAGTTGGATGTATCCAATGCCCTTGTTCATGGTTTTCTTAAGGAAAGTGTTTATATGGCTCAACCCAAAGGCTTCATAGATGAACAAAAACTTACTCATGTATGTCATTTAGAAAATCTCTCTATGGCTGAAAACAAGCCCCTAGGGCTTGGTTTGAGAGGTTCGGCAAATTCCTTGAAGAGCATGGTTTTCATAAGTCATTTTTTGATCACTCTTTGTTTTACTACTCTTCTGGTAAGCATCATGTTTTTCTAATGCTTTATGTAGATGACATCCTTCTCACTGGTTCATCATCAGCTTTACTTGATTCTCTTGTGGCCATTTTACATCAAGAGTTCTCTATGAAGGATTTGGGTAAACTACACTACTTTCTTGGTATTGAATGCACCAGGTCTTCTAGTTCAATACTTCTTACAAAACAGAAGTATACCCTGCAGTTACTATCCAAAGCTGATACGCTTAACTATGCTTCTGCTGATACTCTTGTGGCTACAGGACCAAGATTATCTCTCTACAATGGTGACCCTCTAGATGATGCTGTTTTCTATAGAAGCCTAGTTGGAGGTTTGCAATACCTCACACTCACTAGGCCTGACTTATGTTTTGCTGTAAATTATGTATCTCAATTTATGCATGCACCTATAACTTCTCACTTACAACTAGTGAAGCACATTTTGAGATATGTTAAATGGAGTATTAGTTTTATTGTAGCTCTGTCAGCTGGAAACTATCATACTATTACAGCTTATTTAGACTCAGATTGGGATGGATTCCCAGACACTAGAAAATCAACTAGTGGATACTGTGTCTTTCTAGGAACTTCACTTGTTTCATGGTCATCAAAGAAGCAACCAACGATCTCTCGATCAAGCACAGAAGCAGAGTACAAGTCCCTTGCTGTTACCAGTGCAGAAATTCTTTGGATCTCCTACTTGCTTAAAGAACTGAATGTTAGTCTCTCAGGGCCTGCTATTCTTTACTGTGATAATATTGGAGCAAACAGTCTGGCAACGAATCATGTTTTTCATGCTCGAACAAAGCATGTAGAGATTGACTACCACTTCAATAGAGAACTAGTGTAAGATGGCTTTCTCAAGCTCTCTTATGTTCCTTCTCAGCATCAACTGGCTGACGTTTTCACCAAAGGTATTGGCATTGTAATGTTTCTCTATTGTCTTGCCAAGCTAATGCACATTGTGGGAGCATCATCTTGAGGGGGAGTGTTGGACAATAATGTAAGCGCAGTGTTAGCGCACAGTCTCTTTTATCTTTACTTTGCTAGCTTTGTTAGCTGTCAGCCTGTCCTGTATTGGTTCACTATACTCTATAAATAGTGCTACCCTAGTCTCTCTTTGTAACCCTTCACACACTTCTTAATATAGTTGTGTTTGGTTCCTACAGAACCGAATCTATTTTTTAAAAAAGCAGACCCAACTCAGTGTCTAAGAAAATGATGATTAGAGGAGGGAACACGCATTTGAACCAAAAAAGAAAAAATAAATAAAACTTCAATTTTGCTGATCAATTAAAAGGAATGAAATCAAGACATTAATATTAACCTAATTAGCAAAGAAATCAAAAAGCATGTGATTAATATTAACCTAACGAGTCGCAAAGAAATCAAAGAACTGTCGACTGCCCCCACTTTGTGCTGTATTAGCATCATAATCTTCTTGATGATTAGTACTACTAGTAGTATGTAACGAAATTGTTGTTGATGAAGAATTATTGGACCCAGAATCGTACTTTTCTTTGTTTTTAGATTGTAGAATCCCTGTTGGATGTATAGGAAACAGTGGTAATGTCTCAACAGAACTTGTACTACTACATGCAAAAGCTTGTTTCTGCTTATAATTGACGTACTCAACCCCGTGATGAGAATGATGATCAACTGGTTGTATACTAGGGTTGGCAACGTTGGTGGCAGATCTTGCAATAATAGTACTTTTTGGAGGAAGTGGTAACTTTGGATTTTGATGTTGATGAGCATAAGATGGAATTGGATAAGTACTTGGCCCTGCAGGCACATAATATGGACTACCTTTACTGCTGCAAAGACCTGACATAACTACACAAAAACAAAAACACTTGTTAAAACTTAGAAGTACTTCATGCATTTACAACCATGAGATCAAAACGTTCATCTCTGTAAGAAAATGAATGAATGAATGAATGAATGAGAGAAATAGAGGTCATTACCGTTGGTGTAAGGAGATGGATAAAGAGCTGAACCCATAGGAGATGAGATTTGATTACGAATAAGAAACTTCTGACGATTGATCAAACGAATTTTTGGATCATAACCATAATCATAAGCATGTCTAACTTGTCTGTGTTTCTGTCTAGCTTTATGATTCTGAAACCAATAAAAAACATTCTTACCTTCAATATCACCATACACTCTCAACTTGCTTGTCATATCTTGAATTTCTGCAGCACTTGGTGTTTTTATTCCTGCTTTGTAAAATCCTTCTAACATATCTATTTGCTCTTTTGACGGATTCCATCTACTGTTGCTACACATTCTCCGATCGGAATTGATAATATATTTCTGCAAGAAGAACCCTTGACGTTCTAACTCTCTATTCTCTGCGCATGGTGATCAGTGATTGTGAAGCACGTATTTAAAATGTAGAACCAGAGAGATGAGAAACTAGAGAGTCTAGGCATTAACTCTCTATGCTCTGTGCATGGTGATCAGTGATTGTATTTGGTACTGCAGATATCCGAAAATGAGACGAAATTTGGCTGTTAGATTTTAGTCACTGCAAGACGTTATGCTGGTGAAATTACTAGTATACTCACAATTTCTTGTCTTTTATGCAAACCACCTTCATAATATCAACAAAATACAAGGGGTGTATTAGACATTTGTAGGTGGTTATAGGCTTTTGTAGGGGCGTCATAAAATCTCAGTACAGTGTAGGCCAAATATTTGGTGCCAGTAAGCTGTAAGGCATTGGAACTTGCAGTTCGGCTTTAAGAGAGATTGGGCTGATGAAACGGTAAATGAGGCAAAGTTTGACGAATTAGCTCAGCTGCCAACCATCATATTCGATCTATCTCTGCTTTCAAAATTCTGTTCTTGGGATTTCGTGTTTTTTTAAGTTTGACGAATGGGATTGAAGAGCAATACTGTCTGCGGTAATAAATTCGCATTATGATGAGATGGATATTGTTACCACAATCTTCGTATATGTCGTCCATTTTGTTTTACTCAACTTAATGTGCATGCGATAGCATCACAGCAGGGTTGTACATTTTCAAAAAAGAAGGAGAGGGAAATTAAAACATGTCGTTCATGGGATCTACACCATCACGAACAAAAATCTTGTTTTGTCCATCCATGCAACGTCTTTATATATTCAATCCCCAAAGTAAACCAAACCTATGGGCACTTACTATGTGCAACAGTAAGTGCAAACAAAGACCATCTTAAGTCTCAACATAAAGTTGTCAAGTCGTGAAGCTTCTGATAGATCAAGCTCTTTTAAATTCAATTAGGAAAGTTAAGCTCACGGAGAATACGCTTTCTCATGAAAGCATTGTGCATGAGAGTGAAACAACTGATTCTCTAATAATCACTCCAACAAAGTTGTGTGCTTGCACGAGGATTAACTTACAAAAGTTCAAGGAAAAATCACCGGCAACAACCTTGATTAGACCATGATAATACACCCTGATTTCATAATTAGTAATAAGAAGTAATGATGTAGACAAAAAATTAAGAGGTATAATAACTAGAGAGTACACACAACCTTTCTGAATCCGCACTCAATACTCGATTCCAAGTTAATATCCCAGTCCGTTATTTGACCATTTTAACATAATCAAAAGAAGGAGGAAAAACTGAGTCCATGGATTTCTATATTTGAAATGGTGATTACCTACACATAGATCATGGTCACAAATTCAAAATACAGTAAATTGTAAACAATACTATTTTGGTTATAGGCCTCTAGAGTCTAGAATATGACACTGGTCTGTGTCTAGTTCACAGTCCAAAACACACTCCAAAATAATTTGTTATTTGGAGGAACCATCTGATTTGCGTGTTGCTGCTAGCTCTTGCACCGGCTTTCCCAAACTGATTTTTATGCAATTTGTACCCGTATTGCGTTTTAATATTTTGAAGTTGTTCCAGCTAGCCTCGACACATATTCAATGATTGTTTATGATATTTCCATGTTTTTATGATATTTTTGTGAACATTACCCAGTGGATCGGAATGGTGATAAAGACTAGTAATGTCATTGTCAAAACGACTTTCATTTAGAAAATTTCCTTATTAATTACGACGTTTTATCAACGATCACCAGTAAAATTACTTTCCAAATACAATTCTGCTAAGTTAAACAATATTATACAAGATCTTTAAGAGTGCAGCAGAATAGATAGTAAGTGTTCTAATTGGTCCTTTTCAGGCTCGAATATTAGACCTTGCACATTATATATTGAAGAATGACTCCACAAAAAAAAAAAAAAAAAAAACCCGAGTAAACTCCGCTGAAGCATAAACAGCCCGAATATCTGAATTAGATTTAGTAATGATACAAACACTTTGGCGCGTCTCTTCTATATGGATACAGTAACGATCATAGCCATCTCCTTTGTTACCTACTGGTATGTCAGGATCCGATTGGTCATGGACATCGTAAGGCGTTGCTCATCTGGTCTTTAGAGATCCGCAAAAATGTTGTAAGTTTTGGAGTCAGCTAGGATTAGCCTCACCGCTGAAATCCCTGCAGCAACAGATACTACACTAAAAAATGTGATATTGAGCCAATGCCAAGATTTTTGTGGCATTGAAAGCTTATGCTTCTTCGCGATTACGTACATATGATTGGCGAGGATAAATGTGAGTGGAAATGTGCTGAAGGCCCCAGTTAAACTCATGAAATCTCCGAGGAAAGGTAGAAGAGCGGACACTAAGGTGTTTATAGCTAGGTAACCCCCTCGTACAAGAACTCTGAATGAGATATGGCTTAGAGAAAATGCACCTCCTTTAGTTGGACCAAACTTTGTATCCAAGTATTCGTACATTGGACTCGCAAATATATGTAAAGCGATGACTGACTGCAGAAAGGCTGAAATGTTGGCAACTGCTTTCACCCATACTGGACCTGAGACATTGTTAAGGAGGTATGCTGATGTTTCGTTTCCGTAAGCCCAATATCCCATTAAAGTGATGGCGTACATAGGTACAAGTCCGATTGTGAACTGAAAGACAAGAGCTTTCACCATGTTTCCAACCACGGGCTGCTTCACTGTTGCCTGTATCTCTGGAAGCATTCCTGTATTGAATGAGAAAAAGAGATTTGCAAATCCACCGATACAGGAGAAAATCTTGGTTGCTGTTGAACCCGGAATGTTGTAGTCTCTAGGTAAAGCCTTCTTCCCGTCGTTAAGCGCCAATATAAATGCTATGACGATGTATATGATACTTAAGAAATTTGAAAATCCTAGCCAAATCTTCAGAGCTGATAGATGTGGTACAACAAAGGCGAACAAAGCGCAAACAAACCCAGCTATAACAATGAAGTAAGGGAGCTTCATTAGGTGATCATCCCTGAAAAGAACGTACATAGCCTTGAGAGCTTGACCAGCTAGAATGATATAACCAGTGTTAATCATGAATAGATTTATGTACTGGAATGCCCATGTAAGAGCATACGCATTCTTTCCATAGATATGGCCAGCAAGATCTCTGTATCTGATATGTCTCTTTCCACCAAGCTCATGAATTTTGGCAAGAAGAACATTGGCATACAACGACAAAGCTGCTGCTAAAACCAAACCAACTGAACCTCCTACCCAACCTAAAGGAACCATAACCGTGCCGGAATATCCCAATACATACGCACTGTTTATACCGGTGGTAAGTATAAAAGCAATTTGTAGCCATGAATCTTGACTAATTTGATGCGCAGTTTCTGGTACTTTGACATCCCCGCTTTCTATATCTCTTGATTCTCTCATACCAGAATCGAAGTCTGCCATTATAATTTTCTCTGCCTCCTTTTTTTTTTTCCTGCCCTAATTGAAAATTCAATAGAGGGGAGGACCACTATTTATATAGATTGATTACCTTATGTATTCCTCTTCAAACAAGGATTGGATTTCCTATTTCCAAAGGAAATGAAATCCTGGCGGAATTCTGATACTTAAAAACAGTATTTATTGATTAATTTATTTCAGCTATGGATTAGGAAAGGGTTTCCATAACTTAGTGTGGAAAGGATGTCGGTTTGCAAGAATCCCTAAGAAGTAAATTTCAAGTTTCCTTAATTTTGACAGAATAATGTTTTGTTCGTGATCTAAGTTGGGAACCATTAGCTTTCCAAGCTGTACAGGAAACGCATATATATATTTTGGTTCATCGTCTTCTTAATGTACAGGAAACATTTCCGGTATTAGGTTTTTCTCCCGTGTTTTATTTTCTTAGCAAACACCAGATTGAAAGATCGATCTGGTTAAGGGTTTCAAAAATCTTTAGTTGCACCTTGCGCGGCAAAAATAATGTCTTCATCAACGAAAACAGCATTATGTATACAACTCAGAGATAAAATTGAGCTGACGGATAAAGAGAAGCAAATATTTGATAGGTTATTACAAGGTGTTGACCACTTCAATCTCCAAACTCAACTTCGTGTTGCTGGTGGATGGGTTCGGGATAAGCTACTATGGAAAGAGAGTAATGATATTGATATCGCACTAGACAATATGATGGGACATGACTTTTGTGATAAGATTAACGAATACTCGGAGTTCGTCAGTATGAGTGTACAGAAAATTAGTATGAAATTCGTAGTTAACTACACTATGAAATTCCTCAATCAAATGGATAAGAATCAAAATCGACACTAAGAAGCTAAAGTGCATTGCTGAATATAAAGTTACAAATGGTTTAATCAATTAGTTCAGTATGAGTGTACAGAAAATTAGTATGAATTAAGGGTTAAGCAATGAAAATAAAGAACAAAAAATCAAGATAACCATTTAAAGTTAATATACAAACTATGATCAGGAGATTTCCAGCTCATGCAAAGTTTAATTATATTAGGCTATACCACGGTACCACTAGTGTTAAAATAAAAAGGAAACCACTAGTGTAAATAGACGATACAATGGGCATCGGGAGGTAATATGATTCGAACAACAAAGTATGCTTACCTATCTTAGTTTTACCGCTTCTTGAAATCGTCCAACCAAAACCAAAGTGTCATTTTGTCTCAAAGTAGTAGAAAATTACGACTTTGAATGAGGCAATATACTCTTGCATTATGTTGGTTGAGCAACTAATAATTCTGTGAGCACATTTAAGCAAATGATTCTTCTCTGCGACGAAATTTAGAGTGATGATAGACTCACCGCGGCTAAGTCCCGCAGTGAGTCCCGATTGGTAATCGGATGGTTCTAAAAGCATTCTCAACATAGGATTAGTAAAGGGTGAAAATGGGGCCCATTGTGATGTTTGAGGCGGGATTCTCTGCGGGATTTAGCCGCGGTAAACCTGTACAATTACTAAAAAAATGGGCTTCATACTACAAGTATAAGTGTATAGCAATGAATCTCTTGTTTAAGATTAAATATTTGTAAGCATTTTTCCTTGCTACTGAGAATCTCTTAGAAGACGAGGATGCGGTATACTATTCTTCTTATCCATAGTTGGCTATTTGTTAGTGCTTCCATTCCAACGGATGTCGGTTTCCACATTAATCCTGCAAAAAATACATTTTAAACATTGTTAATACCATAATACAATTCGATTGGACCCAATGATCCATCTTTAATTAAGTACATGAACCTAGTAGAAGACTGCATTGTCCCAGATTTTTATTAAAAAAAAATGCCCATTCTAACAGCATATGTTGCCTAAACATGATCTTGGAACTGTTGTCGCAGATTTTTAATTGCAATCGTGAGCCTAGATGATGAAAAAGATACTTATGGACAGTGTCAAACCATGCAATGTTTCAAAACCACGAATTGAGGGATTGATCATGATATTACTACCTAGGTACCGGTAACGAAGGCATTTCTAGCCATATTTTGGTATTTGTATCCAACATGAATGTACGAGTTGTCCACATTGTACTATATACATTGCATATCAACTCATAAACTAGAACGACAAAAAACCATGATATATACGCTTTATTAACACGGTAGAGACGAAATGTACTAAAAACAACATAGTGCAACATATACGTACTGTGGTTTCTCCGTAGTGTAGCATATATGCACTGTGATTTTCCAAGAGTGTGGCGATTATGCACTGATTTTTCTGAAGTGCAGCGTTTACCAACTGCTCGAGAGAGTAAAACTCATCCATAATATATAACAACGAGTAGGACAAAGGAAGATTTTTACCTCAATAACTGCAATATAAACATTCTCTTGAGAAAACAGGGAAATATGCTCTAGCAATGAAAACCTGCAAATTGGAGAGGTGCACAAATAGCAGCATAATGATGCACACAACAAAACATAAGCAAAATTATAACCTAGCAATTAGGCAGTACAAAATCTATGCACCGTGAATAAACTAAACAATCCCAATCAAATAAACAAGTGCATAATACATGCACTGAGAAAATCGAGTACAGTTCCACTGTACTGCTTAGATTTATGAGTGCAGTTACGCTATACTGCTTAAAACTAGGTATTTTGTCAGTACAACACTTACGTACTGATAGTTCATACATAAAAATAAACTGAAGAAAAAAACCCTAAAGTCAACAAGAAGAAACCAATATAATCAAATCTCGTAACTAAATAAACAAAAAACGTGATTATCCATCTAGATCTGAACTATTTGAACGAAAGTGAACTAATCAAGTATGAAGATCGAAAACTCAATAAAACATCAAAAAGGACAATATATATATATATATGAAGATCTAAAAGATCACCAACAATTAAAGATCAAGATGATTCAAGTGATTAATGAGTAGCAGAAAGATCAAGATGATTTAGATGTAAAGAAAATTCAAAAAGGAAAAAGGAAACACGATTAAAGATGAAATCAACTAACCTGAGGAGTAGCAGTAAGAAAATCGACCTACAAATCAATCACGAATCAATCAAGGATCTCAAAAGATCTTCATCGCTGGAGCTCTTCTCTGAAACTCAAATTGAGGGAAATGAATAGAAATGAAAGAGATGGTTGCTGCGCTTTTATCTGTAGGAGGGTATTTTGGGAAATTTTAAAATGTGTCTTATAAGTCTTGCACGTGTGTAGGACCCGAGAATAAAATTTTGGGTCCAATTTTTTTTTCCACTTAAATTATGGACCTCCTATTATATTTTTTTTTATCAGTGATAGACCTCCGATTATAGCTTGTTAATGGGTGGACCAACCATTAATTAGGCCGGTTATATTAGTACCTATTGGTAATTCCTAGTTATAAGAAACCACTCGGCCTCCTCGTATCTCTGCAATTTTGTATCCATAATCTTTGTTGCATCAGAAGCCAATGGTAATTACTAGTTCGGAATTTATTTATTTTTTAGCGATTAATAATGTGCTTATTATCATCCAATGGCAAGTGCAAACAAGGGTCATGCGGTAAGATCATAACTTCAAGAGTGGTACAATAAGGGGCGAACAATGGCGGTGAAATCCCTAAAACAACACCTCGTATCACAGACCTTCCTGGTGACTGTCTGAATCTTATATGTAAGTGTTTAGATTCCATAGATGATCATAACTCCTTTGGTTTAACTTGTCGTCAGTGGTTTCATATTCAGAACAACAATCGTGAATCCTTATGGTGTGAAGCACGTAAATATCCTGAAATTAGTCCCGAAATTTTTTATCATACTTCTCTGTAACCTGCTGACTCGATTCCAGCACCTCAAACTTTTGTGTCTAAGTCGTCACCCTGAGATGATGGATTTTGTTACATGAAAGTCAGAATTCTTTGGATCTAAGGTTCAGAGTCTGAGTTTATGTTGTTGCTATACGTATTCAAATATGAAATTTTCATTAATTTTTTCTTGGTTCCCTATTTTGACATGTATAAATTTGGCATCTACTCACCTTACTGATAAAGGTTTAGACGCCCTAGAAAAATGTTGTTCTTCCTTTATTAGATTTATGATAAGAGGCAAGATTAAGATGAAATAGAGAAGATAAAGAGATTAAAGTGGTTCGGTCACTCGACCCACATCCACTGATGAAACCCCGTAGGGATGATTGTTTATTAATAAACAATAGTACATACTGAGATAAGAGTTAAAGTTACATAAAGACTCCTATTTATAGGATATAAGATGATTTGCAAACCCTAAAATATAATGACAACCTAAGTTATCTTGACCCGGTAAGATATATATCTAGCTAAATTACACATGTTCTATTAACTAGATTACATTTATCTTGCTAACTGACTTGGACTTAGTCTTCAGGAAACCCAGCGCGTACCTTGAATGCATGACACCTCGTACACCTCGGTGGATAGTACCAATTCATATATTCCAACACCCCCCCTCAAGTTGGATACGGAGAGATTTGAAGTGTTCAACTTGAACTTGTCGAAGAAGGCAACTACGCAAAAATATTTATCAACCTCTTCGTCTAGGTATGCAATCTTCACAGGCATTTAATCTTCGATCACATTGACATTTGAACTGAAGTGTCTGTACGACGAGCAAAACTGATCTTTGCCGCAGCATAATATAATGATTTGGGTTGAAAGTTTCCTGGATTGGATGATGGGATAAAAAAATACTTAGATGGTTGAAATGGATTCTTTGGGCCGGGTATGAAAAGAAAAGGGTTTGGTTTAATAATGAGCTGCTGAAATTTGTTTAATCAACAGTAACAAACAATCTTCCTCAGATGAATAATCAAATCAGAGTGAATATGAAATGGCACTGCCCGACGAACAAGGCACAAAAATAAAATAAAATAGCATAGACAAGACAAGACAAGACAATACTGTACCCATCACGTACAGTGCTTTGAAGTTGAGAAACTATTTAAATCAACTAGCTGTTCATGATGAGAATTGAGAAACATGAAAGTAGGATCATTATTAGATGACCGTTACAAGAAACTACGGTGTTGGTAGAGAACAACAAAGTAGGTTTAGAAAACAACACAATGAGTTTGTTGCTTAATGATTGATTAAAAGACTACACCTTTTATGAACACAAAAATTCAGTGAATAAAAGGCGTCAAATGCGATGCCAATATATGAACTACCAAGAATTTTGGTAATTGACCACAAGAATATAGCACGTTGTTTGGAAAATCAAGTAAGACCCATTAAGACCTAATCAGATAGGGATGGGAATATAGAATCAGAAACAAAGTTAACTGATGAAGTGATGAGATATTAACAGCATACCCATTTTCGGTAGTTGAAATATATTGTGAGCAGAGAATTTTCTAAAGAAGAAAATCTCAGAAAATCAACGACATATTTAAGTGTTGAATAAAGAAACAATTTTGCTGTGAACAATGGCAAGAACAAAAAAAAATAAAAAATAGTTGTATTGATAGACCCTGACAAAAAAGAAAAGAAAAAAACCATGATCATTGATAGTCTGTGAAAATGACTAGAAAAAATGATTTGATGCGATTGGATATATTCTTGATGACAAGAATTAAAAAAAGAAAAGTGAGACAAAATAAAACATCTTTGATAAACAATAAAGATGCAGAGACTGGGAAAATCCAATTAGGTTGGTAAAGTTAAGATGTGATTGATACCAAAGAAAAAGATCAACCGACAATGAAGAGAGATGTCGATTGAAATCCATTAACATGACCTGAAAAAGAAAATACTAGAGTTCAATATGAAGAACTCTATTACAAACATCAATAAGGTCAGAAACAAAATGGAAAGCGGAAGCAATTTTGATCAGGAATTTTTTTTTGAGATCTTTTCCTGCTCTGTACCATATTAGGTTTATGATAAGAGGCAAGATCAAGATGAAATAGAGAAGACAAAGAGATTAAAGTGGTTCGGTCACTCGACCTACATCCACTGATGAAACCCCGTAGGGATGATTGTTTATTAATCAACAATAGTACATACTGAGATAAGAGTTACAGTTACATAAAGACTCCTATTTATAGGATATAAGATGATTTGCAAACCCTAAAAGATAATGACAACCTAAGTTATCTTGACCCGGTAAGATATATATCTAGCTAAATTACACATGTTCTATTAACTAGATTACATTTATCTTGCTAACTGACTTGGACTTAGTCTTCAGGAAACCCATCGCGTACCTTGAATGCATGACACCTCGTACACCTCGGTGGATAGTACCAAGTCATATATTCCAACATCCTTAGAGACAGTTAAGCTCGTAAATTGTAAATCAATTACTGATTCAGGAATAAGGTTTCTGATAGAAAACTGCCGCAAACTGGGTTCCGTTGATATTAGAGGCTGCCACAAAATAACAGGTACTGGATTTCTAGGGTGTGCACACACCTTAAAGATTCTTGATGCAAGCTAGTGCAAACTTAAACCGGGGGGGATTAAAGCAATGGTCAGTGGCGGTGGGCTTGAATATCTAAAACTTGCAGATGAATCACTCAGGGGAAAAAAAGGATCTATTAACACCAAAACGGTTATAACTATTTCAAAAAGTTGTCCTTCATTAAAGAAGCTCACTCTAAACTCCTGTAAGGATGTTGAACTTGAAGCATGGGAAGCTATCGGTCGAATTTGCAAGAGTTTGGAAATCCTTTATGTGCATGGGTGCAGAAAGTTGTGTGATCTAGGTTTTCAAGCTCTGTGTAACGGGTGTAACAAGCTCGTCATATTATTTGTAGACGATGAGAATAGTTTTAGCACCTCGGCTCTTAAGCTTTTCAAGCACAAAAAACCCAACGTGATGAGTAATATATATGATGTTGATTAGAAGGAGAAACATACAACCAAAGATCTAGCCTAGTCCATTTTACAGTTTGTTTGAATTCAATTTTGCAATATGTGTTGAACTTAGAAGTTTGCCTGGAAACGTACACCCGTGAAATCTATTTCTTGGTCCTTCTAATCATTCTGTAGTTTTCAATCATTTTTTCCTTCTGTTTTGAAATCCTATGCAAGAGTTGAGATGTTCATTTTCTATAAAGGGGATACCTTCTTGCAAAAGTAAAACAGTTGTTTTTAGATTATAGTACAATTAATTTATGACTCGAGTGGAAACCAAAATCCTATTCAAATTACTAAAGGGGATTGGAAAACAAGGGAACACCATCGATGAGTATTCCAAGTAAAGCCACAGTCACAATTTCAAAATGTCAGTACCAGCAGGCCCTCATGACTGGTTTCATAATCTTTTCAAAGTCTACTTCAAAGTTCAGACCACCCTATCTATGAGATCAACACTGACCGTGAGCTTGCATAGGTAAGAGAGAACCTTAGTCCAAATTTAGACGACCCAACCTAAATTACAAGATCCTGTACGAAAATCATGCACAACCAATGGTTGAACGCATTTGGACTGACATTTTAGTCTCCCATAACTGTTTCTGCTACTTTGACAACTCTTTGTGATATTACATGCTTTTATGATATTTTTGCCAACAAAATATCCTGGGGCTTGGGATCGGAATTGTAACAATCACTTGTAATATTTCCGTCTAGACTAGTAATGTCTCTGTCTAAACGACTTTTATCACTTAAATTACAGAATTTCGTTACTGATACTGACATTTTAATAACGACCACCAGTATAATTGCTTTCCAAAGTCAATTAAGCACAAGTTCACTTTGCTTCCATTATAAGCAAGAAAAGTTAGATAAGGACCTACGGTTATATATACTAATGTTTAGATCTTGGTGAAGAACTTTTTACATAAAAAAACATGTGACTTTTTGTTGGAAATAAGTGACAATATTCGTATGCAACTGAGAAAAAATACTTAGCTCGCACTGATGTGTGATTGTTGTACCGGGAGATGCACCGAAGATAGTATCAAAAAACTTAGTAGAGGCACGTATAAGATACGCTGAGCTAAAGGTAATATTGCCCGCTACTCCTCTGAGATGCTATAGCAATTGGCAAGTCACCTCCAGGATACAACTACTGTTAGTACTTCTCTATGTAGCATACAAAGAGAGCACCCTTAGAACTAGGCAGCAGAAATGAAAAACAAAAACATAAATAGAAACTACAATTTATTTTTGAGTAATGTAAAAACAATTTTATGTTTATGTAAACTATGTTTCTGTAAACTAAGAAGTAGTAGTACAAAATTATGTTTCTGTAACTACAACTTGTTTCAGAGAAGAACACAACGTTAAATGAAAACTTATAAATTTCTGAGAGCAGAGAAGAAGAAGAGTTTCAGAAGAGAAGAGTTCTGAGGTGTGTTTAGAAATGAAGTTTTCATCTGGTATTTATAGCAAAAAAATATTTGAACGTTCGACTTAGAATCCAATGTATGACAGACTGTCCGTGATTCACGCGTCTGCTTTTGTCAGATAAGTAAAAGCATCCGTTAAAAATATAGTAAAGAAACGCTTTTGTCGGTCAAGATTCTATACGAAAAAAACAGTGTGTCAAGATGTCAACACGACCGTGTATGAAAGATGCTTCACGAGGATTTTGTCACACGGGTCGGACACCCAGATAAAAACAATTGTAACACTATTTAAGATAATATCTTGAACCGCATTTGGCTAAGGTGTCCCAGACACTATTTAGGATTTTGTCACACGGGTCTTAAATAGTCACTACAGGAAAAATATACATCTACAACTGGAGATTTACAACGCTTCGCTAAGTATTGTAGAAAGTCCTATGTTTTACAACTGGTTTTAAAGGAAGAGTTGTTGTATATCATCACTGCCAACCATTAGGAAACAAGGGGTTGCGCTAGGAAAACAAACAACAACTCCTTTTGAAAAACAGTTGTGACAACATTTAGCTATAACAACGTTGTTCCATATATGTAGTAACTTAGCCTATCACAATACTCACAAGTGTTGTTGAAGAACACAAAAATATGATAATGAAAAATATGTTAGAGGGGAGATTCGAACATGAACCTACTACATGGAAGTCTAGCTCATCAACCACCCTTTCATTTCACAAGTTTTGATATTTTTTTTTTTAAATAGAAACCTACAACAACACTTATAAGTGTTGTTGAAGTACACAAAAATATGATACTGAAAAATATGTTAGAGGGGAGATTCGAACATAAGCCTACTGCATGGAAGTCTAACTCATCAACCACCCTTTCAGTTCACAAGTTTTGATTTTTTTTTCTTTTTTTAAATATAAAGCTACAACAACACTTATATGTGTTGTTGAAGTAAAAATATATAATGTTGGAAAAAATAAGGTTGGAGGATTCGATCCTGAGCCTCAAGCGTGGAAGTCTACACCACTAACCATCCTACACTATAACATGTTCTGTTAAGTTTGTGGTTCTTTAATACACTAATTATACACTAACTCTATGACAACCCTTCTTAAGTGTTGTAAAAAAAAATATAATTCTCAAGTGACTGAGCCGCAAAAAGCGTGAAGCCTTCTCTGAAAATTACTTATTTCCAATTAGGGTAGTCTGGTCATTTTCACAGTCTCCATAATGTTTATTGCACTTATTTTCATCAAGGGTAATATGGTCATTTTCACATTTTGGAATATTTACTTTATCTATTTCCGATAAGGGTAGTCTTGTCATTTTTCACAGTCTCCATGATATTTATTGCACTTATTTCCATTAAGGGTAATATGGCCATTTTCACATTTTGTAATAATTACTTTACCTATTTCCAATAAGGGTAGTCTGGTCATTTTCACGGTCTCCATAATATTTATTGCACTTATTTCCATCAAGGGTAATATGGTCATTTTTAAAGTGTAATATTTATATTACTTATTTCTGATAACGGTAGTCTGGTCATTATTAAAGTTTCGATAATATTTATTGCACTTATTTTCACTAAGGGTAATATGGTCATTTTCATAATCTCTAATATTTTGTTTATTTATTTCTGATAAGGTACGTAGTCTGGTCATTTTCACTGTCTCCATAATATTTATTGCACTTATTTCCATTAAGGGTAATATCGTCATTTTCACATTATGTGATATTTACTTTACTTATTTACGATAAGGGTAGTCTTGTCATTTTTCACAGTCACCATAATATTTATTGCACTTATTTCCATTAAGGGTAATATGGTCATTTTCACATTTTGTAATATTTACTTTACCTATTTCCAATAAGGGTAGTCTGGTCATTTTCACGGTCTCCATAATATTTATTGCACTTATTTCCATCAAGGGTAATATGGTCATTTTCAAAATCTGTAATATTTACATTACTTAATTCTGATAAGGGTAGTCTGGTCATTATTAGAGTTTCGATAATATTTATTGCATTTATTTTCACAAAGGGTAATATGGTCATTTTCATAGTCTGTAATATTTTATTTACCTATTTTCGATAAGGGTAGTCTGGTCATTTTCACGATCTCCATAATATTTATTGCACTTATTTCCATCAAGGGTAATATGGTCATTTTCAAAGTCTGTAATATTTACATTACTTAATTCTGATAATGGTAGTCTGGTCATTATTAAAGTTTCGATAATATTTATTGCATTTATTTTCACAAAGGGTAATATGCTCATTTTCACAGTATGTAATATTTTCTTTACTTATTTACGATAACGGTAGTCTGGTCATTTTCACAGTCTCCATAATATTTATTCAACTTATTTCCATTAAGGGTAATATTTTCATTTTCACATTCTGTAATATTTACTTGACCTATTTCTGATAAGGGTAGTCTGGTCATTTCTCACAGTCTCCATAATATTTATTGCACTTATTTCCATTAACGGTAATATGGTCATTTTCACATTCTGTAATAATTACTTTACCTATTTCTGATAAGGGTAGTCTGGTCATTTTTCACAATCTCCATAATATTTATGGCCAGGGTATGCACAATATGCCAGAATAGGGTTTGTTTAAATTTTTGGGAATATTCCGAAGGAATCTTACCTGTAAATGGATGGATTCTTCGTTTTTACAAAGTTTCTGACTTAGAGTAGTCAAATTTGATGATGTATCGTGCTAAGTTTGAAGTCAGAACCCTTTCAGATAAATTTCATCTTCAATTTACCCTAATGAGAAACTCGGATCGAAATCTAGTCATCTTTGAACTTGGGATGTTCAAATCTGATAAATTTATCTTCAATTCACCTTAATGAGAAACTCGGATCGAAATCTAGTCATCTTTGAACATGTGATGTTCAAATCTGATAAATTTCATCTTCAGTTCATCCGAATGAGAAACTCAGATCGAACTCTAGTAATCGTTGAACCTGTGAAGTTCAAATCAGATAAATTTCATTTTCAGTTCATCTGAATGAGAAACTCCGGTCCAACTCTAGTAATCTTTGAACCTGTGATGTTCAAATCTGATAAATTTCGGAGAAGTTCAGGTTTGTTTAAGGTTTCGTAGAATATTCCGGAGGAATCTTACCTTTAAAGGGATGTATTCGTAGTTCTTACCAAGTTTCTGACTTAGAGTAGTCCACTCACGGCCAGGTTTCGATCTCGAAGCCTGGTATGCTTTCAACATGCAGAAATAGGGTTTGTTTAAGGTTTATTAGAATATTCCGGAGGAATCTTACCTGTAAATGGATGTATTCTTCGTTCTTACCAAGTTTCTAACACTCATGGCCAGGTTTCGATCTCGCAGCCTGGTATGCGTATAATATGCAGAAATATGGTTTATTTAAGGTTTCGTAGAATATTCCGGAGGAATCTTACCTGTAAATGGATGGATTCTTCGTTCTTACCAAGTTTCTGACTTATAGTAGTCCACTCACGGCCATGTTTCGATCTCAGAGCCTGGTTTGCATACAACATGCAGAAATAGGGTTTGTTTAAGATTTCGTTGAGTATTCTGAAGGAATATTACCTGTAAATGGATGGATTCGTCGTTCTTATCAAATTTCTGACTTAGAGTAGCTCACTCACGGGCATGTTTCGATCTCGGATCCTGGTATGCGTACAACATGTAGAAATAGGGTTTGTTTAAGGTTTATTAGAATATTCCGGAGGAATCTTACCTGTAAATGGATGGATTCGTCGTTCTTACCAAGTTTCTGACACTCATGGCCAGGTTTCGATCTCGGAGCCTGGTATGCGTATAATATGTAGAAATATGGTTTGTTTAAGGTTTCGTAGAATATTCCGGAGGAATGTTTCCTATAAATGGATGGATTCGTCGTTCTTACCAAGTTTCTGACTTAGAGTAGTCCACTCACGGTCATGTTTCGATCTCAGAGCCTGGTTTGCATACAACATGCATAAATAGGGTTTGTTTAAGGTTTCGTTGAGTATTATGAAGGAATCTTACCTGTAAATGGATGGATTCGTCGTTCTTATCAAATTTCTGACTTAGAGTAGTCCACTCAAGGCCAGGTTTCGATCTCGGAGCCTGGTATGCGTATAATATGCAGAAATATGGTTTGGTTAAGGTTTCGTAGAATATTCCGGAGGAATCTTACCTTTAAATGGATGGATTCGTCGTTCTTACCAACTTTCTGACTTAGAGTAGTCCACTCACGGCCATGTTTCGATCTCGGAGATTGGTATGCATACAATATGAAGAAATAGGGTTTGTTTAAGGTTTCGTAGAATATTCCGAAGGAATCTTACCTGTAAATGGATGGATTCTTCGTTCTTACCAAGTTTATGACTTATAATAATCCACTTTTGGCCAGGTTTTGACCTCGGAGGAAGGGTATGCATACAATATGCCAGAATATGACTTGTTTAAGGTTTCATAAAATATTAAAAAAGGAATCTTACCTGTAAATGGATGGATTCATCGTTCTTACCAAGTTTCCTAAACTTATAATGATCCACTCGAGGCCCGGTTTCAATCTCGAGTCGATATGCATACATTATGCAAAAATAAGGTTTTTTAAAGTTTCGGGAATATTCCGAAGGAATCTTACCCGGAAATGGTTGGATTCATCGTTTTTGTGAACTTTCAGACTTCTTGGTTCATAGTTTGTAAGTCGTTATACCGAACTTGAAGTTTGAATCGACACCAAGCTTAATATTCATCATTTCGATGATGTATCATGCTAAGTTTGAAGTCAGAACCCTCTCAGTGAGTTTCAATGATATATCCTGCTAAGTTTGGAGTTAAAAACCACTTAGGACATTGAGAGCTCATGGTTCGTATGCCGTTGAGCCACACTTTAAGCTAGAAGTGACACATAAGCTCCATCTTTACGAAGTTCGAATGGAAATTGAGATTCATATTTATCGATTTTGATGATGTATCATGCTAAGTTTGAAATCAGAACTCTCCCGTAGCTTCGTACTTCATAGTTTGTATGCCATTATACCACATTTGAAGTTCGAATCAACACTGAGATTCATATTTATCAATTTCGATGATGTATCATGCTAAGTATGAACTCTGACACCCTCCCGGAGCTTTGAACTTTCTTCGTGACCTATGTGAATAGTCGAAATTCAAACCTGAAAAACAAAGAGAAAGCACAAAAAAATACACCAATTATCGAATTCACTTCTTAATTTTCATCTTCATTCTTACACATTTTTTGGATATTTTTATATCAGAATGTCGATAACAATGTCCTAAATTTATTAATATTTTTTTTGGATATTTTTTCATGTCGAAGGTTGATAATAAACCGAATACATGAGTTCGTATTAACACGAAGAGAAACACAAATGCTTCAATCCGTATGAGCACCGCAAATAGAATCTCAACCGTTAGATTTTTTTTCTCAAAATAAATCTTGTCCATTCATTATTTTCATTCGGATTCACTCTTTTTTTTTCGAAGCATTTTTTACTCGCTCATTCTTTTCTTTTCTTTCTTCTTCTTCTTTCTTCTCTATTCTTCCTCTTCTTATCTATCTGCGATCTCAATTCATCAGAATTGAGTCTGTTCCGTGTGAATCTCCTATAAACCTCGTTATCTTGTTTGAGTGAAGATGAAGGTGATGATACTAAAGTTATCTAATCATAGGAAGAATATGAAAGGGTAAGTTAAATTTAGGGTTTCAAATTGATTGATTGTTCTTTTTGAAATCAGTTTTGATCGATTATAGAATGGGTTTTCTATTAATTGAAGTGTAAATAGATATATGAAGCTTAATTTTGATTTCATTTAGAATTAGGGTTTTCTGAGTTGAATTGGAATTCGAATTAGGTGACGATTAAGAAGAGATTGGAGATGGGTTTAGTTAATTGAATTCTATCCAATCCAAGGAGAAGAGTTTATCAAGTGAGTTAAAACCCTAATTCGTGTTTTTTTTCTATGGACTTATTTGAGTCCATTTTTTTTTTGTTGAGTGAAATTTCCCGGAGAATATGCAATTTTTATATTTCTTCGTTCGATATCATGGAGTTTTAACGCATTGGTTTGTTTTCAATTTCAGTTCCGTTGATTGAGTTTTGAGTTTTATTACTGTATATAATCACATCTGGTTGTATTGATTAATTCGATTTTGGTTTTTGTTCCAATGAAATTGCAAAGTTCAGTTTGAGTTTTGTTTAAACAGGGATGAAATGGATGACTAAGATACAAGAGAAGATAAAGACGCTTGCCAAATTTGGATTTCAGGGTTTGTTGTTGCGTCTCTCTTTCTTTACAGCAAAAAGGGTAACATTATTTCACTCAATCTCTTCTCGTTTTTTCTTTTTATCATTCTTTTGGTACAACTAAATGTTTAGGGGTTTTATTAATTTTGGGGACTTTTGATTTCAGGGTTCACTGTCAAGGTTATTCTCCATCTCTACAACAAAAAGGGTAGATCTCCTTTACTCAAAGTGTGTATTTTTTGTTTGAATTTTGTAAGTCCTCTTCATTGACTGCGATTTTGATTGGGTTTGTATTTTTTGATCTACACATACGGAGAAGGCTTATGAAGCAACTTAAGGTTTCCTAATGGTGAGAAGAACTAAAATATTTCATTCAGTGATGTTTCCTTTTTAATATGTATATTTGTGTTCTTAATGATTCTATGATTTTTTTATGTACATTGAGAGTATCTGGAAAGGGAAAGCCTCTTGTAAAGGGAGAAACCATGCTGCAAGAATATTAGTTTGGATTCAAGGCTCCCAGACAAGCTATCAAGGTTTGTGTTAACCCTTGAATGATGAAAAGTGTTATGTATCCTCCAAAGTTGTTATGCTAGTGGGAATTGGTAATACATTTAACAGAAATTGATATGTTTTTTTTTAATGCAAACTCGGTTGGGGTCAATTCTAGAGTTTCTTGGAAAGATGAGCTTTGAAGGTGTTGATGTTTCTGATCCATGGCTTCAATGTCAATTCACTCAGGTCGAGCTACGAGGTCTCAAATCCAAAGTATGTAGTATATTGTCTTGAGATCTTTTGATCAATTTTTATTGAATCTTATTTACTCATTTTTGTTTTTAATCTGTTTTCTATTTGTTGTTTGGATTGTGTTGTAGTTTATATCATTGAGAGCGAAATCAGTGAAAGTTACTCTAGGAGATTTGCCTACTGTTATGGTAAAATTAAAGTCTTTAAATGAAACATACACGGCGGAGGAGATTCAAGGGATATTGGGGGAGTCGTACTCTGATATGGTATTAGAGATTGATTTAATGTGAGTTTTACGTCTCTACACTTCCTCGTCTTCGTCATGTCGTATGAAATTGTTAGTAGATTTATTGATAGAAAGGAAAACAATTGCAATCTTAGCTTGTTCCCTTACTTGAGCACTGTTTCTAGCTTCAAATGCTGTTATGACTTGGATCATATAATGCAGTATAAAAAATAACATAATGTACTGATTTATGGAATGCTTTACTTTTAAATGTGATTCTGGAATGTATGAAACTATAGTATCATTAGTTGAGGAGGCGTGCTCGTCATTTCCCTATCAGTACTAGAGCTTGTTTATTTATACATAACTGAATATTGTATTTTCATGTACCAACATCTTTTCTCTACCACCTTAACCACAAGTTAAGTACCACCATTGTCACCACTACCTCAGATAACCATAGTAAGAAATAGTATCGCATAACCTGCATCTAAAGCAGATCTTTATACAATTTTTTTTTCTTGCCAATCAAAAATTGATGAAGTGATACAGTAATATTATGTTTCCATTGCTTTATCACATCCTTTCAATGGAATGGGTATTTTGGAAGTTCGAAGAATTCTCATAAAGTGGGTTATGCTAAACAGTCTAGAAACTTTTACATGCAAAATCAATTGTAGATATATAAGTGATTCTCAACCTCGTAATCGTTTTTTTTTTATTGAATGGTTTCCAATGAGTAGAAAGTTGAGTTGAACTTAGTGGCGTTGTAAGACTCTAAATGTGTTTCTTTGGTAGTCGTGTATACCAATTGCTTAAACTTCATTATAAGTGGGTTAGCAAAAGTAAATTTTGACTTCCCTGGGTTTGATAGATGGATTGATCACGTTGCTTTAACCATATTGAATGGACATGCATATTTAGTTTTGAGAGCCCAAGCTACATCAAAACACGGAGACACAAATATTTCAGCAACATTTCTTAATGCCGCAACAACAACTCTTCGCCACACAATCAGTGAAACGGAGAAATATTCTTATGTTGTTCATATAAACAACTATCTTGCAGATGACAAGTTCCTGAAGAAATATCTACCTTTGGATCCTGTAACGGATAGTCTATTTGACCTTATGAAAGATGGAGTTCTTCTCTGGTATGTGTTTATCTTATCCATGTGTAATTGATAAATCTGAATCGTGAGTAGGAAAGAATCTATTTCACAGTGTTTGACGTTTTACCGGAATTTTGCAGTAAGTTGATTAATGTTGATGTTCCCGGAACAATAGATGAATACACAATTAACACCAAAACAGTTCTTAATCCGTGGGAGCGAAATGAGAACCACATGATTTGTGTAAACTCCGCCAACTTGACTCTTTTCCCTTACATCTAAGGTGAAGTTTTGATAACCCATTACACATTCTTTGTTAAGTCAGGACTTGTTGAAGTTTTTTTAAATTTCTCTTTCTTTCTTGGCACAGAATCGAACAGTGGGGAAGGGCAAGGAGCTGGAGGTACTTATAGTGATGTTGTATTTTCATATGGAAACTCTGTTACAGGACAAAAGAACTCTGATAGCATGGTGGGAGATTATGGTTTTCGTCCACCTTTCCAGTGCCAGAAAACCTACTTCAAATCTTAGTAAGTGAACTTGTATTTATTCATTCATCTAATAAGTTTGCATACAGTATTGAGATTGCTGTTATATGGTGCTAGAAACAACATGATGAAATCAGCTCCAGCGAAGTTAACTGACCAAAGTACATAGGTTATTCTAAGCTTCCAATTTCTTAAGTTTCAGAGGCACGGAGCAGGGATGGAATTCGTACAACTTAAGTTTGCCATTCATGGGTACCTTGTTTTCTTTTGATGTATCATGACCAAGGGTTCGTGCAGGTGGGATTGCACTCATATCGGAACATATAATCATCCAAACCAGTATATAGCAAATGCAAGGAAACATAAATATGTTTCTTTTATTATGAATATTAAACTATATTATTATCCCATGGCACTATCCTGGATATCTTTGATAAGATTTCACATCTTAAATTTATTGTTGTCTGCGAATTTGTGTAATTATTCTGAGAGATATTTGGTAGAAGGAACGGTGAGCGAGAAATTTTTCTTCTATGTTCCTCAGTCATTAATATAATTTTTGTAGTCATTCTGTTGTGCTGAAGTATCTTTTATTGTTTTTATTACAGCCTCACCTGGTACTCGGATTGATTTCTCAAATAATAAAGGTTGGTAGGTGAATTGTGTAAATATTGATATCGTCCATGTATGTGTGCTTGTTAATAATATTAGGATCACACTGGTAGGGATTCAGGGAAAGTCTTCACTTCGATGTGGAAGTGTGGGTCTCGAAGTTGTGAACATTTACTAAACTTGCTCTCATTCTTTCATTTATCTTGAAAATTTCAGATCTAGCTATTAGCAGGCCTCAACCTAAAGAAGACCCCTCAACTGGTGGAATTAGTGGATGACACGAAGGTGAGAGGTTTCAAATATTCTGTTTCTTTTACCCTATTGAGGGAAAACAGAAACGGTGGAGAGGAATTACCACGTCTTTATATGCATAATTACCCCCAAAAAAAGATTTTACTGAGATGGATGAACTTCCAGCTGGACAAGGCAGGCTTCAAGAAACAAATCAAAATTTTTTCCATTGATTTGAAGGTAAGAATTGCAGCAATGCCTGTCTTTATTCGTAGGATATGTAACATCTAGTTGACGGATCTGATCTTTTTGCAATTCTGAATGGAACTGTATTTTACGGATCATGGGGATTCGTTCTTCTCGTCTTAATATCATATTCTTCTCCAAATTTTCTTGTGATCAACTTTCTAGTGATTCTTTTTTCTTTTCTTTTTTTATTGTTTATTTTGCTTCTCCTTTAGGCAATTGGAGTCTGCGAAATTTCTTAGCAATATTATGAGATCCTTAGTTCCTGTTTTATTTCAAATTTCAGTTATTATTTGTTTTCTACTAGGAGACAGTAGTTAATGCTATTGGTGATGATCTATTTTGAAGAAATGGATTGTCGATGGACTTGAAAAATATCAACTTAAAGAGATACCTCCTCGCCGCCAGACGCTGATGTACACTTCAACTTACTTGGCCCAAAGAAGTGCGTAAAATTGCTGCGGATTTACTAGTTAAGCCTGAAAAATGGTTCTTGAGCAGGGTTTGATTTGTGTTTATGTAAATTATATGCTTTGTCATGTAAAAAAATCTATCATTTTCTTTTCTTTTGTTGCGCAACACACTTTCATACAAGGTGATTTGAAGTTAGCTAGGTAATGCAATTGGAGTGGCAGGTTAACTTGAATGAATGTAAACGTGAATGTGAAATATTTTCGGCAATTCGGTTTCATCTATAAATTCTTTTTTCAAAATAGTTTTAACCACACAACTTCTAATAAGAATTATGTTCCATATTTCAACTACACAAACCGATGGTTGTGAAAGAATATCTTTACGACATAACTAGGTGTTGTCCAACATAGTTCTACAACTCTAACAAGTTTCGTTCAAATCTTATTCATAATAATAATAAGAGTTGTTATATATTTCTGCAATACACATCCTAGGTTGTCTAAGATAGTCCTTCAACTTATACAAGTGTTGTGTTACATATTTCTACGATACACATCCTAGGTCGTCTAAGATAGACCTTCAACTTATACAAGTGTTGTGTTACATATTTTTACGATACACTACTTGTGTTGTCCAAGATATTCCTGCAACAACAAGCAAGGGTTGTGTTAGGCTTTCTAAAAAAATCGAAAGAGAATCACAACTTTGGCAAAATATTGTCGAACCATGAATCACATCACCCTTTACAACACTTAATCAAGTATTGTATAAAAGCTTGGACTTTCTACAATACCCCACCTACACAATACACAAAAAAGCGTTGTAGTAGGGGTACTGCAACCCTAATATAGTGTTGTAAATGATGATTTTTCCCGTAGTGAGTGTTACAATTGTTTTTCAGATACATAGCATTTGGTTAAGGTGGCCCGGATATTGAACCTTAACTTAGTGAGAGGTTACCTGAACTGCTTGATGTAACGGTGAACGCAATGTCTTGAACCGCCAACAGTGAATGCAATTCAGAAATAACAGCCACACTTGATGCCTCAACCGAAAAGCTGCAAATCTCTTACCGTTGTGCCCATTTTGTTGGTGGGCTAAAATCCCGGACTTAATGAATGTCTCTAGAGAATCAGCTCAAGTTCTCATAGGAAGCGGCCACACTTCTAACATCCATAAAGGTGAGTCCATAAAGAGTGTCCTGCCACACCCCGCTTTAATCAAAGCCATGGTACCCTTTAAGATCTCAAAAGATCATCCTGAAATTCTGCAGGAAGCACTATCGCACGGTTACACCATAGGGAGGGACAAAGATAGTGCTTTCCCGATATCATCATAAATTAGTTGTCTTATTGAACCTGGATCTTGGAAATCCAATCACAAGGTTGAGTATCCTTCATGGTGATTTATTCTATGAGCTTAAGTCCCATACCCCTCGATGTAAATTTAACTTCCTCTCTAGGTAAACCTTTCGACAAAGGATCTGCAATATTATCTTTGGACTTTACAAATTCTATTGAGATAATACCAGTAGAGAGTATTTGTTTCACCGTCTTGTGTCTTCTTCGTATATGTATGTACTTTCCGTTGTATACATTGTTCTTTGCGCAACCAATTGCAGCTTTACTGTCACAGTGGATTGCGATTGAAGACACAGCTTGGGACAGAGTGGAATTCCTCCCAGGAAACATCGTATCCATTCAGCTTCCTCTCCAGCTTTTTCCAAGGCTATAAATTCAGACTCTATAGTGGATTTAGCTATACATGTCTGTTTGGTAGACTTCCATGAGACAGACGCACCTCCAAGTGATAAGATGTACCCACTAGTAGATTTACACTCTTCTGAGTCTAATATCCAGTTGGCATCACAATACCCTTCCAGTACAGCAGGATACTTCCCAAAACTTAATCAATAGTTTGAGGTTCCTCTCAGGTAAGGTAAAACTCTGTAGAGAGCATCCCCGTGATCCTTCCCTGGGTTGCAAGTATACCTGCTTAATCTACTCACAGAGTAAGCAATATCAGGTCTTGTAAAGTTCATCAGATACATAAGACTACCAATAATGCGAGAATACTCAAGTTGATCAATTCTCTCACCCTTGTTCTTTTCCAACTTACAAGTGGGATCAAATGGAGTAGAGGCAGGTTTAGTATTTTCATAATTAAATCTCTTAAGTATGGTTTCAACATAATGATATTGACTAAGACTATATCCATCAGACGTCTTTCTTATTTTCATCCCTAAGATTACATCAGTAGGGCCTAAGTCTTTCATGTCAAAATTATCTCTAAGCATGCTTTAAATGGTATTAATAATATCAAGATTATTTCCTAATATGAGCATATCATCAACATATAGGCATACAATAACATGAGAATCATCCACAGATTTAATGTAAACACATTTATCAGATTCATTAACCTTGAAGCCATTAGTTATCATAACATGATCAAATTTTTCATGCCACTGTTTAGGTGCTTGTTTTAAACCGTATAGAGATTTGTTTAACTTGCACACTTTGTTTTCACAACCTTATACAATAAAGCCTTCAGGTTGATCCATATAAATTTCTTCATTCAATTCACCATATAGAAAAGCAGTTTTAACATCCATATGATGTATTTTCAAATCATAAATAGAAGCAATAGCAATCAACATCCTAATAAAAGTGATTCTAGTGACCGGTGAATAGGTATCAAAGAAATCTAATCCTTCATGTTTTCTATAGCATTTAGCTACCAACCTAGCTTTATATTTATCTATAGTTCCATCTGTTCTAAGTTTCCTTTTGAACACCCATTTGCAACCTATGGATTTACTACCAGGAGGTAAGTCTACAAGCTCCCAAGTTTCGTTTTGCTGAATGGACTCCCATTCACATAATGAATCTTCTTCCCAGAAAGGAGCTTCTGGAGAAGTCATAGATTCTTTGTAGGTTTTGGGTTCTGACTCTACCCTAAGAGTCAAAAAATCTGGGCCAAAACTTGTTTCAGTTCTAACCCTTTTACTTCTTCTTGGTTCAGTCTCATTTTCTAGAAATGGAGTTTGACTTGTCGATGGAACATCAGAGAGGTCATCATGGACCATTTTACGAGGTCCAGACCTTAAAGGAAATATGTGTTCATAAAACACAACATCTCTTGATTCCATTATGGTGTTCAGACCAATGTTATTATGGTTAGATCTGATGGCCATGAACCCATGTGCAGGTGTATGCTCAGGATATCCTAAGAAAACACAGTCGACTATTTTAGGTCCTATTTTTGTTTTCTTGGGAAGAGGAATGGCCACCTTGGACAAACACCCCCACACTTTAAAGTATGCATAGGAAGGTTGTCTACCATTCCACAATTCATAAGAAGTTTTATCAGATTTTTTAAATGGAACTCGGTTCAAGATATAGCATGCAGAGAGGATAGCTTCCCTACACAAGTTCGAAGGTAACCCTGAACTGGTCAACATAGCATTCACCATATCTATGAGTGTTCTATTTTTTCTTTCAGCTACACCATTTGATTCAGGTGAATATGGTGCAGTGGTTTCATGAATGATTCCATTATTTTTACAAAACTCACCTATGGGTATCACATACTCACCGCCACGGTCTGACCTGAGATTTTTAATCTTAACTCCTTTTTGGTTTTCTACTTCAAGTTTATAAAATTTGAAAGCCTCTAAGGCCTCATCTTTACTTCTAAGAAGATGAACCTGACAATATCGTGAGTAATCATCTATAAAAGTGATATACCATTTTTTACCACCTCTTGTTGGTTTTGATTTCAAGTCTCCTAAATCCGAGTGTATTAGTTCCAAAGGAACTGTTTTACGTTCAACACTTTTATTAAATGGTTTTCTTGCATATTTAGATTCAACACAGATTTCACATCTTTGATTTTTGTCAAAGTTTATTTTTGGTATGCAACCTAAATTAGCAAGTCTTTCTAGAGATTTGAAATTAACATGCCCAAGTCTATCATGCCAAACATGTGAGGAGTCACAAACATAAGCAGAAGAAGATGCATTAACATTCAATTTCAAATCGGATACACTAAGCTTAATCATGTTATCTGTGACATAACCTTTACCTACGAATTCACCATGCTTAGAAATTACAACACTATTAGACTCGGAAACAATTTTAAAACCTTTTCCTAGTAAGATGGTTTCTGAGATAAGATTTTTGCATATGTCTAGGACGTAATACACGTCATTTAATGCGAGAATTTTTCCTGAAGTCAGCTTCAGTTCTACCTTGCCTTTCCCTACCACTTTCGCGGTGGAAGAGTTTCCCATAAATAGTTTCTCATCGTCTCCTACTATGGCATAGGAGGAGAAAGCATTTCTGAACTTACAGACATGCTTGGTGGCTCCATAATCAAGCCACCAGTCTCTCACATTAGTCATAATAGAGACAAGGTCGACTTCAGACACCATGCCAGTATAATATCCAGAATCATCTACTAGGTTTGCCTTATTTTTCTGTTTTGGGACATATTTAGTCTTTTTAGGCGCCTTATAGTCTTTAGCCATATGTCCAGGTTTACCACAATTAAATCAGTCGCCTTTGATGGTGTGTTTAGAGACACCACCCCTAGGCTTAAAATTGTTACCTCTTGGTTTTCAACGTTTTTTACGTCTATTACCATTTTTGCTGGATTCTCCAGGACTTTTCTTTGAAGCAGCTTTATCGTCCAGGACATGAGCTTTGTTAGACATATCTTTGCTCAGCATCAGGCTCTTGTTCTTGCTGCACATAGGCTCCTCAACCTGGATCTTTTTTCCAAGCTCAACCATGGTGATTTCACGAGTCTTGTGTCGCAGCCTCCTCTTTTATTCGTTCCATGAGGGTGATAGCTTTTCAATCACAGCAGATAATTGTATAGCTTCATCAAAATGCATGCCTTCAGCAAGAATCTCGCTGATGAGGAGCTGAAGTTCGACGAACTATTCTACCACAGGATTTTCGTCAGTCATATTTTATTCCAAGAACTTAGCCATCAAGAACTTCTTGCTTCCAGCAGCTTCAGCATGATATTTTTCTTCAAGAGCTTCCCATAAATCAAAAGCATTAAAATTTTCTTTTGCATTATAGAAGTCATACAAGGAGTCATCCAGACAGTTAAGAATATGATTCTTGCACATGTAATTCTTCCTATTCCACCTATCCAATTTATCTTCATTACCACGGCGATGAAGATTTCTCGAGGGTTTTTCTAAAGAAAGTCCATCTAACCTTTGTTCGTTTAGGAAGAATAACATTTTAGAATGCCATCTCTTAAAGTCCTTACCACTGAACTTTGGTGGTATTTCTACAGTATTTTTTCCCATATTGTTACAGCAACAATTATATAGCAACGAACGTAGGCTATTACTTTTATAATGTTGGAAATAAGTGACAATATTCGTATGAAACTGAGAAAAAATACTTAGCTCGCACTGATGTGTGATTGTTGTACCGGGAGATGCACCGAAGATAGTATCAAAAAACTTAGTAGAGGCACGTATAAGATACGCTGAGATAAAGGTAATATTTCCTGCTACTCCTTTGAGATGCTATAGAAATTGGCAAGTCACCTTCAGGATACACCTAATGTTAGTACTCCTCTATGTAGCATACAAAGAGAGCACCCTTAGAACTTGGCAGCAGAAATGAAAAACAAAAACATAAATAGAAACTATAATTTGTTTCTGAGTAATGTAAAAACAATTTTATGTTTCTGTAAACTATGTTTCTGTAAACTAAGAAGTAGTAGTACAAAATTATGTTTCTGTAAACTACAACTTGTTTCAGAGAAGAACACAACGTTAAATGAAAACTTATAAATTTCTGAGAGCAGAGAAGAAGAAGAGTTTCAGAAGAGAATAGTTCTGAGGTGTGTTTAGAAATGAAGTTTTCATCTGGTATTTATAGAAAAAAAACATTTGAACATTCGACTAAGAATCCAATGTACGACAGACTTTCCGTGATTCACGCGTATTCTTTTGTCGGACGAGTAAAAGCATCTGTTAAAAATACAGTAAAGAAACGCTTTGAGCGAGAGGGGGTTGGCTGTTTTGAGTAGGCAGGGATTGATTTGTGGTCATAAAACAGGTAAGCTTGATTTCTGTGAACATTGTGTCTTTGGAAAACAGTGTAGAGTCAAGTTTAGTACAGCTATTCATTACACCAAGGGTATTCTGGATTATATTCATTCTGATCTTTGGGGTCCTTCTCGGGTCGATTCACATGGTGGTGGTAGATATATGCTGACGTTCATTGATGATTTCTCAAGGAAAGTATGGGTATTCATACTTAAACACATAGATGAAACTTTTGTCAAGTTCAAGCAATGGAAGACTATGGTTGAAAACCAAACCGGAAGACAAATCAAGTGCTTGAGGACATACAATGGTTTGGAAATTTTTGGGGGTGAGTTCAATGAGTTCTGCAAGGAGAAAGGGATTGTGAGACACCGCACAGTCAGAAAAACACCACAGCAAAATGGTGTTGCAGAAAGGATGGACATAACCATAATGGAGAAGGCACGGTGCATGCTCTCCAATGCCGGGTTACCAAAGCAGTTTTGGGCAGAAGCAGTAAACACATCATCTTATATAGTGAACAGATCTCCATCGACTGCCATTGAGTGCAAGACTCCAAATGAAGTTTGGACAGGTTCGCATGCTAACTATGAATACTTGAAGATATTCGGATGTCCAGCCTATGCTCATGTGAATGAGGGGAAGCTAGAGCCTATAGCAAAGAAGTGTATATTTCTTGGGTATGCAAAAGGCGTGAAAGGCTACAGGTTATGGTGTCCTGCAGAAATATCAAACAAGTTTCTTATCAGCAGAGATGTGAAATTTGATGAGCAATCGATGTTGAAGCCAAAGAATGAAGAACTAGATGGAAGAGCCGAAGAGGGTGTTAGTGATAAGGTGGAGCTTGGTGACAAGGTGGAACTTGAGGTGCAAGTTCAAGGAAGAAATGAGACTGTTGTTTATGATGATGATGATCAAGATATTGTGCAAGAACCTGACCAGGAAGAAGAAGCACAAGGTCATCAGTACAATATTGCAAGAGACATAGAGAGGAGGCAAGTCAGACCACCTCAGAGATACGGCCATGCTGATTTGGTTGCATATGCATTTGCAGTAGGTGAGAGAATGGATAGGGATGATCCAACAACCTATGAAGAAGCAACCGGTGGTGAAGAATCAGCAGAATGGGGAGCATCTCCAATTGAATAAATTGAGTCTCTTGACAAGAATGGCACTTGGGAGATAGTTGCAAGACCAAAAGGGCAGAAGATTGTTGGAAGCAAATGGTTTTTCAAGAAGAAACAAGGTATTTCAGATGGTGAAGGAATAAGGTACAAGGCAAGGCTTGTGGAAAAGGGGTTTACACAAAGAGAAGGAATTGACTACAATGAGGTATTCTCTCATGTTGTTAAACATAGTTCTATTAGAACATTGCTTGCTATAGTTGCTTTGAAAGATCTATAATTGGAACAACTAGATTTTAAGACGGCTTTCCTTCATGGTGATTTAGAAGAGCGTATTTATATGCAACAACCAAAGGGGTTTGAAGTTCCTGGCAAAGAATACCATGTATATTTGTTGAAGAAATCTTTGTATGGTTTGAAGCAATATCCAAGGCAGTGGTATAAACGTTTTGATACGTTTATGGTGGAAAATGGCTATGACAGGAGTAAGTATGATAGTTGTGTATATCACAGGAAACTCCAAGATGGTTCATTTGTGTATTTAATCTTGTATGTTGATGATATGTTAATTGCTTGCAAAAACATGTCAGAGATACAGAAGCTGAAGGAGAAGTTGAGTAGTGAGTTTGAGATGAAGGATTTGGGCGCAGCAAAGAAGATATTGGGCATGGAGATTCATAGAAACCGAGCTGAAGGCAAGTTGCATTTGTCCCAGAAGGCTTACATCGAGAAGTTGTTGGAGCGGTTTGGTATGAAAGATGCAAAACCAGTAAGTACTTCTTTGGAAGCTCATTTTAAACTTTCTAGAAAGTAATCACCTCAAACTGCAGATGAAGCAGAGTATATGTCTCGAGTTCCATATGCAAGCGCAGTTGGTAGCATCATGTATGCTATGGTTTGTACAAGGCCGGATATCGCACAAGTTGTGAGTGTGGTAAGTATATACATGGGAAGTCCCGGGAAGGCTTATTGGCAAGCTGTAAAGTGGATTTTTAAGTATCTAAGGGGAAGTACATATAAGTAATCTTGAATTGACATGGCTAAGAATCTTTAAAGGAAATAAGTAATCTTGACTTAACACTTTTATGCCAAGTTAATCGAGACGGGGGCCAAATGTCGTTATATACAATGTCTTGGTGTCCATCAGACCTGCCAACAGTGAAAGATGCATATTTGGCCCTTCTCGGATCAGAACCTGCATAACAAATAACCATGTAAAAAACAAATGCTTAGTAAGAGTGGGAGGTATATAACTCAATTTATCAGAGGACACGCTACATGTAAGCTATCATTTTCCAGTGAAATCAACCTTTAAAGCTTAAATTTGGTGGAAATTTCTTCTTCACCCACATCAGTAGCACAACAGACTTTATGAATAATTTTCCAAGTTTGTATGCACTGACAATTCAAACACCTACCGATTTTCCTCCAAAATATTCAATCTATTTTAGCAGTAGATCCCAATAATGACAGAAGAAAATAAAGGATCCGAGGCGCCTATGCAGTTGACTCAAAGTCTAAAGATGTTAAAAGGGACATATATCAGCATACATAAGAAAATGAAGGATGCGAGGCGCTTATGCAGTTGACTCAAAGTCTAAAGTTGTGGTGGTTTTCATTTGACTCCCCTATAGATGCATAGTTCCTTACACTGACATGTATAGGAAATGTGGATAATTCACTACACATATGGGTAGGATATTTTAATATACACCTTGTATAAAAAGGAATATTTGTACTTAAGTCGCCACTACTTTCTGAGAGAAGAAAACCATGGATATTTGCCACCAACGTAATCGATTTTCCCACCAGTTTCACATAAAATATTTCGTGAACAGTGACTATTATATGTATATCACTAACAGATAGAAAATTATGTATCTAAAATTTAAGACCACCATCTAACTTTTCTACATGACATAAGGAACCTAATTCTGTTTTTGTTTTGATTTGTGTGTTTATAAATTTACTACAGAAGGTGTGGAGGGAGCTTACCACATATTCCTTTTTATCAGCATTCTCCACTTTTCAAATATATAAGTACTACATTTGATGTAACCTGTACACTAAGGTAGCAATATAAGGGAATATGTAGGACAAAATTCAATCACCGGCAGAGATACTTTATACAATAATAAGATGATTCTGTCGATCTACAATTCCCAAGAAATTCAAAGTACTGTATCAGTGTATATCTCTCAAAGAAATACCTGTGTAAGTAGATGGTCCACATAAGCAACCATTGTTTCTTCAAGAAAAGCTTCAGCAAACCTCCTAAAAGATCTTTCTTCAATATATCTGAAAAGAGTAAACATTTATTATGCCACAAATTTTCACCTAGGTAACTGGATATATCTCAGAGACAAAAATTTGCTTAATTACTTCAACATATATCAGTAAACATGTTGAAGAAGAATCTTCTCATATGAATCATAGGTCATCGGGATTCTATAGAGAGTGGTTATGGAGTTAATTGGCCCACACACTTGCTCTCCAAAACAACTTAGCAGAGCACATGTTTGGAACAAAGTAGTTCCCACATTAGTCAAAACTCATCAGAAGATGTGTCAAGGAGGGTTACTGGGTTGCAGATAAATAATACTTCTCTAACGAAAGGATTTTGACTTCTAGTTGATTTAGAGATACTTACTTCATTTGAAGAGGTCCAGGTAACTGTGGTTGTTTGAGGGCACCAAATCTGTAACATGGGCAGCTGCCAAAAAAGTCAACCACAAAACACACTCATTATGAGAATAGGAGAAAATCAAACAATGCATATATGACATTCGGCATATACAAAATACTTAGTTGCACAGTAAAATAAGAAAATCTTACAAATAATGCAAAAGTAAAGTTAAATGGTCGGGAGTTCAAATTGTTTACATTTCTTACTTCAAGATTGATGTCGCATATTAAAGTAAAGTACGAATGCGAACTATTTTGATGTAATATAAAGAAAAAGAATGTTATAAATAACAATATATTGATAAAGGAAAGAACTTTGAACGCGGTGTAATGAAAAAATACTCGTGACTAATAGAGTAACATAGCATAATTAACAAACACAAACATACGGTTTTGAGCTTTTGTGCATACCTTCATTCAAATGGAGGTTCCGGATCAAACAATATTTTTTTTCATTCCAAAGCACTATCAAGTACTTTAATTTCATAAAATGCCTAAATCACGTCACTAATGAAGGTATGCACAAAAGCAGTGGCAAGAGCAACTGAAATTAAAAAAAATAGCAAGTAGGTTGCAATTGTCACATCAATCCAAACAGGCTGTTTCAGAGTGGGGTATTTGGTAGTAAGTGAACTCTTGAAATAGTGTTACGAAATATAAGGTGCTGCATCAAATTCAAACAATATACATTAGCA
This sequence comes from Papaver bracteatum, assembly GCA_023529315.1. Classification (NCBI taxonomy): domain Eukaryota; kingdom Viridiplantae; phylum Streptophyta; class Magnoliopsida; order Ranunculales; family Papaveraceae; genus Papaver; species Papaver bracteatum. The sequence goes on along the minus strand of JAJJWX010004952.1, from coordinate 427,376 downwards.
TAGTAATTTCGTTATGGTGTCGTCTAAGTTTTTTATAAAGGGTATTGTTCTCTATTGGCCAGTGTGATAAGGCCTTACAGATTAGTATACCAAAATAGTGATGGTAAGGTAAATTATTAATTAGATAGATTAGTATGTTCAATTAAGTTAAATGTGAATCAACCCCAGTGGAATCTATACATTTGTTACTCTAAAAATGTACCATCAATTCTACCTCTCAACCCTTTTCCTACGTGGACTGAAATTCCACTCATGGGTACAAAGAATCTCTGAAGTAACCAAGTACATATGACTATAAATACCACAGGTCAAATATTTGGGGTTCATTAACAAATAGATGCAGATTGGAAAATGAACCTGTAGTATATAACCTTCCCGCCTATTTGGAAATTTTCAAAACTGAAAATGGGCATCCAACGCATCACTTAAAGATGAAACATCCATAACTTGTTCCACCTTGCAAATCACCAAAAACACAGAAGGAAACAACCCTATAAGATCACGCACAAACTTTACTAATTTAAAAAAAAAAAAAAAAAACATAAGCCTATGTAGAATGGATAAATTGACAATTCCTAATTAAAATAAAATAAAATCCGAGAACATAGTTAAAAGCCATCCTTCAAATTAACATAATAAATTTAAGAAAACCTGGACTATGGTGAATAAGAGAAGAAAAAAAACCTAAGAATATAATTCTAGGGTTTCTGTATGTTTACCTTCATCTTTTATACCTTAATCGTCTTTCCGATTCAACTGCAACAATATAAACCTAGTATCAATACAATAACAGAAAGAACAATCGCCGAAAGAAAAATAGAGAAGCAAAAAAAATTGGATTACTGCGGGAGAGAAGAAAAGGTATCGCAGTGAAAGAAAGAGAAAGATGGTTTTATATGACACGGATAAAATACGCCCACCATATTTTGTTCACTCACACCGATCCACCTAATAATGCCCAAAGTTTCCCAGCCGTCCAATGACTTCTCCATCCGGAACCTCCCGATCTTCGGATCGGGTCTACATTAAATGTCGTCCGTCTGATAGCTTTTGTCATCATGGACATAAACCTCATACCTTTTTATAATAATGATGTTTAGATCTTGGTGAAGCACTTTTTACATAAAAAAAACATGTGACTTTTTTGCCGAAATCGGGTGAAATAAGACAGATCCAACATGAAAGGGCCTGTGACTGAAACTTCATTTCCCCAATTGTATGATGGAAAATTGTCTGAATGAGAATGACCATGAAGGGATCATGTAAATGGGAAATCATCGATTTGGAGTGATAGTTAAGAATACCACCAACAACATAGATAACACATGAACAACATACACAAGCTACAAAAACGTGTATAAAAATGCATACATGAAGGCCAATTTTAGCAGTATTCCATGGATGATATTCAATGGCTTTCATTATTCGTGAGGCGTTGGAGAAAATTGAATCAATCTTGCACATAAATGCATGTAATTAGTAGAGATTTCTACAATCTATATCTGGTGGGGTTTATAAACGAAGGCGTGATAGCTTATGCCCTTGTGATATATGTTACTATCAATCAATTTTGGATGTTAGTCGTTGGTGTTTGGTTGGTTTGTTGGCGAGTCTCAAATATTTTGATAAATTGTGTGATTTCTATATTAGAATTTTAAAAACCAGTCAAATATAAAGCCTTCGAGTATGAACCGGTTCCATTATGAAAATTATACCCTCTTGATAATAAACAAATATTCTTGATATTTGATTTTTATAATTTAGTCGCATTATTTCGGTTCCACCGTACATTAAAATCACAATCACAACTTACAAACCTATACTCATCGTCATCGCTACAATTTACAAACCGTTACTCATAGTCTTCGCTACAAACAACTGAGGTTCCAATTGCACTCCTAAAATCAAATTATGCGAACAAGAACAGGCGCACCATGACATTATCTATATCATGGATGAAAAAGTAACATTTTTTTGACGGCCATTAAATTTCTTAAAATTAAAGAGAGATGACAAAATCCAATAGCACCTACTAATTAGTCCAACCAGCTTATTTGTCATTTAGATTTTTCTACTTAATGATCAAAAATCGTGAACCCATGGCATCTTCATGAATGCGTTATGTGAAAACTACACACACATCCATTTTTCAGATTTTTTCCACCGTGAAACCCACGGACCGAAATCTTCACTCGCGCACCCAGTTTTTGAGATAAAATTTCTACCAAACCCATATTTTCTAAAATTCTGATTTCGTTTTTTTCTTCCATTATAAACACTCTCAGTTCCTCGTTCTTTCTCAGAAAGGTGATAATGATCTTTCTCTAGGGCTCGATCTGAAATCAACACAGAGGAGAGGTGGCTATGAGAAGAAGAAAAAAAGAGAGAGAGAGAGAATCCGTGGTCGAGATAAACAAGTTATGGATGCTTGTGGAAGAGATTGATGAATTATTGTTGTTGTATGAGGTTCAGAGATGAAATGGATTTATTGAAGACATCAGTTCACAGAAGTCAATCTCGGAGATGATGAAGAGGGAATAAATAGGTTTTGCAAAGAAGAAATTGGGTTTCTGTTGATGACATAAATTGGGGTTTATCACGAGTTGCACTACATAGGAAAAGACTATTGCAACTTCGCACAATCGTTACCGAAAAATCCATGTTATCAAATGTGATGACTTTAAGTGGTATAGAACCACGCCATTCTAATATCCATCAAGACTAATATACTCGTATACCAGTACCCACTGAATCCGACCTAAAGAAAAGGTTGATCCAGAGAATTTCAGGGACTAAAAAGCAAGGGTTTTAAAGGCAATACGTGTGACTGAAATGGGGCTCTTCTACCAGAGAATGACATGGTTTTGATAGATATTTGAATAGGGGCAAAGATTTCAAAGTTATACGCCATTGAATCTGTTATAACATTATCTATATATCTAGTAGATACTATATAATTACAAACAAGTCACGTCTTTGTCGCCAATCAAGGTACTCCTCCGTTTGGGGCTTAGCTAATCACCGTCTTTGGGTTTGAACAGATTCCTGAACCATATATTGTTAATTAAATCTTTGTTTGCTAGGATTTTGGGTATCCATTGATGCTTCTTTGTACGTCTTAAAAGGAACTGTTGCACTACGACCCTTGGCGGAGGATTTCAGCCGAGAAAGCAACAGAACATACTTTTATTTTTATCAAGAAAAGGGAAATTTGGTGTACAGTGGATGAGCGATGCATTGGTGTTGGTTGGGAAGCTACGTATGTATTGGTGTTGGTGTTGGTGTTGGCCATAATGGTTGAATAATCTATTATGCAGCTATGGAGATGGTTACATAACCTGTTATGCATCTACAAAAATTGTTGCATAACTTGTTATGCAGTCCAGAAAATGGTTGCATAACACGTTATGCATCAACTTATTTGTTGCATAACTTGTTATGTAGTCTAGAAAATGGTTGCATAACACGTTATGCAACTATTTTTTTCTTAGTATTGAAACCAACAAAAAATAAGGTTGCATAACTTGTCACGCACCTACAATAATAGCTACATAACATGTTATGCAGTTGTGAAAATGGATGCATAGTCTGTTATGCATCCGAAAATATGACTGCATAATGCATTATGCATCGAGAAAATAGATGCATAACCTGATATGCATCCGTAAATATGGATGCATACTGCATTATACATCAATTTTTTATATGTACGCGCTAAAATCAACCCAAAAAATGGTAATATACCTTGTTATATATGCATAATTTTGTTATCCAAATGCATAATGTGTTATGCAGTGGAGAAAATGGTTGCATAATTCGTTATGCGTCTGCATAATGTGTTATGCATCGTTTTTGTTGATCTGATAATGGTTATGTATCAAGTTTTCGAAAATTTCCTAAAATGAGGATGACCTCCGATTTTTTCGTGAAAAACAAAAATTTGATATTCTTGTTTGTACTTGTTGCGTAGCTCTTTTAAAAGATTTCCAACGATATAAAATTTGTAAAATTCTAAGGCGCGGATTTTTAGATATGTTATGTCCAAGTTGCGCTTCCAATTATACCCCTGAAAAATTAGGCTGCATAACGAGTTATGCCTGAAAAGATAGTATGCATAACGAGTTATGTATTGAATCATATAATAATTTCATATAATTATGGGTGTCACGGTACCAAAAATTAATTGTGGGCCTAACAATGAGAATATTTTTTTTTTTTGGTCTCCCCCTAATTTCCCATGCGTTGTATTGTATACTTTAGTTCTGGAAGAAAATTGACCGGGTGTCCATAATTTTGCCTTAGTGTGAGCCCACTTACTTAGAAAATTGACCGGTGTTGATTCTCAAAATCAACACCGGCGTAGTTTTGGCTGCCTCGGCACATCCAAAATGAATTCGAACCCTATTTTGCTGCTGTAGTTTTTTCGTGTGGTTGTTTATTGGTCAAAATCAAACTTCCAAAAATGCGAGAGTAGCAGACAGTAAGTGATGTTGGTTCCACAGTACATGAAACTTTTTTAGTATAGTGATTCGGCTGATTTTTGTTGTTAGCCCAACAATATATAGGTGTTAGCCCAGCAGTGCACAGATTATTGCCCACAATCTACATCATATTAAGCCCATGTAAAAAATTTACGTTGAAATGAAATTTCTCACGCCACCACTGCTCAAGAGTTAGAACAGGTAGTACTTTAAGTGTATTGTTGTGGACTTTAAGAATTCAGGGTATGATTTTAAACTCTAAATGGGTAAATCTCTATCCGATTTGCTCTAATCTTGACGATTGTGGAGTGATTCTCAGTTAAGAATTCAGGGTATTTAATTTTAAAAAAATGGGTAAATCTCTATCCGATTTGATATTTGATTTTAGTGTCATCTTTATTATAATAGATAAAGAAGCCAAAGCATCTTAGTATCATTTTGAACATAAACGGTAAGTGAGAGGGCTCTGCAAATCGGGTGGAAAAATGAGTCAACTCAGTAAAAAAAAAATCAATCTAATTTCTTCATTTCTACTATGATCTTCTAATCTCTTCACCTCTTTTCGTTCTTTTGATTGTGTTTCTTTTACGGATTACTAATTTTTCCATCTCTTTCTGCTACGAATCTATAGTCTTTTGAAATTCTATAGTTTTTTTTTTTTTCTCTTTTGTAATTGATTTATTCGGGATTTTTCATCTTCTTCTAATGGATTGCTAATCTTTTCAGGGCCTCTCATGTTACTCAAATTATGGGAAGCATTCAGTATTGGACCTTTGTTGTTCATGCTCTCCTTATCATACTTCTTCTGGTTCAATCAAATCAAGTATTTTCTTCCCAGTATGTAGCAGTGTTGCACTCCAATCTTTTTAAGATTGATTATCAAAGTATTAAACAGTATTACAATCTTTATCATGTATATGATTTAAATTTTATCATCATCAAATTCAAGAATGGTTCAGAATATCCTATCCAACTCGATGTGTCGATAGTTTCAAATTTTGAAAAATCAAACTTCCCCCCTATCCCTTTGAATTTTAGGAAAACAGCCCATCATCAGGAAATTACTTACCAAATCTTCAAGCCGTTAAACACCTATACTATTCTCATTTATAGGCGGATTATATTCTTTACAGTTATACAAGATAAATATTATCTTTTCTTAACTGTCTTTGGTTACTCAAGTCATCATATTCAGCTTTATAACCAAACAATAGTCATTCCTGAACATAACCATTCTTCAGAGATTATTTTTTCTCATTCAAACCTTTCTTTACCAAATACAATGGCTTCCTCTTCAAACAACCATATTTCAGCTATCACTGGTAAGATCCACAATACGAAAATCCGTGATATTTGTGTAACACAGATGAGACGAGCAGTTGGTTCTAAGTCAGCGATTATTAAGTCCTCGGGTGAATGGAAAACAACTCTAACAAGTAAACTTTTCTCGAAAGATCCTGTTGATACTGAGATCATAAGAAAAGCTATCATACCTCTCTGGAACAGAAATAGAGCAAAGGAAGTTAGAGCTATTGACAGAAATCTCTATCTTTTCAAATTCTACACAGAAGAAAGTATGAATTCTATACTCAGCAAAGGTCCCTGGAATGTTGTGAAATGTCATCTTAATCTCAAAAAATATGATCCTGCTATTCCAGCTAAAGATTGGGTGTTTACACACCAGGAGTGGAATGTTCAATCCAAAATATTCTTTTGGAACATCACTCAGAAGAAATTATAGGAGAAACTATTCAAGAACTTGGAACAAAAATTTGGACTAATCCTCCATACTGTAAACTGACTTATGAAAGTATGATTACTGCTAGAATCAATATAGATTTATCCAAACCTTTGTGTAGAGGAGGTTAGTGGAATACTGCAGTATGAGGATTCACTTGGGTTTGTTTTCACTGGGTAAGATAACCCCACAATTTGTGTCCTAAATGTTTTGTTATTGATCATAATGAAGAAGAGTATCTCAATGTTTCGTGATTTAATGATAAGGAGATTCAGCAATGGACAATATATTACTTATCTTCATGAACTAGCTGAGGCATATGGGGTTGAGATTATTGATGATCTCGATTTACTAGTTCGTAGAATCAAGAAGCAGCTATCAAATTAAAAGAAGAAGAAGCTAAGAAAGAAGCTGAGAAAGAGAAGGAAGAAATCAGGACCCATAAAAGATCCAGAACTGAAACTGATGATGCTACTGATAACATGGATGGTAATGCTGGTAAGATAACATCTTCATCTGAGATGGAAGAAATGGAACATGACTTGATTGAACAAGAAGGAGCAGGAGATGCAAAGGATTATTCCCATGAGATGAATGAGGCTGCTAACATTCTAGTAATCACTCTTACTAAGCTAATTTACTTTCTAAAAATTCCTGATCTTTTTATTTTTTGTCATAGTCACTATTACATTCTTCTTGTTATACCTAAGATATCTTTTGACCTGAGTATCAAGTTTTTTCATAACTCTGTTCTTTTTAGCATGAAGCTTTTAAGTTGGAATTGTCAATGAATTCTTGGTAAGGATACTAGAGAGCACTTAGATTTTCTGAATAAATCCCATTCACCATATATCATTTTTCTGTCTGAAACCAAAATCAATGATGATAGAATAATTCAACTCACTAGATTCTTAGGTTTCTCTAACAGATGTTTTGAACCATCTATAGGTCAGGCAGGTGGAATTATTCTTGTGGAAGGATGGCTTTAAGTTAGAGATTGTTAACCAATCCACCAGTATGATTCATGCTCTAGTTACTAATGATCCTTCTAAGGTCAGTGGTTTATGTCGTGTGGGGAAAGAAGGAATCTTAAGGAGAGAAAGAAAGAATAGAGTTGTATCTTTTGAAGGAAAGAGTTGTTAACTACACTATGAAATTCCTAGTTAACTACACTATGAAATTCCTCAATCAAATGGATAAGAATCAAAATCGACACTAAGAAGCTAAAGTGCATTGCTGAATATAAAGTTACAAATGGTTTAATCAATTAGTTCAGTATGAGTGTACAGAAAATTAGTATGAATTAAGGGTTAAGCAATGAAAATAAAGAACAAAAAATCAACATAACCATTTAAAGTTAATATACAAACTATGATCAGGAGATTTCCAGCTAATGCAAAGTTTAATTATATTAGGCTATACCACGGTACCACTAGTGTTAAAATAAAAAGGAAACCACTAGTGTAAATAGAAGATACAATGGGCATCGGGAGGTAATATGATTCGAACAACAAAGTATGCTTACCTTACCTCTATCTTAGTTTTACCGCTTCTTGAAATCGTCCAACCAAAACCAAAGTGTCATTTTGTCTCAAAGTAGTAGAAAATTACGACTTTGAATGAGGAAATATACTCTTGCATTATGTTGGTTGAGCAACTAATAATTCTGTGATCACATTTAAGCAAATGATTCTTCTCTGCGACGAAATTTAGAGTGATGATAGACTCACCGCCGCTAAGTCCCGCAGTGAGTCCCGATTGGTAATCGGACGGTTCTAAAAGCATTCTCTGTTGGAATATTTTCAACCGTTCTAAAAGAGTCTACCATATTCAGTTGCTTCAATAAAATGTAATGAAATGGGACTAAGGTCTGTGAAGGAAGGTTGATCTCCCATAGCAGAAACCCAACCTATGTTTTGAAAAGGATAAACAAGGTTCAATGTGGTATCAACAAGTTATGGTTGTAGATTATGGAGCACTAGCATAAAACTTCCCATTTCAAGTTAGTGCTGGTTTTTCTGCAAGAAAATAGGATGGATGTAAATCCTTAATGAGTCTGTGATTAGTAAAAGGTGTCTCGCAGAAACACCTTCGAGACTTACCTATATGAGTATGGAAATGTGGGCCGTTTCCTAAGAGAAGAAGACCGTTCTCTAAAGAAGACTCATGAATAAGGATATAAGCACAAGGCCTTTATAGTGCTTGGCTACAGAACACATGTCTTATGGAATCAATATGTGTGGAGACTCCGGCTTTGTCATAAGGGATTCTTGGTTCAAGACTAGTTTCACCATAGAATATCGATAAAGCTTTGAGTTTCTTACACTAAGTGAAGGTTCAAACCCAGAAGGTACCTATCATTTATGTATTGGTTTCAACGATGATGCTTAGTCTCAATTGTGCTAGAACTACGTTGGCTTGATCCCACCCGGTACGTAGGCAAATCACTTCGGTGATGCAAATTGCTCCGGTTTTAAAAGTTTTTAACTTTGTTTTATGGTTTTGAAAATAAGGGGAGAATGTTGGAATATTTTCAACCGCGCTACGAAGGGGGGTCCTTGGGGGCGTAGCCGGAAGAATTTTTTGGATATGCAATTGTTTGGACAGTTGGAAAACGTTTCCAGAAAATTCTAAATTCAACAGACAGTGGCTGTTGATGAAGAGACGCATCTCTTTGTGAAGAGAAACCTGTTGGTGAAAAGACATGTCTTTTCCCAACAGATGCAAAAACTCCTATAAGTAGCATCTCCCAAACCCATTTCGAAATCATCTATTGGAAAACCCTTTCTCTGTTTTCTCTCTTCTTCTAAAGCATCATCAGAACCTTCTTTACATGTGTTCTTGATTGGGTCAAGGGGTGCAAACCTTGAATCCAATTTTCGGTTGTAGGGCTTTCACTGTATCCTGAAGGCAGTATTTCACATACCTGTTGCAATCGCCAATTCGTTGGGAGGGTAGAAATATTTGTCTAAAAGAAATCACTAGAGCCTTGAAAGTTTTGAGTACAACCACAATTGATTTCTGTCATTCATCTCCATTGCCGCCCGGTAAGTTTTTTCCAACATTCTCAACATACGATTAGTAAAGGTTGAAAATGGGGCCCATTGTGATGTTTGAGGCGGGATTCTCTGCGGGATTTAGCCGCGGTAAACCTGTAAAATTACTAAAAAAATGGGCTTCATACAACAAGTATAAGTGTATAGCAATGAATCTCTTGTTTAAGATTAAATTTTTGTAAGCATTTTTCCTTGCTACTGAGAATCTCTTAGAAGACGAGGATGTGGTATACTATTCTTCTTTTCCATAGTTGGCTATTTGTTAGTGCTTCCATTCCAACGGATGTCGGTTTCCACATTAATCCTGCAAAAAGTACATTTTAAACATTGTTAATACCATAATACAATTCGATTGGACCCAATGATCCATCTTTAATTAAGTACATGAACCAAGTAGAAGACTGCACTGTCCCAGATTTTTATAAAAAATAAATGCCCATTCTAACAGCATATGTTGCCTAAACATGATCTTGGAATTGTTGTCGCAGATTTTTAATTGCAATCGTGAGCCTAGATGATGAAAAAGATACTTATGGACAGTGTCAAACCATGCAATGTTTCAAAACTACGAATTGAGGGATTGATCATGATATTACTACCTAGGTACCGGTAACGAAGGCATTTCTAGCCATATTTTGGTATTTGTATCCAACATGAATGTACGAGTTGTCCACATTGTACTATATACATTGCATATCAACTCATAAACTAGAACGACAAAAAACCATGATATATACGCTTTATTAACACGGTAGAGACGAAATGTACTAAAAACAACATAGTGCAACATATACGTACTGTGGTTTCTCCGTAGTGTAGCATATATGCACTGTGATTTTCCAAGAGTGTGGCGATTATGCACTGATTTTTCTGAAGTGCAGCGTTTACCAACTGCTCGAGAGAGTAAAACTCATCCATAATATATAACAACGAGTAGGACAAAGGAAGATTTTTACCTCAATAACAGCAATATAAACATTCTCTTGAGAAAACAGGGAAATATGCTCTAGCAATGAAAACCTGCATATTGGAGAGGTGCCAGGACAAATAGCAGCATAATGATGCACACAATAAAACATAAGCAAAATTATAACCTAGCAATTAGGCAGTGCAACATCTATGCACCGTGAATAAACTAAAAAATCCAATCAAATAAACAAGTGCATAATATATGCACTGAGAAAATCGAGTACAGTTCCACTGTACTGCTTAGATTTATGAGTGCAGTTACGCTATACTGCTTAAAACTAGGTATTTTGTCAGTACAACACTTACGTATTGATTGTTCATACATAAAAATAAACTGAAGAAAAAAAACCCTAAAGTCAACAAAAAGAAACCAATATAATCAAATCACGTAACTAAATAAATAAAAAACGTGATTATCCATCTAGATCTGAACTATTTGAACGAAAATCAAGTATGAAGTTCGAAAACTTAATAAAACATCAAAAAGGACAATATATATATGAAGATCTAAAAGATCACCAACAATTAAAGATCAAGATGATTCAAGTGATTAATGAGTAGCAGAAAGATCAAGATGATTTAGATTTAAAGAAAACTCAAAAATGAAAAAGAAAACACGATTAAAGATGAAAGAAATCAACTAACCTAAGGAGTAGCAGTAAGAAAATCGACCTACAAATTACAAAGGGAATATTATCTATATACCCCTAGTATGAGACCCCTTGAAAAACCCGGCTTGATTGGGGTATACCCAGATTAATTGGGGTATACCCAATTTTAAAGGGACATTTTTTGTGGGTTTTAGGGGGAGTCCAAATGGGTAAGTTATAAAAATACCCTTACCCATTAAAAACCTATTACTCTAAATCAGTTTTAACTTTTTTTTCATTTCATCTTCTTCTCTTCTTCTCCTCCCTCCACAACCCTACCGGCTCCATCACCCCCACCACCACCAAAACGCGTCGACACTTCGTTAACATCGTCGATTCGAAAACTCCGATTAATCTTCATCAATGGATCCACCACGGCGTAAGGGAACTCGTATGAAAGACGCTAATCGAAAACCCAATGAGTATAACCCTGGCATTGCAAGTTTGGTTCAAAAGAAAGTGAAGAAAAAAACGGTTGAAGAAGAAGAGATTGAACCCGCTGAAATACGCGAAATGGTGCGATTAAGAAAGTAAGGGCCTGTTTAAACTCACTCTAGTACTTTGATTTCATGTTTGCATGTCAAATTAGGTCAGAAAATTCGAATTTTTGAATTGGCAGTTGCGACGCCGGCAATGTATTTTTTATCGACCTTTCCGGGGTTTCATAGTTAGGGAGTAGCCGAAAGGTATAAGGTTGAAGAACCCCGGCTAGGTAGTTTCTCAGAATCGCTACTAGCAGCAATTGCAGTTATTCAACTAAATATGTGCCGGCGTTATTTTAGTTTTAAGGAAGCCGGCATCTTATTCGTTTTTCACCATGCCGGCTACTTTTCTTTAAATGACTCCTTATGCCTAGAATATTTTTTCCCGGAAGGGTATTTTTTAAAACCATGCCGGCGCTTTGTCAGCCGGCAATGTATGGTTAATGGACCTTGCCGACCTATTTAGTGAAAATTCCTTGTATTTACTGTGTAAATTGGTTTGTTGGCCGGAAGGCTATTTTGATGACACCCTGCCGGGTATGGCTTAGCCGGTAAGTATTTTGGTCGACCTTTCCGGCTATGTGTCCGCCGGATAGGTTTTTTTTGTAGACCCTGCCGGCCTTTGATTTTTTTTTTTCTGAATTATTCTTGTTCAGATTGCGAACGTCAAAGAAGAAAGATGCTCTGAAAGAAGCTCTTAGTAGTCCTCCTTCAAACCCTCCTCATGTTGGTGATAAACTCTTGTCTTCAAAACATCGAGGGGCATATGTTGAGGCTGGAACGACAAAGATCATTATAAGGAATAATCCAGAACCACCATCTGAACCCAGTGATTCAAACGACACTCCAGATGAAGACCAATCAATTCCATCTGGTAGAAGAGGTGATGATGATGATGTTGATGAAAGAATTCCAGCTGCTGGAGGAGGCAAAAATGATGATGATGATGATGATGATGGTGATCAAGACATGCCACATGTTGGAAGAGGTAATGATGATGATGATGGTAATAGAGATAAAGGTAAGAATACCGTCGAAAATCAAATTATTGAAGAGGAAGAGGAACAAGAAGAAGAAGAAAAAAAAAAAAAAAAGAAGAAGAAGGAGATGGAGAAAAAATTGTTGAACCCACCGAAGCTTCGGGTTCAACTTCAACCGAGCGAGGAAAAGGGTGATCACTAAACCAGCTAATTCTCACATGCCTCACAAACACTTCATGCTTACACTGAAAGAGGGTGAGCCTCCAAAGGGGGGCCCAAGAGATGGTGAAAATGTTCTTTTTGGATACAAAGACTCATGGGCATGTACGATCCATAACACTATCATAAGTAATCTTAATCCGTCTTTGTTCTTTATTCAAGTGTGTAACTATCTTAATTAAATTTGCGTCAAGTGTTTGTATATCTTTTCATTTTGTTTTTTTGGTATTTAGGATCACAAGTATGCTATCCGTCTCATGAGGCGCCAAGCTTCGTGTTCAGTGGCTCATACTTGGGATCTTGACAAGGAATGTGAGGATGTGAAAGTGATTGTGATGAACTCGGGTTGATGCCTCACGATTGAGAGTTCGAATATTAATCTTGATAAAGTTACCGTCTCGCATTCTCGTGAAAGGTTCTACGGAGAGACTGATACCATGTTATTCTGTTTCGGTGGAGATGGCTTATAACTTCCTATGATGCTTAACAAATTCTAGGCCTTAAGGTTGAGGGAAAAACAGTCTGCGAGGGATTCGATTTGAGCAAGAAATTGTTCGTTGGAATCGAGGTTCGAGATGAGGTTGTTCTTGACACGAAGGATGGTCGATAACCAAGAAGTTTAATGCGAAGAGGTTGAGGGACACATTATGGGATACACACCAATCCTTCACAGGGGAAGGAATGGTGAACCCGGTGCGAATTAATGCTTCCGCGGATCGTTATTTGCTATACTTCCTGGAAAATGTATCTTCCCCCGACGATTCCGGAAACCAAGTCGAGGCCGGTTACTTGCAACTATTGGATCCCTTAAATAAGATGCGTGAGTATTCTTGGGGTACTGCGGTGGTCGCCTCTTGAATAATGAGTTGACAAAATGTTCTAGGGCCTCACTAAGCAAGTTAACGGAAACACATGTCTCTTCCAGGTAATTTTATTGTCTAAAACATTTATATTACCGAATATTCTCGTAAGATAAGGTTCTTACTAAAAAAATATTTGCATAGGTTTGGATATATGAGCACTTCCCTTCCTTGTTCAAAGACAGCTCCTACATCAAAGTGGATGAGAGTATTGCGGTTAATAGGCCAAGAGCGCAAAGGTACAATTTTAAGGGTACTCGTGGATAAGGAAATGCCGCACGCTTATGAAACTCCGGCGTGCCATCGACGAATTGACTGCGGAGGAGGTGATTTTTGATCCGTATCGGGATGCTAGAAATCAAGGCTTAATCCATCCTAGAAATGAAGTTGTTGCATTATACTATGGACCCTTGATGACTGTGTTTGAAGGATTTTCAATGTACGATCCACATCGGATTATGCGATAATTGGGTTACGTCCAAGAAGAACCTCATTTCGATGAAGATAAGCCGTTCTTTACTATGAACCGGGATGAGTGCACCACGTCCCAAAAAATAATTAATGTCTCTAACGCTCCACCGTCGGCTCAAGAACATTGGGACAATAGACATGACCGTCTATTCGATGTGAGTATTTTGGACGAGGTGACCACCGGTCATGAAGCTGCTGAGAAATACATGGCGTGGTACTTGGAATGGGCTCGTTCTACTGTGATTAGAAAAATGACTCGTCGAAGAACTGGCTCTAAAGAATAAGTTGGAAGCGAAAGACTCATCAAAATTGTTTAAGTTATTTGTAAGTATATTTAGAGTTTCTCTTACTATTTTAAGATTGATTGCATTACTGAATCATTATATTCATTGTTTGTTGTTTAATTGAAAATAGAAGGAGCATTTGAAGACCTTTGGGAAGGTGTTTTTTATGCGAGAAAAGGAGAGCCTTTGTCGATTGAAGAGCAAAGCAAGCACATTGACTATGTTAACAAAGTTGGCAATGAGGATGCTAATGAAATGTTCAAGCAACTTGAGGCTCAAGTAAAGGCTGAACAAAAATCTAGGAGAGAAGCACAATCCAAGATGAAGGCCGATAAAAAGAGGACTCGTGTGGTGAAGGTAGCAAAGTAGTGGTCGTGGTGGTGAAGGTAATTCTCCAAAATGGGGCCATGCTCGTCGTGGACGTGGTCGTGGTCAATGAATGCTTTCGTAGTTCATTTCTTTATGTTATGGTGGACAAATGTTTAAGTTAATGGTGTGGACAAATGTTTTTTTTAAGTTTATGGGACGTGTTTTCATTTTGAACAAAAAGTGTTGGATTTCTAGTTGTTGAATGAATGGTTTGTTTTGCTTTGTAAAATTTTAATGTATAATCCGGAATGCTTCTTTAAAATTACCCTTCCGGGTGTCCCAGGTCCGGCATGGTGGTGAACTGTCTGAGTGCCGGCCCTGACAAAGGAAATTGTGTAGTTATCAGGGCCGGCATGTATCAAAATGATAACCTTCCGGCTGAATCATAGACGGCAATGTATTGACCCAATATAGTTCCGGCGGTTTTGTTGCAAAACAACTTTTCTCCTAATGCCTAAAATCTTACACGACCGTCATGGTAACAAATTTAAGACCCTGCCGGTCTGGTTTTGACTTGTACCTCATCGAAGGAATCAAAATTCAAATTTTTGGCAAGTACAATTTCATTGATTGACTTGTACTTGAGCATTATAACGGCCAAATTTGGGCACAATCCTATAAATACACTACTTCTCTCTACAAAACAACGCACAACTATTTGCATATACTCTCCAAAGCTCATATCCTCATACACTCCATATAACTCACTTAATAGCTCTCTACAAACAACAATGGCATCGTTTGATTCAAATGAATATTTGGCAATCACCAAAGCTTGGTACGGGAAGATCGACTTAGACGTCACTCCTCCAAAGGGAGGATTCCAAAACATTTTTGGCTAGGGTACACAACAAAATTTGCAAGTAGTTTGGGAATCCTAATGCAAGAGCTATTCAACAAGTCCAAGCTAGGAACCTAGTAATCGAAAAATGCGATACTTGCTTTTTTAGATCTCCAACCTTGGATTTTTAACACTCGCTCCCTTCACCTTGTCCATTGCACAATTTGTAAGTAATTTTGTGGTTTTTTTTACGTACCCCATGTTGTGTTATCTTCCAACAAAACACCACTAACAAATGTAAGATTTTTTTATAGAACGGCCGTGAAAGCGCTTTACTTGGAAGTACAGGGGGAATCATTCACATTCGATGCAAGCTATCACATCTTGGCCAATAGAATCCCGGTGGATAACCCGACTACTTGGATGAGGTATCGTCTTCGTCGAGGAAGAGACCGATGGCTTTAGAAATTTTTGTAAAGGTTTTGTGGGTATACCTCTATGTAAGCCCTCACGAGACTATAACTCGTCCACTAGGTCTCTTAGGGGTTTAAAGGCTTGATGCACATGCTAAGTGCATTCTTTTTTTATGTTTCAATCAATGTAGTAACCAAAATTGCACGAATAAAGTGAATTACATCTTCCATAGTTTGTGTTTTCTGTTTGGCATAAGTAAAGGTCGGCAATGTTATAAATCCATAACTTACTGGCCACATGTCAGCCGGCATGTAAAAAAAATATTTGCTTGCCGACGTTATGACCGCCGGCATTGTAGGAAGATTTACCATGCCGAACGTAAAATTATGTTCCAATATACTCGGCGTGTTCTTCAACCGAGACAATGTTGCCGATAAAAGTCGGGCAGCTTATTCAAAGGGAACCATGTCGGCGCATAAAAGTCGGCATCTTATTCAAAGGGAACCATGCCGGAAATTTAGCCGTGATTTTATTCAAACTATAACCCAAATTAGGCCTCTCAAAATTTTCAAAACTAATTTTTTTATCGAAATCGAAATCATAAGACAGATGAAAGGTTTAATCTACTGATTTCTTATTTTCAAAATTTTAATCTAAACTCAATTAGTTAACTTAATCAGAGTTTTAGTGTTAATTAACAAAGGGCATATTAGCCATTTAGAAAATACAAGGTTAAGGGGTGGCTTGGTTTTACTTCATAATGACCTTATTTTGTCTTATTGGGTATACTCCAATCAAGCCAAAGTTGAAAAATACCCTTTTCAACTTAAATTATACCCCTTAGCTTAATACATTACTAAAATACCCTTCTTTATATAGTGTATATACAAAACCACTAACCACTAATTAAAAAAAAAAAAAAAGACTACATCTACTGTCCACCGCCAACCACCACCACCACTGTCTACCGCCGCCCACCACCAATAACCACCACCACCGCCACCACCGACGACCACCACCATTGTCCACTAACACCGCCAACCACCACCATTGTCCACCACCACCGCCACCAATCACACCGTCGGCGCCAATAACCGCCATCGCCACCGGGCAACTACCACCAACTACCAATTTACCACCACTACCATGTGGAGTCAACTTGCTGAAGTTGTGTCCATATAGGAGGCAACTAGCTCAAGTTGTCTCCGAATCTGAGGCAACTAGCTCAAGTTATCTCCGAATATAAAGGCAACTAGCTCAAGTTGTCTTCAAAAGTGGAGGACACTAGCTTAAGTTGTCTCCAATAAATAGTGTACAGGAATAAGTTGCAAAACAAAATGGAGGCAACTAGATCAAGTTGTCTCCGAATCTGAGGCAACTAGCTCAAGTTGTCTCCGAATGTGAAGGAAACTAGCTCAAGTTGTCTTCAAATGTGAAGGAAATTAGCACAAAGTTGTCTCCAAAAATAAAAATTATAGACAAAGGAGTGAACCTAGTGTGAGTCGAACACACATCTTCTGAAATATAGTCAGTTGTGCCACCATTACACCACAAATTCGTTGCGATTACTCTAAGATGTATGCATAAAGATAATTTACCACTACACATATACCTTAAATGCAGGCACTGATAAAGCCGCAATTTCTATTACAGCACCAGTCCTTTCTCGGACCATCTAAATCTCGACCAACTTGAAAACAATCTTGCTATCTTCGCGGCAACTGCAGCCAGACTCTTCTCTCACAACTCCACAAAATGAACAGCATCAATCCTGGCAATGCCTTTCGGAATAGTCCCATACATACCTGTTAAATTAGGCGATGCAAGACTTAAGAACACCACCCAGCTGCAGCTAATATTCATATTAAATAGTCCCATACATACCTCAACACCCACTGAAATGCGAATTATTTAGTTCAAGTCCATCAAAAGTAGGTGGTCAGCGATCTTCTTTGTTAAAGCTTGACTAGGAGCCTGCACATTTTACAATAATTTCACAAAATAAGTACATAAGAGTTTGTTAGAACTGTAGACAGTACAGAGCTCTAGAGATACTATAAGAGAACAAAGTTGATATTTAATTTGATAAATAAGGCAATGTTGATACTGCAAGAGAACAATGAACACATCTGATAACTATTTTTGTATCCAGTAAAAGCGACTAAAATGGAACAAATTTCTCAAAAAAAAAAAAAATGGATCCAACTATCTCAAGTTGCCTCATAATCTGGAATCAACTAGCTCGACTTGCTTCGGAATATGGAACCAACTAGCTCGAGTTTCCTCCAAAAATGAAAGCAACTTTCTCAAGTTGTCCCTAAAACCTGGAGTCCAAGAACAAAAACAGGGCAATCTAGATAAAGTTAAACTATTGTTAATCCCAAGCTAGAGTGAAATCATGTACATATGTAAAGTAACATCCACTGACACCACTAGTATCAAAAAGCATATTGAAGAGGTACGAAAACGGAGCAAACTAGATAAAGTTATAAATGATTCTAGTCAGTCACAAAAAGCATCCTCTAAGCAAGAAGCAAGTAACTATAGTTTCAGTACGGTTTCTTCCAATTCACTACATTGTTACCTTGAATTAAGTCAAAACGTACAGCAGCAGAACCCACAACCTATACTAGTTATACACATACTTGCATACTTTAGTAAAATTAATGGCAAACTGATAGCAAGGTAATTTTGCATATTTTAGTAAGATTAATGGCAAACTAAAAGAAATAAATGGTAACTGAATACACAGATAAGACAATGTAATAAACAAGGATATTGAAACATTTTTCAAACATTTATGATTGGTAATGATATATGCATATGCAAACAACAAATAGTTACTCCACTGTATAGTAGCTTCAAATTCAATAAAACGGCTCCCCAAACTGAATTCAGATAATAAGTTGTGCAACCAACCTGAGTGGAAAAAAAATAAACAATTCATGCATTGCTTGTGTTGCTTATCAAAGCAGAAACTAAGACATATACCATACCTTAATTGATTCCCAAGGTAAAACAAAAATCTTCCCAAGTAGATTAACAGCAATAACAACAACTAAGACATCCATTTTCTCATCCTAGCAATGAAATCAGACAATTACTAAATGAAATATCAAAAACAAAAGAGAAAGGGAAGTGAGAAGAATAACCGTAATTCTTCTGTCAAACGTGAAATGACAGCAATAACAACAAAAAACTCGACAAAAATCATAGATATTATCATGTAAGTCCTATATTCAGTGTCATTCACATACCTTTTCAATTTTATTTTTTTAATACATTTTTCCCCCTTTCCTTCCTACTCTTCTTATTTTCTTTTCTTCCTCCTCACCATCATCCCCAAAATCTGATTCCTCTAGTACCCCTTTTAGTTTCTTCTGATCTGGATTCGTATGAACACGTTGTTTAATCTCTGAATGAACTGGATAACTACACTTCTCAATCCTCCACCTGAATCAAATCAGAAAAATAAGTAAATTAAAAATTGAAAAAATCATTGAAACAAAAATGATAAACGCAGAAACAAGAATTAAGATTAGTTGTTACGCTTCAAATAAACCAAACATGCAACAAATCAAACCGGTGATTATCAGAAAATAAAATAGAAAACCTAAATCTCTATCTCGATCGATCGATCTTCAATTGACATTGAAATACCTCTCAAAATGAGAAGAAAAACGAACTGTTGATGATGATTATGAAGTTCGATTTCGAAGATTTGATTGATTTCATACGAAGATATCTATTATCTCTCAAAGTTTTAAATCAGCTCTGAAAAATCTTCCTCTCACTCAAATGAACCCAAAATAA
The DNA here is from genome assembly GCA_023529315.1 of Papaver bracteatum. NCBI lineage: Eukaryota > Viridiplantae > Streptophyta > Magnoliopsida > Ranunculales > Papaveraceae > Papaver > Papaver bracteatum. The sequence continues at coordinate 407,809 of JAJJWX010004952.1, read as the reverse complement.
GTATAAACGGCGACGGAGATGTGGTGATGTTGGTAGCGGTTATGGCGGGGGTGAAACGATGCCGATGGTGGTGGTGGTGATGGGTGAAAGTGGATGAGAGAAAATACAGAGAGAGAATTTCAGATCTCAAATGAAAAACGAAATAATTTGATGATTCTTTCTTTAAAATAATTAATGGGTATATACGGAATTTTAAAGAAAAATAATTTCCTTCTCCAAGGTGAGGGGTATATACATAAAGGAAAAGGGTATTTATGAAAGGCCCATGGATACTAAGAGCATAAATAACATTCCCATAATTACAAAATATGAGTTTGAATTCACGAATCAATCAAGGATCTCAAAAGATTGTCATCGCTGGAGCTCTTCTCTGTAACTCAAATTGAGGGAAATGAATAGAAATGAAAGAGATGGTTACTGCGCTTTTATCTGTAGGACGGTATTTTGGGAAATTTTTAAATGTGTCTTATAAGTCTTGCACGTGTGTAGGACCCGAGAATAAAATTTTGGGTCCAATTTTTTTTTCCTCTTAAATTATGGACCTCTTATTATATTATTTTTTATCAGTGATAGACCTCCAGTTATAGCTTGTTAATGGGTGGACCAACCATTAATTAGGCTGGTTATATTAGTACCTATTGGTAATTCCTACTTATAAGAAACCACCGCCTCCTCAGATCTCTGCAATTTTGTATCCATAATCTTTGTTGCATCAGAAGCCAATGGTAATTACTAGTTCGGAATTTATTTATTTTTGAGCGATTAATAATGTGCTTATTATCATCCAATGGCAAGTGCAAACAAGGGTCATGCGGTAAGATCATAACTTCAAGAGTGGTACAAGAAGGGGCGAACAATGGCGGTGAAATCCCTAAAACAACACCTCGTATCACAGACCTTCCAGGTGACTGTCTGAATCTTATATGTAAGTGTCTAGATTCCATAGAGGCTCATAACTCCTTTGGTTTAACTTGTCGTCAGTGGTTTCATATTCAGAACAACAATCGTGAATCCTTATGGTGTGAACCACGTAAATATCCTGAAATTAGTCCCGAAAATTTTACCATACTTCTCTGTAACCTGCTGACTCGATTCCAGCACCTCAAACGTGTGTCTAAGTCGTCACCCTGAGATGATGGATTTTGTTACATCAAAGTCATAATTCTTTGGATCTAAGGTTCAGAGTCTGAGTTTATGTTGTTGCTATACGTATTCAGATATGAAATTTTCATTAATTTTTTCTTGGTTCCCTAGTTTGACATGTATAAATTTGGCAGCTACTCACCTCACTGATAAATGTTTAGACGCCCTAGCAAAATGTTGTTCTTCCTTAGAGACAGTTAAGCTCGTAAATTTTAAATCAATTACTGATTCAGGATTAAGGTTTCTGATAGGAAACTGTGGCAAACTGGGTTCCATTGATATTAGCGGCTGCCACAAAATAACAGGTACTGGATTTCTAGGGTGTGCACACACCTTAAAGATTCTTGATGCAAGCTGGTGCGAATTTAAACCAGAGGGGATTAAAGCAATGGTCAGTGGCGGTGGGCTTGAATATCTAAAACTTGCAGATGAATCACCAGGGGAAAAAAGGATCTATTAACACCGAAACGGTTATAACTATTTCAAAAAAGTTGTCCTTCATTAAAGAAGCTCACTCTAAACTCCTGTAAGGATGTTGAACTTGAAGCATGGGAAGCTATCGGTCGAAATTGCAAGAATTTGGAAATCCTTTATGTGCATGGGTGCAGAAAGTTGTGTGATCTAGGTTTGCAAGCTCTGTGTAACGAGTGTAACAAGCTCGTCAGATTATTTGTAGACGTTGAGAATAGTTTTAGCACCTCGGATCTTAAGCTTTTCAAGCGCAAAAAACCCAACGTGATGAGTAATATATATGATGTTGATTAGAAGGAGAAACATACAACCAAAGATCTAGCCTAGTCCATTTTACAGTTTGTTTGAATTCAATTTTGCAATATGTGCTGAACTTAGAAGTTTGCCTGGCAACGTACACCCGTGAAATCTATTTCTTGGCCCTCCTAATCATTCTGTAGTTTTCAATCATTTTTTCCTTCTGTTTTGAAATCCTATGCAAGAGTTGAGATGTTCATTTTCTATAAAGGGGATACCTTCTTGCAAAAGTAAAACAATTGTTTGTAGATTAGAGTACAATTAATTTATGACTCTAGTGGAAACCAAAATCCTATTCAAATTACTAAAGGAGATTGGAAAACAAGGAACATCATCGATGAGTATTCCAAGTAAAGTCATAGTCACAATTTCAAAATGTCAGTACCAGCAGGCCTTCATGACTGGTTTCATAATCTTTTCAAAGTCTACTTCAAAGTTCAGACCACCCTCAATCTATGAGATCAACACTGGCCGTGAGCTTGCATAGGTAAGAGAGAACCTTAGTCCAAATTTAGACGACCCAACCTAAATTACAAGATCCCGTACGAAAATCATGCACAACCAATGGTTGGACGCATTTGGACTGACATTTTAGTCTCCCATAACTGTTTCTGCTACTTTGACAACTCTTTGTGATATTACATGCTTTTTTTGTGATATTTTTGCCAACAAAATATCTTGGGGCTTGGGATCGGAATTGTAACAATCACTTGTAATATTTCCGTCTAGACTAGTAATGTCTCTGTCTAAACGACTTTTATCACTTAAATTACAGAATTTCGTTACTGATACTGACATTTTAATAACGACCACCAATATAATTGCTTTCCAAAGTCAATTAAGCACAAGTTCACTTTGCTTCCATTATAATCAAGAAAAGTTAGCTAAGGACCTACGGTTATATATACTAATGTTTAGATCTTGGTGAAGAACTTTTTACATAAAAAAAACATGTGACTTTTTTGCCGAAATCGGGTGAAATAAGACAGATCCAACATGAAAGGGCCTGTGACTGAAACTTCATTTCCCCAATTGTATGTTGGAAAATTGTCTGAATGAGAATGACCATGAAGGGATCATGTAAATGGGAAATCATCGATTTGGAGTGATAGTTAAGAATACCACCAACAACATAGATAACACATGAACAACATACACAAGCTACAAAAACGTGTATAAAAATGCATACATGAAGGCCAATTTTAGCAGTATTCCATGGATGATATTCAATGGCTTTCATTATTCGTGAGGCGTAGGAGAAAATTGAATCAATCTTACACATAAATGCATGTAATTAGTAGAGATTTCTACAATCTATATCTGGTGGGGTTTATAAACGAAGGCGTGACAGTTTATGCCCTTGTGATATATGTTACTATCAATCAATTTTGGATGTTAGTCGTTGGTGTTTGGTTGGTTTGTTGGCGAGTCTCAAATATTTTGATAAATTGTGTGATTTCTATATTAGAATTTTAAAAACCAGTCAAATATAAAGCCTTCGAGTATGAACCGGTTCCATTATGAAAATTATACCCTCTTGATAATATACAAATATTCTTGATATTTGATTTTTATAATTTAGTCGCATTATTTTGGTTCCACCATACATTAAAATCACAATCACAACTTACAAACCTATACTCATCATCATCGCTACAATTTACAAACCGTTACTCATAGTCTTCGCTACAAACAACTGAGGTTCCAATTGCACTCCTAAAATCAAATTATGCGAACAAGAACAGTCGCACCATGACATTATCTATATCATGGATGAAAAAGTAACATTTTTTTGACGGCCATTAAATTTCTTAAAATTAAAGAGAGATGACAAAACCCAATAGCACCTACTAATTAGTCCAACCAGCTTATTTGTCATTTAGATTTTTCTACTTAATGATCAAAAATCGTGAACCCATGGCATCTTCATGAATGCGTTATGTGAAAACTACACACAGATCCATTTTTCAGATTTTTTCCACAAGAAACCCACGGACCTAAATCTTCACTTTCACATCTAGCTTTTTGAGATAAAATTTCTACCAAACACATAATTTCTAAAATTCTGATTTCGTTTTTTTCTTCCATTATAAACACTCTCAGTTCCTCGCTCTCAGTTCCTCGCTCTTTCTCAGAAAGGTGATAATGATCTTTCTCTAGGGCTCGATCTGAAATCAACACAGAGGAGAGGTGGCTATGAGAAGAAAAAAGAGAGAGAGAGAGAATCCGTGGTCGAGATAAACAAGTTATGGATGCTTGTGGAATAGATTGATGAATTATTGTTGTTGTATGAGGTTCAGAGATGAAATGGATTTATTGAAGACATCAGTTCACAGAAGTCAATCTCGGAGATGATGAAGAGGGAAGAAATAGGTTTTGCAAAGAAGAAATTGGGTTTCTGTTGATGACATAAATTGGGGTTTATCACGAGTTGCACTACATAGGAAAAGACTATTGCAACTTCGCACAATCGTTACCGAAAAATCCATGTTATCAAATGTGATGACTTTAAGTGGTATAGAACCACGCCATTCTAATTTCCATCAAGACTAATATACTCGTATACCAGTACCCACTGAATCCGACCTAAAGAAAAGGTTGATCCATAGAATTCCAGGGACTAAAAAGCAAGGGTTTTAAAGGCAATACGTGTGACTGAAATGGGGCTTTTTTACCAGAGAATGACATGGTTTTGATAGATATTTGAATAGGGGCAAAGATTTCAAAGTTATACGCCATTGAATCTGTTATAACATTATCTATATATCTAGTAGATACTATATAATTACAAACAAGTCACGTCTTTTTCGCCAATCAAGGTACTCCTCCGTTTGGGGCTTAGCTAATCACCGTCTTTGGGTTTGAACAGATTCCTGAACCATATATTGTTAATTAAATCTTTGTTTGCTAGGATTTTGGGTATCCAGTGATGCTTCTTTGTACGTCTTAAAAGGAACTGTTGCACTACGACCCTTGGCAGAGGATTTCAGCCGAGAAAGCAACAAAACATACTTTTATTTTTATCAAGAAAAGGGGAATTTGGTGTACAGTGGATAGTTTCAAATTTTGAAAAGTATTAAACAGTATTACAATCTTTATCATGTATATGATTTAAATGTTATCATCATCAAATTCAAGAATGGTTCAGAATATCCTATCCAACTCGATGTGTCGATAGTTTCAAATTTTGAAAAATCAAACTTCCCCCCTATCCCTTTGAATTTTAGGAAAACAGCTCATCATCAGGAAATTACTTACCAAATCTTCAAGCCGTTAAACACCTATACTATTCTCATTTATAGGCGGATTATATTCTTTTACTGATTATACAAGATAAATATTATCTTTTCTTAACTGTCTTTGGTTACTCAAGTCATCATATTCACTTTATAACCAAACAATAGTCATTCCCGACATAACCATTCTTCAGAGATTATTTTTTCTCATTCAAACCTTTCTTTACCAAATACAATGGCTTCCTCTTCAAACAACCAGATTTCAGCTATCACTGGTAAGATCCACAATACGAAAATCCGTGATATTTGTGTAACACAGATGAGACGAGCAGTTGGTTCTAAGTCAGCGATTATTAAGTCCTCAGGTGAATGGAAAACAACTCTAACAAGTAAACTTTTCTCGAAAGATCCTGTTGATACTGAGATCATAAGAAAAGCTATCATACCTCTCTGGAACAGAAATAGAGCAAAGGAAGTTAGAGCTATTGACAGAAATCTCTATCTTTTCAAATTCTACACAGAAGAAAGTATGAATTCTATACTCAGCAAAGGTCCCTGGAATGTTGTGAAATGTCATCTTAATCTCAAAAAATATGATCCTGCTATTCCAGCTAAAGATTGGGTGTTTACACACCAGGAGTGGAATGTTCAATCCAAAATATTCTTTTGGAACATCACTCAGAAGAAATTATAGGAGAAACTATTCAAGAACTTGGAACAAAAATTTGGACTAATCCTCCATACTGTAAACTGACTTATGAAAGTATGATTACTGCTAGAATCAATATAGATTTATCCAAACCTTTGCGTAGAGGAGGTTAGTGGAATACTGCAGTATGAGGATTCACTTGGGTTTGTTTTCACTGGGTAAGATAACCCCACAATTTGTGTCCTAAATGTTTTGTTATTGATCATAATGAAGAAGAGTATCTCAATGTTTCGTGATTTAATGATAAGGAGATTCAGCAATGGACAATATATTACTTATCTTCATGAACTAGCTGAGGCATATGGGGTTGAGATTATTGATGATCTCGATTTACTAGTTCAGAGAATCAGTGAAGCAGCTATCAAATTAAAAGAAGAAGAAGCTAAGAAAGAAGCTGAGAAAGAGAAGGAAGAAATCAGGACCCATAAAAGATCCAGAACTGAAACTGATGATGCTACTGATAACATGGATGGTAATGCTGGTAAGATAACATCTTCATCTGAGATGGAAGAAATGGAACATGACTTGATTGAACAAGAAGGAGTAGGAGATGCAAAGGATTATTCCCATGAGATGAATGAGGCTGCTAACATTCTAGTAATCACTCTTACTAAGCTAATTTACTTTCTAAAAATTCCTGATCTTTTTATTTTTTGTCATAGTCACTATTACATTCTTCTTGTTATACCTAAGATATCTTTTGACCTGAGTATCAAGTTTTTTCATAACTCTGTTCTTTTTAGCATGAAGCTTTTAAGTTGGAATTTTCAATGAATTCTTGGTAAGGATACTAGAGAGCACTTAGATTTTCTGAATAAATCCCATTCACCATATATCATTTTTCTGTCTGAAACCAAAATCAATGATGATAGAATAATTCAACTCACTAGATTCTTAGGTTTCTCTAATGATGTTTTGAACCATCTATAGGTCGTGTGCGGTGGAATTATTCTTGTGGAAGGATGGCTTTAAGTTAGAGATTGTTAACCAATCCACCAGTATGATTCATGCTCTAGTTACTAATGATCCTTCTAAGGTCAGTGGTTTATGTCGTGTGGGGAAAGAAGGAATCTTAAGGAGAGAAAGAAAGAATAGAGTTGTATCTTTTGAAGGAAAGAGTTGTTAACTACACTATGAAATTCCTAGTTAACTACACTATGAAATTCCTCAATCAAATGGATAAGAATCAAAATCGACACTAAGAAGCTAAAGTGCATTGCTGAATATAAAGTTACAAATGGTTTAATCAATTAGTTCAGTATGAGTGTACAGAAAATTAGTATGAATTAAGGGTTAAGCAATGAAAATAAAGAACAAAAAATCAAGATAACCATTTAAAGTTAATATACAAACTATGATCAGGAGATTTCCAGCTAATGCAAAGTTTAATTATATTAGGCTATACCACGGTACCACTAGTGTTAAAATAAAAAGGAAACCACTAGTGTAAATAGACGATACAATGGGCATCGGGAGGTAATATGATTCGAACAACAAAGTATGCTTACCTTACCTCTATCTTAGTTTTACCGCTTCTTGAAATCGTCCAACCAAAACCAAAGTGTCATTTTGTCTCAAAGTAGTAGAAAATTACGACTTTGAATGAGGCAATATACTCTTGCATTATGTTGGTTGAGCAACTAATAATTCTGTGAGCACATTTAAGCAAATGATCCTTCTCTGCGACGAAATTTAGAGTGATGATAGACTCACCGCCGCTAAGTCCCGCAGTGAGTCCCGATTGGTAATCGGACGGTTCTAAAAGCATTCTCTCATTGGAATATTTTCAACCGTTCTAAAAGAGTCTACCATATTCAATTGCTTCAATAAAATGTAAAGAAATGGGACTAAGGTCTGTGAAGGAAGGTTGATCTCCCATATCCGAAACCCAACCTATGTTTTGAAAAGGATAAACAAGGTTAAATGTGGTACCAACAAGTTATGGTTGTAGATTATGGAGCACTAGCATAAAACTTCCCATTTCAAGTTAGTGCTGGTTTTTCTGAAGAAAATAGGATGGATGTAAATCCTTAATGAGTCTCAGTGATTAGTAAAGGTGTCTCGCAGAAACACCTTCGAGACTTACCTATATGAGTATGGAAATGTGGGCGTTTCATAAGAGAAGAAGACCGTTCTCTAAAGAAGACTCATGAATAAGGATATAAGCACAAGGCCTTTATAGTGCTTGGCTACTGAGAACACATGTCTTATGGAATCAATATGTGTGGGAGACTCCGGCTTTGTCATAAGGGATTCTTGGTTCAAGACTAGTTTCACCATAGAATATCGATAAAGCTTTGAGTTTCTTACACTAAGTGAAGGTTCAAACCCAGGAAGGTACCTATCATTTATGTATTGGTTTCAACGATGATGCTTAGTCTCAATTGTGCTAGAACTACGTTGGCTTGATCCCACTCGGGTACGAGGCAATCACTTCAGTGATGCACGGCGCTCCGTTTTAAAAGTTTTTAACTTTGTTTTATGGTTTTGAAAATAAGGGGAGAATGTTGGAATATTTTCAACCGCTACGAAGGGGGTCCTTGAGGGCGTAGCCGGAATTTTTGGATATGCAATTGTTTGGACAAATTGGAAAACGTTTCCAGAAAATTCTAAATTCAACAGAAAAGGTGGCTGTTGATGAAGAGACGCATCTCTTTGTGAAGAGAAACACAGTTGGTGAAAAGACATGTCTTTCCCAACGGATGCAAAAACTCCTATAAGTAGCATCTCCCAAACCCATTTCGAAATCATCTATTGGAAAACCCTTTCTCTGTTTTCTCTCTTCTTCTAAAGCATCATCGAACCTTCTTTACATGTGTTCTTGATTGGGTCAAGGGTGCAAACCTTGAATCCAATTTTCGGTTGTAGGGCTTTCATTGTATCCGAAGGCGATGATTTCACATACTGTTGCAATCGCCAATTCGTTGGGAGGGTAGAAATATTTGTCTAAAAGAAATCACTAGAGCCTTGAAAGTTTTGAGTACAACCACAATTGATTTCTGTCATTCATCTCCATTCTTGCTTCTTAAGTTTTTTTTCCAACAACTTGATTTTAGACAAATAATTTTCTGGCAATGGAGGGTGAATCTTCAACTTCGAATGCTACCGCACAATCCTCGCAAGTGATGAACCAAACCCTGACTCGTCTGGAACGTTTTGATGGTGAAAATTTTACTCGTTGGCAAAGAGACCGAAGTTTTTCTGATCACCATCAAGTTGTGGTACATACTTGAAGATGGTTTTAGGCGATTCCTGACGTCAGACAAGGATACTCCACGAATTGATCAACAAACGTAAGAAGCGTCAGGAAGATGATTTCATGTGCCGTGGTCATATTTTGAATGCCCTGGAAACTTCTGTTTACAATGCACATCGGAGTATTGCGGCCATAGGAATTATGGACTGTGCTTGACAACAAATACAAAATTTCGAGGCAAGCAACAAGAAATTCTGACTTGCAACTTCATGGATTTTAAGATGGTTGACAAGTAAGTCAGTCATTGCCTGTGTCAGTGAATTTTTACTCATTGTTAATCATCTTAAGGATCTTTGGAATTGAACTTCCTCCTGCGTTTATTGTTGGTGTTATTATCTCTCGTCTTCCCCTTCCCGGAATGGTTATAAGAAGAAACTTAAGCATGCTGAGACCGACTATGATTTAGAGGCCTTACAGCGTCATCTTCGCATAAGAGGACTCTCGTAAACGAGAACTTAAGGATAGTTCACGGTCGAAAACCATTCTAAGGTGAATAGCGTGAGACACCAAATTCCTTGAAACCTAGAATGATACCCAGTTTAAGAAGAAGAATCATCCCAACAAGAAGAGTAAGAAGAAGGGCAATTGCTATTCTGTGACAAACCCAACCATTTTTTCTAAGACTGCCGTCTCAAAATGAAACAATGAATGAGAACTTGAAAAAAGAGGCAAATATGGTCGATGACAATCTTGTGATTGTAGTACAAGCCGCCAATGTTGTTGCTGAAACTGGAGTGGATGGTGGCATACGACAATGGTGCAACTGTCCATATCTGAAGGATAGAAATCTTTACAAGACTTATGAACCGTTTAGTGGAGAAGGAAACGAAGTTGTCTCGCAAACGGTCAACACAGCAAAGTCATTGGGAAAGGTACTGTTGAACTCGTTTACTTAGGAAAGACTGTCACTCTTACTAATGTATTACATGTCCCTGACATTGTAAAGAACCTTGTTTCCGGCGACCTTGTAATGAAGGCTGGATTCAAGATTACTTATGAGTCTAATAAGTTTATATTGTCCAAAAACGGTGTGTTTGTTGGACAAGGATATGCTTGTAATGGGATGATTAAGCTTAATATAATAAATAATGGTTCTGCTTATATTGTTGACTATGTTAATCTATGGCATGGTAGATTTGGTCATGTAAATTATGGTGCCCTTAGAAACATGAATCGATTAGGTTTGATTTCTGATTGCAATTTTGATCATGCTTCTAAATGTGAAATATGTGTGCAAGCAAAGATAACTAGAATTTCCCATAAGTCTGTAGTACGAAATTCTTCCTTACTTGAATTAGTACATAGTGATGTGGGTGATTTGCATGGTTCTGCCACTCGTGGTGGAAATAAGTATTATGTCACTTTTATAGAGGATAGTACTAGATATGCTTACACATATTTGATGAAATCTAAGGATGATGTTTTTGACATGTTCAAAATATATAAAGCAGAAGTAGAGACACAATTAGGACTTCGAAAATTAAGATTTTACGTTCGATCGTGGTGGTGAGTATTTTCCTAATGAATTTAAATTCTTTTGTCAAGAGCATGGTTTAATTCATCAATTTACTTTTATACACCTCAACAAAATGGCATGGCTGAAAGGAAAAATAGAACTTTGATTGATATGGTTAATTGCATGCTTATAAGTTCTAGTTTGCCTAATTCTTTGTGGGGTGAAGCTATGTTGTCTGCATGTTATATTTTGAATAGGGTTCCTTTGAAAAAGAAGAATGTTTCTCCTTATGAGTTGTGGTTTAAAAGGAAACCAAACTTGAAGAGACTTAAAGTCCGGGGTTGTTTGGCATATGTTCAAAGCCTGATCCTAAAAGACCAAAATTGGGAAACAGGGGCTTATAAATGTGCTTTGTGGGATACTCTCTTAATAGTATCACCTCTGATTTTTAATCCTTGATACTTTCGAGATTATAGAATCAGATGTGGAATTTTTTGAGAACCTAAATAGGAACAGTTCTCAAATGAAACCCACGGAGAATTCATTGTTACCTAGTCTAGAATCAAGAGACTAATGAGAATGATGGTCATTCTATTCCTACTCAAGACATAGAGGATATTTACGAACCCATAGAAGATATCGAACCTAGAAGGAGTAAGAGAGCAAGAAAAGAGACAAGCTTTGGTCCAGACTTTATAACATATCTTGTAGAAGGTGATAAGAATACAATTCTTAATATTACCAAATATGTTGCGCATGTTGATGATGACCCTAAAACTTATGCTGAGGCTATTAGTTCCAAATATGCTAGTTTTTGGAAAGAGGCTATCAATGATGAAAAAGATTCCCATCTTACTAATGTTACTTGGATACGATTTACCTCCAGGCGTAAAGCCTATTGGAAGTAAATGGGTATTCAAAAGAAAAGTAAATGCCGATGGTACAAAAGGTAAGTTTAAAGCAAGATTGGTTGCTAAGGGTTATAGGCAAAGACATGGAATTGATTACTTTGATACATATGCTCCTGTTGCTCGCATCTCATCTATTCGTTGTTTAATTGCACTTGCTTCTATTCACAAGTTAATTATTCATCAAATGGATGTCAAAACTGCCTTCCTAAATGGAGATTTGGAAGAAGAGATATATATGGAACAACCTTGAAGGTTTCATATTGCCAGGCCAAGAAAAGAAGGTTTGCAAGTTGGTTAAATCTCTTTATGGCTTGAAGCAAGCTCCCATGCAATGGCATGAGAAGTTTGACGAAGTGATTTTGTCATATGGTTTTGTGGTGAATGATGCAGATAAATGTATCTATAGTAAGCATGATAGTTCTGGATGTGTGATTCTCTGTTTATATGTTGATGATATGCTTATTTTTGGATCTGACATATCTATGGTGGAAGAAACAAAGAAGTTTCTTGGCTCTAACTTTGATATGAAGGATTTAGGAGAGGCTGATGTAATCTTGGGAATTAAGATCCTAAGATAGGGGAATGAGTTGGCTTTAACCCAATCTCATTATATTGAGAAATTTCTCAAAAGGTATGATCACTTTGATGATGATCCAGCACCTACTCCTTTAGACCATACTATCAAGTTAAAGAAGAACACCGGTCGTACTCATGCATAACTTGAGTATTCCAGTGTCATTGGGAGTCTTATGTATGCTATGCATTGCACAAGACCGGACATAGCCCATGCGGTGGGGTTGTTATGTCGTTTTCAAGTAATCCTGGTTCTGAACACTGGAAAGCGGTTTCCAGAGTTATGGCTTACTTGAAAGGAACAATTGATTTTGGTTTGCATTACCAAGGCTATCCCGCCGTATTGGAAGGTTACGCCGATGCTAACTGAACAATGTAGAATCCAAGTCCAAGTCGACATCTGGATGGATTTTTACTTTAGGAGGTGCTGCTGTGTCTTGGAGTTCCAAGAAATGTGACTTGTATATCTGATTCAACAATGTTGTCGTAATTGATAGCTTTAACGAAAGCATGTAAAGAGGCGAGAATGGCTTAGGGACCTTCTTATGGAAATTCCACTTTGGAAGAAGCCATCTCCGGGAGTTTTGATTAATTGTGATAATCAAGCTACAATCTATAATGTCTCTAATAAGACTTATAATGGAAAGTGTAGACATGCGAGTCTCGGACACCAATTGGTTAGGCAACTACTCAAGAGGGAGTGGTTACGGTTAACTTTATTGAATCAAAAACAATTTGGCAGACCCATTCACAAAGAGTCTACCATATTCAGTTGCTTCAATAAAATGTAATGAAATGGGACTAAGGTCTGAAGGAAGGTTGATCTCCCATAGCGAAACCCAACCTATGTTTTGAAAAGGATAAACAAGGTTCAATGTGGTACCAACAAGTTATGGTTGTAGATTATGGAGCACTAGCATAAAACTTCCCATTTCAAGTTAGTGCTGGTTTTTCTCGAGAAAAAAGGGATGGATGTAAATCCTTAATGAGTCCGTGATTAGTAAAAAGGTGTCTCGCAGAAACACCTTCGAGACTTACCTATATGAGTATGGAAATGTGGGCCGTTTCCTAAGAGAAGAAGACCGTTCTCTAAAGAAGACTCATGAATAAGGATATAAGCACAAGGCCTTTATAGTGCTTGGCTACAGAACACATGTCTTATGGAATCAATATGTGTGAGACTCGGCTTTGTCATAAGGGATTCTTGGTTCAAGACTAGTTTCACCATAGAATATCGATAAAGCTTTGAGTTTCTTACACTAAGTGAAGGTTCAAACCCGAAAAGGTACCTATCATTTATGTATTGGTTTCAACGATGATGCTTAGTCTCAATTGTGCTAGAACTACGTTGGCTTGATCCCACTCGGGTACGTAGGCAGTCACTTCGGTGATGCAGCCGCTCCGGTTTTAAAAGTTTTTAACTTTGTTTTATGGTTTTGAAAATAAGGGGAGAATGTTGGAATATTTTCAACCGCGCTACGAAGGGGGGTCCTGGGGGGCGTAGCCCCCGGAAGAATTTTTGGATATGCAATTGTTTGGACAGTTGGAAAACGTTTTCCAGAAAATTCTAAATTCAACAGACGCAAAGTGGCTGGTGATGAAGAGACGCATCTCTTTGTGAAGAGAAACCCGTTGGTGAAAAGACATGTCTTTTCCCAACGGTCTGCAAAAACTCCTATAAGTAGCATCTCCCAAACCCATTTCGAAATCATCTCTTGGAAAACCCTTTCTCTGTTTTCTCTCTTCTTCTAAAGCATCATCAGAACCTTCTTTACATGTGTTCTTGATTGGGTCAAGGGGTGCAAACCTTAAATCCAATTTTCGGTTGTAGGGCTTTCACTGTATCCTGAAGGCAGTATTTCACATACCTGTTGCAATCGCCAATTCGTTGGGAGGGTAGAAATATTTGTCTAAAAGAAATCACCAGAGCCTTGAAAGTTTTGAGTACAACCACAATTGATTTCTGTCATTCATCTCCATTGCCGCCCGGTAAGTTTTTTCCAACATTCTCAACATACGATTAGTAAAGGTTGAAAATGGGGCCCATTGTGATGTTTGAGGCGGGATTCTCTGCGGGATTTAGCCGCGGTAAACCTGTAAAATTACTAAAAAAATGGGCTTCATACAACAAGTATAAGTGTATAGCAATGAATCTTAAGATTAAATATTTGTAAGCATTTTTCCTTGCTACTGAGAATCTCTTAGAAGACGAGGATGCGGTATAGTATTCTTCTTTTCCATAGTTGGCTAATTGTTAGTGCTTCCATTCCAACGGATGTCGGTTTCCACATTAATCCTGCAAAAAATACATTTTAAACATTGTTAATACCATAATACAATTCGATTGGACCCAATGATCCATCTTTAATTAAGTACATGAACCTAGTAGAAGACTGCATTGTCCCAGATTTTTATATAAAAAAAATGCCCATTCTAACAGCATATGTTGCCTAAACATGATCTTGGAACTGTTGTCGCAGATTTTTAATTGCAATCGTGAGCCTAGATGATGAAAAAGATACTTATGGACAGTGTCAAACCATGCAATGTTTCAAAACCACGAAATGAGGGATTGATCATGATATTACTACCTAGGTACCGGTAACGAAGGCATTTCTAGCCATATTTTGGTATTTGTATCCAACATGAATGTACGAGTTGTCCACATTGTACTATATACATTGCATATCAACTCATAAACTAGAACGACAAAAAACCATGATATATACGCTTTATTAACACGGTAGAGACGAAATGTACTGAAAACAACATAGTGCAACATATACGTACTGTGGTTTCTCCGTAGTGTAGCATATATGCACTGTGATTTTCCAAGAGTGTGGCGATTATGCACTGATTTTTCTGAAGTGCAGCGTTTACCAACTGCTCGAGAGAGTAAAACTCATCCATAATATATAACAACGAGTAGGACAAAGGAAGATTTTTACCTCAATAACAGCAATATAAACATTCTCTTGAGAAAACAGGGAAATATGCTCTAGCAATGAAAACCTGCATATTGGAGAGGTGCCAGGACAAATAGCAGCATAATGATGCACACAATAAAACATAAGCAAAATTATAACCTAGCAATTAGGCAGTGCAACATCTATGCACCGTGAATAAACTAAAAAATCCCAATCAAATAAACAAGTGCATAATATATGCACTGAGAAAATCGAGTACAGTTCCACTGTACTGCTTAGATTTATGAGTGCAGTTACGCTATACTGCTTAAAACTAGGTATTTTGTCAGTACAACACTTACGTATTGATTGTTCATACATAAAAATAAACTGAAGAAAAAAAACCCTAAAGTCAACAAAAAGAAACCAATATAATCAAATCACGTAACTAAATAAATAAAAAACGTGATTATCCATCTAGATATGAACTATTTGAACGAAAATCAAGTATGAAGTTCGAAAACTTAATAAAACATCAAAAAGGACAATATATATATGAAGATCTAAAAGATCACCAACAATTAAAGATCAAGATGATTCAAGTGATTAATGAGTAGCAGAAAGATCAAGATGATTTAGATTTAAAGAAAACTCAAAAATGAAAAAGAAAACACGATTAAAGATGAAAGAAATCAACTAACCTAAGGAGTAGCAGTAAGAAAATCGACCTACAAATTACAAAGGGAATATTATCTATATACCCCTAGTATGAGACCCCTTGAAAAACCCGGCTTGATTGGGGTATACCCATATTAATTGGGGTATACCCAATTTTAAAGGGACATTTTTTGTGGGTTTTAGGGGGAGTCCAAATGGGTAAGTTACAAAAATACCCTTACCCATTAAAAACCTATTACTCTAAATCAGTTTTTAACTTTTTTTCATTTCATCTTCTTCTCTTCTTCTCCTCCCTCCACAACCCTACCGGCTCCATCACCCCCACCACCACCAAAACGCGTCGATTAATTCGTTAACATCGTCGATTCGAAAACTCCGATTAATCTTCATCAATGGATCCACCATGGCGTAAGGGAACTCGTATGAAAGACGCTAATCGAAAACCCAATGAGTATAACCCTGGCATTGCAAGTTTGGTTCAAAAGAAAGTGAAGAAAAAAACGGTTGAAGAAGAAGAGATTGAACCCGCTGAAATACGCGAAATGGTGCGATTAAGAAAGTAAGGGCCTGTTTAAACTCACTCTAGTACTTTGATTTCATGTTTGCATGTCAAATTAGGTCAGAAAATTCGAATTTTTGAATTGGCAGTTGCGACGCCGGCAATGTATTTTTTATCGACCTTTCCGGGGTTTCATAGTTAGGGAGTAGCCGGAAAGGTATAAGGTTGAAGAACCTGCCGGCTAGGTAGTTTCTGTAACTGCTACTAGCAGCGCCGGCAGGTTATTCAACTAAATATGTGCCGGCGTTATTTTAGTTTTAAGGAAGCCGGCATCTTATTTGTTTTTCACCATGCCGGCTACTTTTCTTTAAATGACTCCTTATGCCTAGAATATTTTTTCCCGGAAGGGTATTTTTTAAAACCATGCCGGCGCTTTGTCAGCCGGCAATGTATGGTTAATGGACCTTGCCGACCTGTTTAGTGAAAATTCCTTGTATTTACTGTGTAAATTGGTTTGTTGGCCGGAAGGCTATTTTGATGACACCCTGCCGGGTATGGCTTAGCCGGTAAGCATATTTTGGTCGACCTTTCCGGCTATGTGTCCGCCGGATAGGTTTTTTTTGTAGACCCTGCCGGCCTTTGATTTTTTTTTTCTGAATTATTCTTGTTCAGATTGCGAACGTCAAAGAAGAAAGATGCTCTGAAAGCAGCTCTTAGTAGTCCTCCTTCAAACCCTCCTCATGTTGGTGATAAACTCTTGTCTTCAAAACATCGAGGGGCATATGTTGAGGCTGGAACGACAAAGATCATTATAAGGAATAATCCAGAACCACCATCCAACCCAAAGTGATTCAAACGACACTCCGATGAAGACCAATCAATTCCATCTCGTAGAAGAGGGTGATGATGATGATGTTGATGAAAGAATTCCAGCTGGAGGGAGGAAATGAAAATGATGATGATGATGATGATGATGATGGTGATCAAGACATGCCACATGTTGGAAGAGGTAATGATGATGATGATGGTAATAGAGATAAATGTAAGAATACCGTCGAAAATAAAATTATTGAAGAGGAAGAGGAACAAGAAGAAGAAGAAGAAGAAGAAGAAGAAGAAGGAGATGGAGAAAAAATTGTTGAACCCACCGAAGCTTCGGGTTCAACTTCAACCGGAGCGAGGAAAAGGGTGATCACTAAACCAGCTAATTCTCACATGCCTCACAAACACTTCATGGTTACACTGAAAGAGGGTGAGCCTCCAAAGGGGGGCCCAAGAGATGGTGAAAATGTTCTTTTTGGATACAAAGACTCATGGGCATGTACGATCCATAACACTATCATAAGTAATCTTAATCCGTCTTTGTTCTTTATTCAAGTGTGTAACTATCTTAATTAAATTTGCGTCAAGTGTTTGTATATCTTTTCATTTTGTTTTTTTGGTATTTAGGATCACAAGTATGCTATCCGTCTCATGAGGCGCCAAGCTTTGTGTTCAGTGGCTCATACTTGGGATCTTGACAAGGAATGTGAGGATGTGAAAGTGATTGTGATGAACTCTGGGTTGATGCCTGCGATTGAGAGTTCGAATATTAATCTTGATAAAGTTACCGTCTCTGCATTCTGTGAAAGGTTCTACGGAGAGACTGATACCATGTTATTCCCGTTCGGTGAGATGGCGATAACTTCCTATGATGCTTAACAAATTCTAGGCCTTAAGGTTGAGGGAAAAACAGTCTGTGAGGGATTCGATTTGAGCAAGAAATTGTTCGGTTGGAATCAGGTTCAGACGGAGGTTATTCTTGACACGAAGGATGGTCGTATAACCAAGAAGTTTAATGCGAAGAGGTTGAGGGACACATTATGGGATACACAGTCAATCCTTCACAGGGAAGGAATGGTGAACCCGGTGCGAATTAATGCTTCCGCGGACGGTTATTTGCTATACTTCCTGGGAAAATGTATCTTCCCCGACAGTTCCGGAAACCAAGTCGAGTCCGGTTACTTGCAACTATTGGATCCCTTAAATAAGATGCGTGAGTATTCTTGGGGTACTGCGGTGGTCGCCTTCTTGAATAATGAGTTGACAAAATGTTCTAGGGCACTCACTAAGCAAGTTAACGGAAACACATGTCTCTTCCAGGTAATTTTATTGTCTAAAACATTTATATTACCGAATATTCTCGTAAGATAAGGTTCTTACTAAAAAATATTTGCATAGGTTTGGATATATGAGCACTTCCCTTCCTTGTTCAAAGACAGCTCCTACATCAAAGTGGATGAGAGTATTGCGGTTAATAGGCCAAGAGCGCAAAGGTACAATTTTAAGGGTACTCAGGATAAGGAAATGCCGCAACAGCTTATGAAACTCCGAAGTGCCATCGACGAATTGACTGCGGAGGAGGTGATTTTTGATCCGTATCGGGATGCTAGAAATCAAGGCTTAATCCATCCTAGAAATGAAGTTGTTGCATTATACTATGGACCCTTGATGACTGTGTTTGAAGGATTTTCAATGTACGATCCACATCGGATTATGCGATAATTGGGTTACGTCCAAGAAGAACCTCATTTCGATGAAGATAATCCGTTCTTTACTATGAACCGGGATGAGTGCACCACGTCCCAAAAAATAATTAATGTCTCTAACGCTCCACCGTCGGCTCAAGAACATTGGGACAATAGACATGACCGTCTATTCGATGTGAGTATTTTGGACGAGGTGACCACCGGTCATGAAGCTGCTGAGAAATACATGGCGTGGTACTTGGAATGGGCTCGTTCTACTGTGATTAGGAAAATGACTGCTGAAGAACTGGCTCTAAAGAATAAGTTGGAAGCGAAAGACTCATCAAAATTGTTTAAGTTATTTGTAAGTATATTTAGAGTTGCTCTTACTATTTTAAGATTGATTGCATTACTGAATCATTATATTCATTGTTTGTTGTTTAATTGAAAATAGAAGGAGCATTTGAAGACCTTTGGGAAGGTGTTTTTGTGCGCGAGAGAAAAAGGAGAGCCTTTGTCGATTGAAGAGCAAAGCAAGCACATTGACTATGTTAACAGTGTTGGCAATGAGGATGCCAATGAAATGTTCAAGCAACTTGAGGCTCAAGTAAAGGCTGAACAAAAATCTAGGAGAGAAGCACAATCCAAGATGAAGGCTGATAAAAAGAGGACTCGTGGTGGTGAAGGTAGCAGCAGTGGTCGTGGTGGTGAAGGTAATTCTCCAAAATGGGGCCATGCTCATCGTGGACGTGGTCGTGGTCAATGAATGCTTTCGTAGTTCATTTCTTTATGTTATGGTGGACAAATGTTTAAGTTAATGGTGTGGACAAATGTTTTTTTTAAGTTTATGGGACGTGTTTTCATTTTGAACAAAAAGTGTTGGATTTCTAGTTGTTGAATGAATGGTTTGTTTTGCTTTGTAAAATTTTAATGCATAAGCCGGAATGCTTCTTTAAAATTACCCTTCCGGGTGTCCCAGGTCCGGCATGGTGGTGAACTGTCTGAGTGCCGGCCCTGACAAAGGAAATTGTGTAGTTATCAGGGCCGGCATGTATCAAAATGATAACCCTTCCGGCTGAATCGTAGCCGGAAATGTATTGACCCAATATAGTTCCGGCGGTTTTGTTGCAAAACAACTTTTCTCCTAATGCCTAAAATCTTACACGACCGTCATGGTAACAAATTTAAGACCCTGCCGGTCTGGTTTTGACTTGTACCTCATCGAAGGAATCAAAATTCAAATTTTTGGCAAGTACAATTTCATTGATTGACTTGTACTAGAGCATTATAACGGCCAAATTTGGGCACAATCCTATAAATACACTACTTCTCTCTACAAAACAACGCACAACTATTTGCATATACTCTCCAAAGCTCATATCATCATACACTCCATATAACTCACTTAATAGCTCTCTACAAACAACAATGGCATCGTTTGATTCAAATGAATATTTGGCAATCACCAAAGCTTGGTACGGGGAAGATCGACTTAGACGTCACTCCTCCGAAAGGGAGGATTCCAAAACATTTTGGGCTAGGGTACACAACAAAATTTGCGGCGAGTTTGGGAATCCTAATGCAAGAGGTATTCAACAAGTCCAAGCTAGGCACCTAGTAATCGAAAATGCGATACTTGCTTTTTTAGATCTCCAACCTTGGATTTTTAACACTCGCCCCTTCACCTTGTCCATTGCAAAATTTGTAAGTAATTTTGTGGTTTTTTTTTACGTACCCCATGTTGTGTTATCTTCCAACAAAACACCACTAACAAATGTAAGATTGTTTTTATAGAACGAAGCCGTGAAAGCGCGCTACTTGGAAGTACAGGGGGAATCATTCACATTCGATGCAAGCTATCACATCTTGGCCAATAGAATCCCGGTGGATAACCCGGACTACTTGGATGAGGTATCGTCTTCGTCGGAGGAAGACTGATGGCTTTAGAAATTTTTGTAAAGGTTTTGTGGGTATACCTCTATGTAAGCCCTCACGAGACTATAACTCGTCCACTAGGGTCTCTTAGGGGTTTAAAGGCTTGATGCACATGCTAAGTGCATTCTTTTTTATGTTTCAATCAATGTAGTAACCAAAATTGCACGAATAAAGTGAATTACATCTTCCATAGTTTGTGTTTTCTGTTTGGCATAAGTAAAGGTCGGCAATGTTATAAATCCATAACCTACTGGCCACATGTCAGCCGGCAGGTAAATAAAATATTTGCTTGCCGACGTTATGACCGCCGGCATTGTAGGAAGATTTACCATGCCGAACGTAAAATTATGTTCCAATATACTCGGCGTGTTCTTCAACCGAGACAATGCCGGCGCATAAAAGTCGGCAGCTTATTCAAAGGGAACCATGCCGGCGCATAAAAGTCGGCATCTTATTCAAAGGGAACCATTCCGGTGAAATTTAGCCGGCATTTTATTGAAACTATAACCCAGCCGGCCTCTGAAAATTTTCAAAACCAATTTTTTTTTATCGAAATCGAAATCATAAGACAGATGAAAGGTTTAATCTACTGATTTCTTATTTTCAAAATTTTAATCTAAACTCAATTAGTTAACTTAATCAGAGTTTTAGTGTTAATTAACAAAGGGCATATTAGCCATTTAGAAAATACAAGGTTAAGGGGTGGCTTGGTTTTACTTCATAATGACCTTATTTTGTCTTATTGGGTATACTCCAATCAAGCCAGGTTGAAAAATACCCTTTTCAACTTAAATTATACCCCTTAGCTTAATACATTACTAAAATACCCTTCTTTATATAGTGTATATACAAAACCACTAACCACTAATTAAAAAAAAAAAAAAGACTACATCTACTGTCCACCGCCAACCACCACCACCACTGTCTACCGCCGCCCACCACCAATAACCACCACCGCCGCCAACCACCGCCACCACCGACGACCACCACCATTGTCCACTAACACCGCCAACCACCACCATTGTCCACCACCACCGCCACCAATCACACCGTCGGCGCCAATAACCGCCCACTGCCACCGCCGTCAACTACCACTGCCGCCGCCAACCACCGCCAACGACGACCACCACTACCATGTGGAGTCAACTTGCTGAAGTTGTGTCCATATAGGAGGCAACTAGCTCAAGTTGTCTCCGAATCTGAGGCAACTAGCTCAAGTTATCTCCGAATATAAAGGCAACTAGCTCAAGTTGTCTTCAAAAGTGGAGGACACTAGCTTAAGTTGTCTCCAATAAATAGTGTACAGGAATAAGTTGCAAAACAAAATGGAGGCAACTAGATCAAGTTGTCTCCGAATCTGAGGCAACTAGCTCAAGTTGTCTCCGAATGTGAAGGAAACTAGCTCAAGTTGTCTTCAAATGTGA
Source organism: Papaver bracteatum (assembly GCA_023529315.1). Taxonomy (NCBI): domain Eukaryota; kingdom Viridiplantae; phylum Streptophyta; class Magnoliopsida; order Ranunculales; family Papaveraceae; genus Papaver; species Papaver bracteatum. Next base: position 385,808 of record JAJJWX010004952.1, on the reverse strand, counting down.
AGGAAATTAGCACAAAGTTGTCTCCAAAAATAAAAATTATAGACAAAGGAGTGAACCTAGTGTGAGTCGAACACACATCTTCTGAAATATAGTCAGTTGTGCCACCATTACACCACAAATTCGTTGCGATTACTCTAAGATGTATGCATAAAGATAATTTACCACTACACATATACCTTAAATGCAGGCACTGATAAAGCCGCAATTTCTATTACAGCACCAGTCCTTTCTCGGACCATCTAAATCTCGACCAACTTGAAAACAATCTTGCTATCTTCGCGGCAACTGCAGCCAGACTCTTCTCTCACAACTCCACAAAATGAACAGCATCAATCCTGGCAATGCCTTCCGAAATAGTCCCATACATACCTGTTAAATTAGGTGATGCAAGACTTAAGAACACCACCCAGCTGCAGCTAATATTCATATTAAATAGTCCCATACATACCTCAACACCCACTGAAATGCGAATTATTTAGTTCAAGTCCATCAAAAGTAGGTGGTCAGCGATCTTCTTTGTTAAAGCTTGACTAGGAGCCTGCACATTTTACAATAATTTCACAAAATAAGTACATAAGAGTTTGTTAGAACTGTAGACAGTACAGATCTCTAGAGATACTATAAGAGAACAAAGTTGATATTTAATTTGATAAATAAGGCAAAGTTGATACTGCAAGAGAACAATGAACACATCTGATAACTATTTTTGTATCCAGTAAAAGCGACTAAAATGGAACAAATTTCTCAAAAAAAATAAAAATGGATCCAACTATCTCAAGTTGCCTCATAATCTGGAATCAACTAGCTCGACTTGCTTCGGAATATGGAACCAACTAGCTCGAGTTTCCTCCAAAAATGAAAGCAACTTTCTCAAGTTGTCCCTAAAATCTGGAGTCCAAGAACAAAAACAGGGCAATCTAGATAAAGTTAAACTATTGTTAATCCCAAGCTAGAGTGAAATCATGTACATATGTAAACTAACATCCACTGACACCACTAGTATCAAAAAGCATATTGAAGAGGTACGAAAACGGAGAAAACTAGATAAAGTTATAAATGATTCTAGTCAGTCACAAAAAGCATCCTCTAAGCAAGAAGCAAGTAACTATAGTTTCAGTACGGTTTCTTCCAATTCACTACATTGTTACCTTGAATTAAGTCAAAACGTACAGCAGCAGAACCCACAACCTATACTAGTTATACACATACTTGCATACTTTAGTAAAATTAATGGCAAACTGAAAGCAAGGTAATTTTGCATATTTTAGTAAGATTAATGGCAAACTAAAAGAAATAAATGGTAACTGAATACACAGATAAGACAATGTAATAAACAAGGATATTGAAACATTTTTCAAACATTTATGATTGGTAATGATATATGCATATGCAAACAACAAATAGTTACTCCACTGTATAGTAGCTTCAAATGCAATAAAACGGCTCCCCAAACTGAATTCAGATAATAAGTTGTGCAACTGAACCTGGAGCAGGAAAAAAAATAAACAATTCATGCATTGCTTGTGTTGCTTATCAAAGCAGAAACTAAGACATATACCATACCTTAATTGATTCCCAAGGTAAAACAAAAATCTTCCCAAGTAGATTAACAGCAATAACAACAACTAAGACATCCATTTTCTCATCCTAGCAATGAAATCAGACAATTACTAAATGAAATATCAAAAACAAAAGAGAAAGGGAAGTGAGAAGAATAACCGTAATTCTTCTGTCAAACGTGAAATGACAGCAATAACAACAAAAAACTCGACAAAAATCATAGATATTATCATGTAAGTCCTATATTCAGTGTCATTCACATACCTTTTCAATTTTATTTTTTTAATACATTTTTCCCCCTTTCCTTCCTACTCTTCTTATTTTCTTTTCTTCCTCCTCACCATCATCCCCAAAATCTGATTCCTCTAGTACCCCTTTTAGTTTCTTCTGATCTGGATTCGTATGAACACGTTGTTTAATCTCTGAATGAACTGGATAACTACACTTCTCAATCCTCCACCTGAATCAAATCAGAAAAATAAGTAAATTAAAAATTGAAAAAATCATTGAAACAAAAATGATAAACGCAGAAACAAGAATTAAGATTAGTTGTTACGCTTCAAATAAACCAAACATGCAACAAATCAAACCGGTGATTATCAGAAAATAAAATAGAAAACCTAAATCTCTATCTCGATCGACTGGATCTTCAATTGACATTGAAATACCTCTTAAAATGAGAAGAAAACGAACTGTTGATGATGATTATGAAGTTCGATTTCGAAGATTTGATTGATTTCATACGAAGATATCTATTATCTCTCTCAAAGTTTTAAATCAGCCTCTGAAAAATCTTCCTCTCACTCAAATGAACCCAAAATAAGTATAAACGGCGACGGAGATGTGGTGATGTTGGTAGCGGTTATGGCGGGGGTGAAACGATGCCGATGGTGGTGGTGGTGATGGGTGAAAGTGGATGAGAGAAAATACAGAGAGAGAATTTCAGATCTCAAATGAAAAACGAAATAATTTGATGATTCTTTCTTTAAAATAATTAATGGGTATATACGGAATTTTAAAGAAAAATAATTTCCTTCTCCAAGGTGAGGGGTATATACATAAAGGAAAAGGGTATTTATGAAAGGCCCATGGATACTAAGAGCATAAATAACATTCCCATAATTACAAAATATGAGTTTGAATTCACGAATCAATCAAGGATCTCAAAAGATTGTCATCGCTGGAGCTCTTCTCTGTAACTCAAATTGAGGGAAATGAATAGAAATGAAAGAGATGGTTACTGCGCTTTTATCTGTAGGACGGTATTTTGGGAAATTTTTAAATGTGTCTTATAAGTCTTGCACGTGTGTAGGACCCGAGAATAAAATTTTGGGTCCAATTTTTTTTTCCTCTTAAATTATGGACCTCTTATTATATTATTTTTTATCAGTGATAGACCTCCAGTTATAGCTTGTTAATGGGTGGACCAACCATTAATTAGGCTGGTTATATTAATACTTATTGGTAATTCCTACTTATAAGAAACCACTCGGCCTCCTCGTATCTCTGCAATTTTGTATCCATAATCTTTGTTGCATCAGAAGCCAATGGTAATTACTAGTTCGGAATTTATTTATTTTTGAGCGATTAATAATGTGCTTATTATCATCCAATGGCAAGTGCAAACAAGGGTCATGCGGTAAGATCATAACTTCAAGAGTGGTACAAGAAGGGGCGAACAATGGCGGTGAAATCCCTAAAACAACACCTCGTATCACAGACCTTCCAGGTGACTGTCTGAATCTTATATGTAAGTGTCTAGATTCCATAGAGGCTCATAACTCCTTTGGTTTAACTTGTCGTCAGTGGTTTCATATTCAGAACAACAATCGTGAATCCTTATGGTGTGAACCACGTAAATATCCTGAAATTAGTCCCGAAAATTTTACCATACTTCTCTGTAACCTGCTGACTCGATTCCAGCACCTCAAACGTGTGTCTAAGTCGTCACCCTGAGATGATGGATTTTGTTACATCAAAGTCATAATTCTTTGGATCTAAGGTTCAGAGTCTGAGTTTATGTTGTTGCTATACGTATTCAGATATGAAATTTTCATTAATTTTTTCTTGGTTCCCTAGTTTGACATGTATAAATTTGGCAGCTACTCACCTCACTGATAAATGTTTAGACGCCCTAGCAAAATGTTGTTCTTCCTTAGAGACAGTTAAGCTCGTAAATTTTAAATCAATTACTGATTCAGGATTAAGGTTTCTGATAGGAAACTGTGGCAAACTGGGTTCCATTGATATTAGCGGCTGCCACAAAATAACAGGTACTGGATTTCTAGGGTGTGCACACACCTTAAAGATTCTTGATGCAAGCTGGTGCGAATTTAAACCAGAGGGGATTAAAGCAATGGTCAGTGGCGGTGGGCTTGAATATCTAAAACTTGCAGATGAATCACTCAGGGGAAAAAAAGGATCTATTAACACCGAAACGGTTATAACTATTTCAAAAAGTTGTCCTTCATTAAAGAAGCTCACTCTAAACTCCTGTAAGGATGTTGAACTTGAAGCATGGGAAGCTATCGGTCGAAATTGCAAGAATTTGGAAATCCTTTATGTGCATGGGTGCAGAAAGTTGTGTGATCTAGGTTTGCAAGCTCTGTGTAACGAGTGTAACAAGCTCGTCAGATTATTTGTAGACGTTGAGAATAGTTTTAGCACCTCGGATCTTAAGCTTTTCAAGCGCAAAAAACCCAACGTGATGAGTAATATATATGATGTTGATTAGAAGGAGAAACATACAACCAAAGATCTAGCCTAGTCCATTTTACAGTTTGTTTGAATTCAATTTTGCAATATGTGCTGAACTTAGAAGTTTGCCTGGCAACGTACACCCGTGAAATCTATTTCTTGGCCCTCCTAATCATTCTGTAGTTTTCAATCATTTTTTCCTTCTGTTTTGAAATCCTATGCAAGAGTTGAGATGTTCATTTTCTATAAAGGGGATACCTTCTTGCAAAAGTAAAACAATTGTTTGTAGATTAGAGTACAATTAATTTATGACTCTAGTGGAAACCAAAATCCTATTCAAATTACTAAAGGAGATTGGAAAACAAGGAACATCATCGATGAGTATTCCAAGTAAAGTCATAGTCACAATTTCAAAATGTCAGTACCAGCAGGCCTTCATGACTGGTTTCATAATCTTTTCAAAGTCTACTTCAAAGTTCAGACCACCCTCAATCTATGAGATCAACACTGGCCGTGAGCTTGCATAGGTAAGAGAGAACCTTAGTCCAAATTTAGACGACCCAACCTAAATTACAAGATCCCGTACGAAAATCATGCACAACCAATGGTTGGACGCATTTGGACTGACATTTTAGTCTCCCATAACTGTTTCTGCTACTTTGACAACTCTTTGTGATATTACATGCTTTTGTGATATTTTTGCCAACAAAATATCTTGGGGCTTGGGATCGGAATTGTAACAATCACTTGTAATATTTCCGTCTAGACTAGTAATGTCTCTGTCTAAACGACTTTTATCACTTAAATTACAGAATTTCGTTACTGATACTGACATTTTAATAACGACCACCAATATAATTGCTTTCCAAAGTCAATTAAGCACAAGTTCACTTTGCTTCCATTATAATCAAGAAAAGTTAGCTAAGGACCTACGGTTATATATACTAATGTTTAGATCTTGGTGAAGAACTTTTTACATAAAAAAAACATGTGACTTTTTTGCCGAAATCGGGTGAAATAAGACAGATCCAACATGAAAGGGCCTGTGACTGAAACTTCATTTCCCCAATTGTATGATGGAAAATTGTCTGAATGAGAATGACCATGAAGGGATCATGTAAATGGGAAATCATCGATTTGGAGTGATAGTTAAGAATACCACCAACAACATAGATAACACATGAACAACATACACAAGCTACAAAAACGTGTATAAAAATGCATACATGAAGGCCAATTTTAGCAGTATTCCATGGATGATATTCAATGGCTTTCATTATTCGTGAGGCGTTGGAGAAAATTGAATCAATCTTACACATAAATGCATGTAATTAGTAGAGATTTCTACAATCTATATCTGGTGGGGTTTATAAACGAAGGCGTGATAGCTTATGCCCTTGTGATTTATGTTACTATCAATCAATTTTGGATGTTAGTCGTTGGTGTTTGGTTGGTTTGTTGGCGAGTCTCAAATATTTTGATAAATTGTGTGATTTCTATATTAGAATTTTAAAAACCAGTCAAATATAAAGCCTTCGAGTATGAACCGGTTCCATTATGAAAATTATACCCTCTTGATAATAAACAAATATTCTTGATATTTGATTTTTATAATTTAGTCGCATTATTTTGGTTCCACCATACATTAAAATCACAATCACAACTTACAAACCTATACTCATCATCATCGCTACAATTTACAAACCGTTACTCATAGTCTTCGCTACAAACAACTGAGGTTCCAATTGCACTCCTAAAATCAAATTATGCGAACAAGAACAGGCGCACCATGACATTATCTATATCATGGATGAAAAAGTAACATTTTTTTGACGGCCATTAAATTTCTTAAAATTAAAGAGAGATGACAAAATCCAATAGCACCTACTAATTAGTCCAACCAGCTTATTTGTCATTTAGATTTTTCTACTTAATGATCAAAAATCGTGAACCCATGGCATCTTCATGAATGCGTTATGTGAAAACTACACACACATCCATTTTTCAGATTTTTTCCACCGTGAAACCCACGGACCGAAATCTTCACTCGCGCATCCAGTTTTTGAGATAAAATTTCTACCAAACCCATATTTTCTAAAATTCTGATTTCGTTTTTTTCTTCCATTATAAACACTCTCAGTTCCTCGTTCTTTCTCAGAAAGGTGATAATGATCTTTCTCTAGGGCTCGATCTGAAATCAACACGAGAGAGGTGGCTATGAGAAGAAGAAAAAAAGAGAGAGAGAGAGAATCCGTGGTCGAGATAAACAAGTTATGGATGCTTGTGGAAGAGATTGATGAATTATTGTTGTTGTATGAGGTTCAGAGATGAAATGGATTTGTTGAAGACATCAGTTCACAGAAGTCAATCTCGGAGATGATGAAGAGGGAATAAATAGGTTTTGCGAAGAAGAAATTGGGTTTCTGTTGATGACATAAATTGGGGTTTATCACGAGTTGCGCTACATAGGAAAAGACTATTGCAACTTCGCACAATCGTTACCGAAAAATCTATGTTATCAAATGTGATGACTTTAAGTGGTATAGAACCACGCCATTCTAATATCCATCAAGACTAATATACTCGTATACCAGTACCCACTGAATCCGACCTAAAGAAAAGGTTGATCCAGAGAATTTCAGGGACTAAAAAGCAAGGGTTTTAAAGGCAATACGTGTGACTGAAATGGGGCTCTTCTACCAGAGAATGACATGGTTTTGATAGAGATTTGAATAGGGGCAAAGATTTCAAAGTTATACGCCATTGAATCTGTTATAACATTATCTATATATCTAGTAGATACTATATAATTACAAACAAGTCACGTCTTTGTCGCCAATCAAGGTACTCCTCCGTTTGGGGCTTAGCTAATCACCGTCTTTGGGTTTGAACAGATTCCTGAACCATATATTGTTAATTAAATCTTTGTTTGCTAGGATTTTGGGTATCCATTGATGCTTCTTTGTACGTCTTAAAAGGAACTGTTGCACTACGACCCTTGGCGGAGGATTTCAGCCGAGAAAGCAACAAAACATACTTTTATTTTTATCAAGAAAAGGGGAATTTGGTGTACAGTGTATGAGCGATGCATTGGTGTTGGTTGGGAATCTACGTATGTATTGGTGTTGGTGTTAGTGTTGGCCATAATGGTTGAATAATCTATTATGCAGCTATGGAGATGGTTACATAACCTGTTATGCATCTACAAAAATTGTTGCATAACTTGTTATGCAGTCCAGAAAATGGTTGCATAACACGTTATGCATCAACTTATTTATTGCATAACTTGTTATGTAGTCTAGAAAATGGTTGCATAACACGTTATGCAACTATTTTTTTCTTAGTATTGAAACCAACAAAAAATAAGGTTGCATAACTTGTCACGCACCTACAATAATAGCTACATAACATGTTATGCAGTCGTGAAAATGGATGCATAGTCTGTTATGCATCCGAAAATATGACTGCATAATGCATTATGCATCGAGAAAATAGATGCATAACCTGATATGCATCCGTAAATATGGATGCATACTGCATTATACATCAATTTTTTATATGTACGCGCTAAAATCAACCCAAAAAATGGTAATATACCTTGTTATATATGCATAATTTTGTTATCCAAATGCATAATGTGTTATGCAGTGAAGAAAATGGTTGCATAATTCGTTATGCGTCTGCATAATGTGTTATGCATCGTTTTTGGTGACTGCATAATGGTTATGTATCAAGTTTTCGGAAAATTTCCCTAAAATGAGGATGACCTCCGATTTTTTCGTGAAAAACAAAAATTTGATATTCTTGTTTGTACTCGTTGCGTAGCTCTTTTAAAAAGATTTCCAACGATATAAAATTTGTAAAATTCTAAGGCGCGGATTTTTAGATATGTTATGTCCAAGTTGCGCTTCCAATTATACTCCTGAAAAATTAGGCTGCATAACGAGTTATGCCTGAAAAGATAGTATGCATAACCAGTTATGTATTGATTCATTAATAATTTCATATAAATATGGGTGTCACGGTACCAAAAATTAATTGTGGGCTTGACAATGAGAATATTATTATTTTTTTGGTCTCCCCCTAATTTCCCCAAACGCTTTTAAAAACCCATGTGAGGCCCATTAAGCTCCTATACCAAGCCCATATATCCACTACCCTCCTGGTAAAAACAAAACCGATGTGAAGTGAACTCCAATCTAAAGACTTAAAGGCCTGGACAAATAAAGCTCCCACGTTGAATGGTTAGGAAACCCTCGCTTTCTATTAGCCGAAATAGGCCCTTTTTGAGTTTTGTGAAATGAGAGTTTTGGTGAGAATACTTGGCAACGTATGACTGTTTTAAAAAGAATAGGAAAAGATTAAAAAAAGGAAACCAAATTCAATTTGGAATTCGCGAGGACACTGGTCAACGCATGATTGGTTTAAAAATGAGTAAAATATTTGTTGCCATCACAGTTTCAGATACATAGCATTTGGGGATTGATTATGCCTTATATTATCTTAAATAGTGTTACATGGACCATAAAAGATATCATAAACAACTTATAATTCATTAATTTGCGTAAGTCAAATGAATATATCCGAAAAACAAAAATGGTGGTGGTGACTACAACATAGTGTATGTATATAAGTGAGATACGGCCTGAATTTATGAAAGTCAAATTAGCTTTACTTCAATTATAAGCGATGAACTGTTCTATTACTTGTCGAAACTCAAAAAAATATCAATTTTTATCCAACAGTAACTATCAATATAAAAGAAAGACAGCGTTTTAGGTAAGGATCGCAGCGTATGGAATCTAAAAGTTATTCACAACGTATGGAATCGCAGCGTATGGACGGATAATAACGGATATATGTTGCTGATAAGGTTGGAATCTAAAAGTTATTCACACGCAGACGCAGTTAAAGGTGGGCAACTTGTTTAAAGTCATCTCATATGGTGTAAATTTCACATGATATAATTAGACAGACAGTTTTTTTTTTTTTTTTTTAAATGATCGATTCAATTGCTAGTTAAGCATAAGCGTTAAAACTTATAAACACAGATAACACCTTAGCATAACCTCAACACTTAACTTAATCTCTAGTTCATTAATACGAAATTATACTACTATTAGTATATACTTTAGTCCCTCGATACTATCTGGTTCTTGGTTTGATATCTCCATTCTTTATTTTAATTTTTGTTTATTCCATGGCCGGTCCATTATATGCCTTGATCGATGTACATTTGTACCTATGTGAACCATCGTTCGAGCATAAATTTAGTCGTCCATTATGCCTAGTTAAAAAGCAACATTAGTTTAATCTTAAGATCAGTTGATTATATATTATCGCGAAATTGTAACACAAGCTCCCCCCTTTTGCAATAGCATAGTTTGTAGTTTTCCTGTGGCGTCTCTCTATGACAATTGCCGTCTCATAATAGTGCTTGTAAATTCATTAGCATGAAGTTCATTATGTATGTTTCATGCAAAATAGTTGGAAGATATTGAAATCAGCATTTTGTTTCGCCATCTGATCTGATAATATAAATTAGAGAGAGAATCATATCTTAAAGATCGAACAAGAGAGAGGAGAACATAAACGCGGAAGCGTAAAAGACTACATTGATATTAATCTTGGTGGAATACAATCTATTTGATATTGTTGATTGATTCTTACTTGCTTTTCTTACAAATGAATACAACATGCCTATTTATAGGCTACAAAAAGAAGAAGAGAACTATGCCTATGGAGGCTAACAACTATGCATATGGAGGCTAACAACTATGCCTATGGAGGCTTCCACCAAACCAACTACTAGACAATCTAGTATTCTTATTTGATTTGTCTAACTCTAGAACACTCATTTTACACATGTTAATTGTCTAACATTGACTCTAGACATCCTAGATATTTCTAGGTTAATTTAGATAGATGTGAACACTTGACTAAGTTGGTGTTGAATATTCAACACTCCCCCTCAACACCTACTTTCCAACTTCTCTTTATCGTAGACATTTCGGTCCCCTTCATAGTTTAAGGATGTTTCGGTCCTCTTCATAGTTTAAGGACGTTTCAGTCCTCTTCGGAAGTTTAGGGACATTTCGGTCCTCTTCGGTAGTTTAGGGACATTGCGGTCCTCTTCGTAGTTTTAGAACATACGGGTTCCATCGTAGTTTAGGGACATTGCGGTCCTCTTCGTAGTTTTAGAACATACGGGTTCCATCGTAGTTTAGGGACATTGCGGTCCTCTTCGTTTCAGTAAAATACTTCTTGTACTCTTTAGACAACTCATAGGATTTTCACCCACTTTTGTTGTTCTCTATCTCATCGCCACTTGGTGATTTCTTCCGTTTCTTCACAATCTTTTTGTTGTTTCTTATTCTCTTATTCTTTTGTTCCGGTCATGCTTTTGTTGCAAAAAAAAAAAAAACCATCACACTTCTTTGATTTTTAAGATTCTCTCACAATCTTTCATTTCGTCAAGCTTCTGGCACAAGCTCTGACTATTCTTCTTCTTGTTATATTGCTGTTACAATTTTGTCACGCTATCCAGATTTGCCACATTTCTGAATTCGTAACAGATTTGCAACGCTATGACAATTATTGTCACACTTATGTTTCCCTGATCATCCTTGCATTTAAACAAACATCTTGTCTGCATCTTCTCTATTTCCTTTGAGGCTTTCAGCCAATCTAAATCACCTTCAACTTCTTCTTTGTTTCGAATTTTTCTTCAGGTTCCACGGCATTTGCAAGCCCAACCTTTTTTCTTTTTTCTTTTTTCTTTTTTTTTTAACAGCCCATGTGTTGTCTCGGTGGGAAGTTGGTCACCTCTTTTTTTCTTTTTTCTTTTTTTTGTCTGCCGGTGAGAAGGACTGGCGGTGTGTCGGTCACACGTTTTCTCTACCATCTCGAGCTTCGGTCAATAATGGCAGCAAGCCAAATATTCGTCTTCAGCATCTTACCAAGTTCCACAACTTTCTGCTAGCAAAGAAACCAGAGCACCATCACCACCTTCATGACCGAATCTTCATCACCATCATTCTTCTTTCTTCTAGAGCTTTAAAGAAGCAATACCTTGCTCGAGCTCATTATCTAACACAACTGACTTCTTCCGTCAGCAACTACCAGCTCATGTATCTTCATTATCGTCATCAACAGCAAGCCAAAAACCGAGCAGAAGTTCACCATTCATCTTAGCCACAGTTCGGCTCCATTGTCTCTCAGAACAGCCAGTCGAGCATCATGACCATCATCTTTATCCGAAACTCCGCCACATTACTTGCAATATGAACCGTAGCATCATTTCCACCGATGATGATCATCATCCACAACTTACTGATTTTTTTTCTCGAGCAGCAACCACTCGATATTCATTGTATCTTCTCGGCCTTCTCATCTACTCGAGTTGCAAGTAATGGTGGAGATCATGGAGCCAGAGAAAGTGATACTTTACCCCCAACTTTTCTCAGGTTGTGTTGCGATCTTTTCACGGATTTTGTCCATGTTTCCTACCAGGTCATTGAGCTATTTGGGAGTGTTATAGACAGGTTGTATTTCAGAGACAGTACCAAAGAGAACGTCCTTCTTTCAAGCATGCCCCAGGATGAGCTCGACACCTGCCATACGGGGGAACATCAAAGGACGGAGTCGAGAGTTGGAGGCGAGCCTCCAACTTTAAGTGGGAAGGTGTCGGCTTTTGAGGCAGTACAACCTCTTGTGCTCAAAGGACTGATGTGAACTTTCAGTCATGGGTATTCCATTGAGGTATACTGTCACGTATCACAGTGCACTCATGCGATTCCATATTTGGGGACAGCGAGACACGGCTCCTCATGCCCATTACTGGGTTGCTTCCATGGCTCTTTTCACAGCTCAGCAACTCGTCACTTCCAAGCCACACAGCTTCCTACTTTCTTCGTTGTTAACCTTTTTTTTTTTTTTTTTTTTCACGGCAACTTTCATACCGTCCTCATATCATGTTTTTTGATACCACGTTTTTGTGTATCTAAAAAACCTAGTTCCACACGTGCACTTACTTGGGTGGAGAAATCCAACACACATAGCCGCAGCAACACTCGCACCTTCTTTTCTTTTATTTTTCTTTTTAATTTTCGCGTCTCTAGATCCTGCAGACCTATATGAATAAAAAAACTTGATATGTAACGATTCTTACGGCAGTAGAACTTACACCTCCTTCACAATCATCATCAGAACTGCGCACAAATTATTTTAAACCTTGTGTACTCAACACCACAACGAGAACTTAAACACTAACAACCATGAATTTATCTGAGTTTCTCTAACTCTCTTCCTCTCCTCTCTCTTCCTCTAACCTTGCTCTGATACCATCTTAAAGATCGAACAAGAGAGAGGAGAACATAAACGCGGAAGCGTAAAAGACTACATTGATATTAATCTTGGTGGAATACAATCTATTTGATATTGTTGATTGATTCTTACTTGCTTTTTTACAAATGAATACAACATGCCTATTTATAGGCTACAAAAAGAAGAAGATAACTATGCCTATGGAGGCTAACAACTATGCCTATGGAGGCTAACAACTATGCATATGGAGGCTAACAACTATGCATATGGAGGCTTCCACCAAACCAACTACTAGACAATCTAGTATTCTTATTTGATTTGTCTAACTCTAGAACACTCATTTTACACATGTTAATTGTCTAACATTGACTCTAGACATCCTAGATATTTCTAGGTTAATTTAGATAGATGTGAACACTTGACTAAGTTGGTGTTGAATATTCAACATCATAGTAGCCCAGAAAACAAAAACGACATACATATATGTACCTAGAGAGAGTTGGTGCCTAATTGTTGCTCTGGAGTCTGGACATCCATCCACCTTCGATTAATTTAGCACTATTCTGTTCTGGAGATGCTAGAGAAAACAAAATCAAACTTCCAAAAATGCGAGACTAGCAGACAGTAAGTGATGTTGGTTCCACAGTACATGAAACTTTTTTAGTATAGCGATTCGGCTGATTTTTGTTGTTAGCCCAACAATATATAGGTGTTAGCCCAGCAGTGCACAGATTATCGCCCACAATCCACATCATGTTAAGCCCATGTAAAAAATTTACGTTGAAATCAAATTTCTCACGCCACCACTGCTCAAGAGTAAGAACAGGTAGCAGTATTGTACTTTAAGTGTGCTCTAATCTTGACGATTGTGGAGTGATTCTCAGTTAAGAACTCAGGGTATTTATGATTTTAAACTCTAAATGGGTAGATCTCTATCCGATTTGATATTTGATTTTAGTGTCATGCATTTATTATAATAGATAAAGAAGCCAAAGCATCTTAGTATCATTTTGAACATAAACGGTAAGTGAGAGGGCTCTGCAAATCGGGTGGAAAAATGAGTCAACTCAGTAAAAAAAAAATCAATCTAATTTCTTCATTTCTACTATGATCTTCTAATCTCTTCACCACTTTTCGTTCTTATGATTGTGTTTCTTTTACGGATTACTAATTTTTCCATCTCTTTCTGCTACGAATCTTTAGTCTTTTGAAATTCTATAGTTTTTTATTTATTTTTCTCTTTTGTAATCGATTTATTCAGGATTTTTCATCTTCTTCTAATGGATTGCTAATCTTTTTAGGTCCTCTCATGTTCATCAAATTATGGGAAGCATTCAGTATTGGTCCTTTGTTGTTCATGCTCTCCTTATCATACTTCTTCTGGTTCAATCAAATCAAGTATTTTCTTCCAAGTATGTAGCAGTGTTGCACTCCAATCTTTTTAGGATTGATTATCGAAGTATTAAACAGTATTACAATCTTTATCATGTATATGATTTAAATGTTATCATCATCAAATTCAAGAATGGTTTAGAATATCCTATCCAACTCGATGTGTCGACAGTTACAAATTTTGAAAAATCAAACTTTCCCCCCTATCCCTTTGAATTTTAAGAAAACAGCTCAACATCAGGAAATTACTTACCAAATCTTCAAGCCGTTAAACACCTATACTATTCTCATTTATAGGCGGATTATATTCTTTACAGTTATACAAGATAAATATTATCTTTTCTTAACTATTTTTGGTTACTCAAGTCATCATATTCATCTTTATAACCAAACAATAGTCATTCCTGAACATAACCATTCTTCAGAGATTATTTTTTCTCATTCAAACCTTTTTTTACCAAATACAATGGCTTCCTCTTCAAACAACCATATTTCAGCTATCACTGGTAAGAAGCACAATACGCAGATCCGTGATATTTGTGCAAGACAGATGAGACGAGCAGTTGGTTCTAAGTCAGTGATTATTAAGTCCTCAGATGAATGGAAAACAACTCTAATAGGTAAACTTTTCTCGAAAGATCCTGTTGATACTGAGATCATAAGAAAAGCTATCATACCTCTCTGGAACAGAAATAGAGCAAAGGAAGTTAGAGTTATTGACAGAAATCTCTATCTTTTCAAATTCTACACAGAAGAAAGTATGAATTCTATACTCAGTAAAGGTCCCTGGAATGTTGTGAAATGCCATCTTAATCTCAAAAAATATGATCCTGCTATTCCAACTAAAGATTGGGTGTTTACACACCAGGAGTGGAATGTTCAATTCCAAAACATTCTTTTGGAACATCACTCAGAAGAAATTATAGGAGAAACTATTCAAGAACTTGGAACAAAAAGTTGGACTAATCTTCCAGACTGTAAACTGACTTATGGAAGCATGATTACTGCTAGAATCAATATAGATTTATCCAAACCTTTTCACAGAGGAGGTTGGTGGAATACTGCAGTATGAGGAGTCACTTGGGTTAGTTTTCACTGGGAAAGATAACCCCACAATTTGTGTCCTAAATGTTTTGGTATTGATCATAATGAAGAAGAGTGTCTCAATGTTGCGGATGATTTAATGATAAGGAGATTCACCAATGAAAAATATATTACTTATCTTCATGAACTAGTTGAGGCATATGGGGTTGAGATTATTGATGATCTCGATTTACTAGTTCAGAGAATCAGTGAAGCAACTATCAAATTAAAATAATAAGAAGCTAAGAAAGAAGCTGGGAAAGAGAAGGAAGAAATCAGGACCCATAAAAGATCCAGAACTGAAACTGATGATGCTACTGATGATAACATGGATGGTAATGCTGGTAAGATAACATCTTCATCTGAGATGGAAGAAATGAAACATGACTTGATTGAACAATAAGGAGCAGGAGATGCAAAGGAGTATTCCCATGAGATAAATGAGGCTACTGACATTCTCGTAATCACTCTTACTAAGATAATTTATTTTCTAAAAATTCATGATCTTTTTATTTTTTGTCATAGTCACTATTACATTCTTCTTGTTATACCTAAGATATCTTTTGACTTGAGTATCAAGTTTTATCTTAACTCTTTTCTTTTTAACATAAAGCTTTTAAGTTGGAATTTTCAATGAATTCTTGGTAAGGATACTAGAGAGCACTTAGATTTTCTGAATAAATCTCATTCACCATATATCATTTTTCTGTCTGAAACCAAAATCAATGATGATAGAATAATTCAACTCACTAGATTCTTAGGTTTCTCTAACAGATGTTTTGAACCATCTATAGGTTAGGCAGATGGAATTATTCTTTTGTGGAAGGATGGCTTTAAGTTAGAGATTGTTAACCAATCCACTAATATGATTCATGCTCTAGTTACTAATGATCCTTCTAAGGGTCAGTGATTTCTGTCGTGTGGGGAAAAAAGGAATCTTAAGTGTGTCATGTTTTAGCTTTTAGATACATAATTACTGTGTTCATAACTTAATCCTGGATCTTGGGATCTTTTGGTAAGCTAGTTAATCATCATTTGCTTTATTTTCTTTCCTTTTTTTTTTTCTGTTTACATTGTACATTACATTAATAATATTATCATTATTAATAGGACGATGACGGTAATAGTTTTGAAATTGACTAGACATGTTTACGAATGAATGGTTGGTGTGTGTTGATTGATAATGTTCATGCATTCTTGAGCAGAGTAGTGTAGTGGTAGAAATACTTATAGTATAGAGAAACCAACGGCTAGGGGTTCATGAAGTTGATTCGATACATGCGTCATGAATATTGTACAGTGGCTAGCTAGCCCAGCTATGTAGCCTGGGACTAAGTGTTGCATGTGGGAACAGTACCAGGAAGTACTGCAACTACTGCTTAGATAAGCACATCCCACATTTTATACTAATATTTAATTTACCATTGTTAATTATTGTTTAATTATTTGGTAATGTGCAGGAGCTAGAATTTTACATGAATATGATTTGATTAATTAGAGAGAGAGCATGGAAAAATGTACTCAATATGGTTGTATTCGAAAGAGAATGTGAGTTGCATGTTTATTTTCACTAGTAGTAGATTAGTAGTATGTTTTAAGGGAAATTTAGGCTAAAATATATAGCTTATTTACATTAATCTGGGCAGATTACCCAAAATGGTTAATAGAAAAGTATCTCTTTTATTTCCGTCCATTTCAACAGTATCAAATCTTACAAGTCTTTTTCGCCCAGGAATTGTTGATTTTAGTCATTTTAACCAATTTTGTGAATAAAAAAACCAGCAAAAAAAAAAAACACGTTCAAAATGTGAGAAGATAAGTACGACGGAATCCTCCCTCTGTGTATATATTAGTAGTCGTTAAAACATCAAATTATATTTACATATAGTCGTCGAAGTGAAATAATTAAAGATGCCAGAATGACTATTTACTGGTTAGCAAGCTTTCTTCTAAAGATGCTGGAGGAAACCGAAAGCGAAAGAACATCAAAGATTGAAGGTTTTTGAGTAAAGGAAGGTTATATTAAGAGAAAAAAGTATGTACACAACGTCAAACATTACATGAATAACTGTTTCCCGGAACAAAATATCATTTACTGGACCTTTTTGAAATGCCACAAAATTAAGGTTTGTTTAATAAGTAAACACAATTCCCCCACCATCTTGCTTCTCCCACCAAAAGTCCTTGCATTCCTTTCATTCCAAAGATTGAAGATTAATAGCGTCGATTTCTGCCGGATTTTTATTTCGATTAATTTATGATAGATATGTTAGATTAAAATGGCTGTCTGAAAATTAACTTTTGGGTAAAATCAATTTGTCACTTAAGTGAGGAAACCAAAATTCTATTTGTCTTGGTTTAGTTTAGTGGTTTAGTTAAGGGGGTTGGGAGAAAAAGGGCACGCTATCAAAGAGTAATTACCTTTATATAACGATAATTTACCTCAATCATGGAGGTGACTATAGCAAAATAAGTGAGATAAGGTCTAAAATGTACATGATAATGGAGGTTCTCATCAAGGAATATAGGAAAATTGCGAGATAACGTGTATAAGTAATTTAGTCGACACTTTTATTCCTTAGTTTACAAAGTCAAATTACCTTTACTTGAATTGTAAGCGATAAACTGTTCCATTGCTTATCAAAACTAACCAAAATAATTTCTTAGGGAATCATATTTTATTGATCAATCGTTAAAAATGTAAGAAAAAAGACACGGTTCTAGACTTTTATCAACTTTAAGACGTATACATAATGGTGGATATAGGTTGCTGATAAGGTTGGAACAATGGAATCTAATGTTGGTAATATCTAATAATTCTATTTCAATCAATAAATAATTCAGCAAAGAATCCATCCACAGTTAAAAAGTTACAATTAAAATTTGATATTAAATCAAAATCATTGCTTGTGAAAACTGAATTCACAAGTCAGTTAATAAAATAAGATATATAACCTTCATTTCTAAAATAGAATTACTATCACTTTTTATTTTATCATAATAAAACCAAATCACAAAAGTGTTAGTAATATTTTTCCAGAAATAGATGATCTATAATTTACCTTGCATTTTTAGGGGCGACCCCAACGTAATTGGGGGCGACACAAAAAATAAAATAGGTTAAAAATACTTCTATGCCCCTTCATAATTGGTAGTTTAGTTTTTTTTTAACTACCGATTGCAAAATCTCATTTTTGGGGAAACTCTATATTCGGTAGTTATATGAACTATTTTTGCTGCTGATTATAGGCTCAACAAAATTACAAAAATAAAGGATTTTTGCAAAATCTCATAGCACGCTAAGCACGTGATTTCGTGGGTTGTGTTGTGCTGGGCCGGCACTTTTTACACCTCTAGAATAGGTAGTGATGGTTCTGTTTCGTCTTTCTTTTTTATGCAAAAAGAGGGTGGCCATGGCAATTGTAGTGACATACATCAACTTCGTGTGCCATACCATGCGCTTATAAATACATTATAATGCAATTTATTTTGGATGTTTCATGCAAAATTGTTCGAATAAATTGAAACTGGCTTTTGATTTTGCCATGTGACAATATGCGTATAAATTTATGGAGAGTGAGTGAGTCATAGTTAAAATTTGTTGCAATGGATATCAGATGGTCTTCGCTGCAGGGCCGTACCAAACTATTTAGGTTCGTGCCAAACTATTAATTGATGATGAACTTACCAGAGAGAACGACGACAGTCGAGATAGGCGGAAACGAAACAGTTATGTAAATTAATTGCCGAAATGGGATTAGTCAATTAGGATTTTTTACTTATTGAAACTTGGATACTATATGTGACCAAAGATAAGGGCTTTTCTTTGTGGGCTTCTACATAAAACTGTAAGTCTGTTAATTTTTTTTTTTTCTTTTGTTACTCATGACCGACAGCTCACAGTGGCATATTTATACCGGGAAGGAAAAAATTGGGGGCCCCTAGGCGGCTGCCTTTGCCGCCTAAGCATCTGGTACGGTCGAGTTTCGCTGAATTAGTACCATTGGTAAAGTGTTGGAGAAAACTAAAAGATTCTTTCAGAAAAGAGGTTGTGCGTGTAGAGCTAAGATCAAATCGCAAAATTTACAGATCTGATCAATTACACGAAGGTAACTAAGAGTGATAGCATGAAAGGAAAGATTTTTAATTCTCATACTTCGAAAGACTTTGATTTCAGACGTGATTCCATAGTTCCCTTAAGGCTAGTTTGGTATTGCTGTAAGATTTAGAAAAGTACTTTTCTGTTGTGTTGTATTGTGTGTTGCTGTGATGTGTTGTGGAAATAAACCGTCATGACGTTTGGTAAACTATAATTTAAAAAGCATTGTGCAATTAACCGAAGCATCTTTTTTAGCTATCACATCGTAGAAGTATGTGGCCCCTCTTCTTTTTTAGCCACGTCTTGGAAATCCTTAGTTATTTTGCTTTTCAGGGGATTTAGAGGGGGCTAGTTTTTAGGACAAAAGTAGCTTTTATGCTTTTGGGGAGAAAAAGTATGATATAATCTTAGTTAAAACTGATCTTTTATAAGATGTAAATAAAATAAGAGGGGCCACATACTTAGAGTATGTGGACCGACCACATCGTAACCCTGGCGGGAATTAACAAACTGTAAATTCTGTTTGGTAAACTGGTATTCTAAAGTGCTGGTGATGTAGTTAATGAGGAAAATAAACATATTACAAAAATTAGTTTTAAGTATAATTTTAATAGGGATGGACAAGATGTTTGTATGGATGTCACAGGAGTTTCGCCCTTCATTGGCGAAGGTGTTAGATCTTTTGTCCCGGGAAAAGCTATATCTAGTGTTGTTTCACGTAAACACTCCAAATACTTGGATAAGTGTGTTTCACATGGTCATGGTTTGGGTGTCCCAGCTTTTTCTACTTTAGGAGAACTTGGCGAAGATACTGTGTGTTTTTTTAAGCGTCTGAAAAATTGTTTAGTTAGCAATGACGCTTATAGTGGTTTTGGCAATTTTATTTTTCATAAATTAGGAGTTGCTATTCAAAGAGGTGTTGGAGCCTAGCTTGTTGCTAGGTTACCAACCAAAAGGTGTGTTTAATTATGAAAAACTCATATTATTATTTAATAAAATATAAGTAATATTTATTTTATTTATTTTTTACAATTTATTTATTTATTATTTAATAAAGAATTTTATGATTATGGTTTACTTGAAAAATATTATTTTTTTAATTATTTTTCTTTTAAAAAATGAAACGTAGCCACCAGGGGCATATTATTATTGAATTTATTATTTTAATATGAAAAATGGAAAAATAGAGAAATAAAATAAAATTTATAAATGTAATTATTCTAGGGTAAAACTTGTCTTCATAATAAAATAACAAAGTTAGAATAGAGAATCAATTAAATCGAATTACGTGGGTCCACATCTTCTCTTTTTCCATCTTTTAAAAGATAGTGCTGAATAGCTTTTAAAAGCAGACCTAAAATGAAAGTGCTTCTCTCCAAAAGCACTTTGAAATTTTTTTACCAAACATAATTTTCGGTAAAAGTTTGTTACAAGGTGATTTTGGTTAAAAAGCAATCTCAAACTTTCATAATTTCATTACATTTAGTTATCATACTAGTTCTTTTGAATGTTGGTGGATACATAAATAGGAAGACCTTTTCTACCTTTAATTTTGTGTATAATTTATCTAATTTTCATAGTTTCCACGGTGAGCGCTTTAAAATTTTGGTGTGTAGCTTGTCGCTAGGCTACCAACCAAACTTCTGTCGAATCTTAATTTTTAATTTTATTTAAGTTTTCATTAAATATTTTTTCTTAGAATAAGTAAAATGTTTTGATTACTAATAATTCGTATTTGAAATTTCTTGTTTTAAACAGTCTAGATTTTTTATAACACATAAGGAATGTTGTATCATTTTGTTGACTGTTTTAGTGTAAAATGCATATGTAAGTCCAATTACGCGCCAAAACCAATAATTATAAGAAATAGTTTATCATTCACCGCATCCAAATACGAAAGAAATGACTAAAAACGAGATTAATTATAAGAAGTAATTATAAACCATTTTAAATCAACATCTAGCAATCAAGTTTAACAGCGAAACAAATACTAACTCATTGCGCATGTTATTTTTATTTTTGAATGTGAGATAGGCAATTTTACATTTTTGTTGCATTATGTTTTACTAGCAAAAGTGTTCTATGCTTAAAAAAAAAGTGTTGTAGATAATAAGAATATTTTTCTTCAACTTAAAATGAAACTTAAACTATATGGTTTTCATGTGTATCGAATTCGTGTGTCCCGATGACCATGAAATACTCACCTTTGGGAATTTTATATTTCGGTTCATGCAAATTTGCAAATACCACAACTTATAAGAATTGGCTTTTTATTCTGGGAGAGAAGAATATGTTGGTCTGAAAGTGATATTGTATATGAAAGTCTCTACTACCGCAAATTATGAGCAATGAGTGGCGTGTTCACATCTTAATCAACATTACTTTTGAGATGGTAGAGAGAACTAAACACACTGAAACACTGAACGTTGGAGAATTGTGGTGGTAACTACTAATAAAAGATGAAATTGTATGTTGGTAACCTTTGACACATCATAAATGTTACAGTTGAGACTTTTGTTTAATATGAAACGAAATTATGAGACAGATGTTTATAACAAAAATAAATAAAAGAGTTATAGGTATATATGTATAACCCAATATACTATTACAGTAAAATTTCGATAACTAATATTCTTGGCACCACTGAATTCTAACAATTTAGCGAAGTATTAATTTATCGATAAACTAATGAATTATTAATGTATCGAAACATACTAAATTTCAGTTTCAATTTCAAAAATAAATGTGGATATTATATTTGTATAACTATAAATATTTATAAATTTTATTTTCTAGTTATATATTGCATATTATAAGTTAAAAGTGAAAATTTCTGTGAAACCCGAAGATGAACTCTCTTTCTTTTAGAAACCCACCATTAAGATAATATATATCTAAAACCCAAATATAATTTTTTCGATTGAAAATAGTAAGTTTTAGAACTATTTTAAATTTTTATATTATTTTCATGTCTAATACCCTTTATTTTTTCTTACACAATAAATGGAAAATACAATTACTACCGGTCGATAGATATCATTATTTACGGGGTGGGGTTATGATAAGGTGTTATACCGTATTAGCTAGATCTGATTCTTTAGGATCTTAATTGAATGCTTTATACCCTTGGGAAGAATTCATTTTTGCAAGTTGCACTTATGGATACAGAAACTGATGCCGCGAAGTAACCAAACTACTCCAGAAGTGCGAGAAACATGGGAAATGGCTGTTCGCCGAATTGAAGAGATTGAGCATACTAATCTAAATGACAAAGCATCAGTATACACCTTTTCATTTTGTTAATCAGTTAATAAAATTTATATATATAATACACAAACTTTTATCTTTGTTTTTTCCAGTATACTTTATATTGAAATGGATACGATATTGATGGTGTAAACCTTGTCCATGTTCTTTTATCCTTTTTTTTCTTCCCTCAGATTTCAAAACAATATTTGTTTTTATCCTATACAAACTACATTCAGATTCTAATAGCATATTCTTTTTTCTCCCTATACAAAGCTACATTACAATTTTCTCCATGCAGACCATATCGATATGTTTGTTTCTACTAATTTGAATTGGCAACTTAAGGGATTTATCGACAACCGTATTCCCAATGCAAATCCTTCTGTTAGTTTTTGTTTGTGTTTCTTTTTTGTACAGAGTTGTTTTTTTTTTTTGTACATTCATGTGAAAACCCGAATAATACACCTCTATTTCATGTGAAAATTGAAAAAACATTCATGTTTTTCTAGGCAATGTGAATTGAATTTCTCAGTGAGGCAACGATTGCAAATTTCACTAATCTTTTATTTTGATGGTGATAGAAGATCGATAGTGATAGATACTATTTTGACGATTGTGATAAAAATCCTACTTTGTTTTATTTTTAAAAATAGGTTTTGATAGATGGTTAATTCCTAAAAATCTTCCTAAAATAACTCAATTTTCATTTTTTTTTTGGGCATTAATGATTTGTCAATTCCTAAAAATCCCCCTAAAATAACTTATTTTGGATTACTCATATAAACAATCGAAATTTGTGGGTTTTGAATATAAATTTTTTTTTTCGGGCTACAAATATTTTCCCCTGTTAAAAATTCATACAATAAGAAGAACAACACATATCACTCTGAAATTTCGCTAGGAACTATAAAAAAAAATTAGAGATGAAGTTCAATGTTATACAATTATCAACAAAAAACAAACAACTTTGAATTCCTATTCTAATAAGACACCATAAAATAGTGTTATTATATTAATTATTAATTTATATACTAATTAGGACTGATAAAAAATATTATTTTAGCGAAGTTATTAATTTATCGCGAATTAATTTAACGAAGTTTTATTCTATATATTATCTTGAAACTTCTTCGATGTCTTTTTGTTAATTACTTAAAACTACAAAATTTTATAGAGGTTCGGCCATAAAATTTTGGTCAAAATTACAGTTGCAATAATGGGCATATAAAACTACAAACACCAAATACAATGTTAATAACTAAATTATTATCAACAAATAATATCTTTAGAGGAAATAAAAATGCAGGATTACATAATAGAGTGGTTATATAATGGTGAGCACAACATATACTATTGTTAGTCAGTAGCATTATAAGATAAGGTTATATGATAATATTTGGGAGACGCTCGCCTTGTATACCAGCCAGGGAAATATTAATTTTATAATGACTTCCTGGAGTTAAAAATATTTTGCCTGTATTTTTTTTTTTTGCTACAATTTACTTGTACTTTCTAGAGAAGCTGGAGCAGTGGCCAAGATAGAAATTGAATATAAGAGGGGTTTGAAAGATAAATGGGCTTGCAAAACAAAAATAACATTGGATTTGAGCTTATTTATTTTTTTAGGCCTGTTATGTCAACCCAACTTAAATTGCAAAGGGGAAATTAGGCTAAGACCCCAAAAAATTATTATTCTTATTGTCAGGCCCAAGAATAATTTTAGTTTATATGACACCCATAATTATACTAGTACAACCGTTGTCACGGTGGGAGGGCTGACCGAAGAAGAATCTAAATATGAGGTTTGTCTGCGATTATTTTCGCTCTGTTTACAGAAAAATGATACTTTTGTTTCGTTTCAAAAAAATTGATATTTTTACCCCATTTCAGAAAAAGTGATACTTTCGTCCCGTCTCCGAAAAAGTGATACTTTTCCCGAAACAGAGAGAAAGTATCACTTTTCCCTAAACAGAGCGAAAATATCACTTTTCCCGAAACGGAGTGAAAGTATCACTTTTCCCGAAAAGGAATGTGAAAGTATGACTTTTTTTTTAAAGGAAAAATTGGTCGATCCATAAACCAAAATATGGTTGCATGATGTGTTATGCGTCCTTTGTAGTGGTTTGCATAATAGCTATGCATTCAATTTTCAAGAATTGTGCCTAAAATAAAAGTATTGTTTTTCTTGAAATGGAGGTGGTGGTTTGCAGGATACATTTAATTTTAAGAATTAGTTGCAAAACCCATGGAAAATTAGTTGATGCATAAACCAAAGTATGGCTACATAAATTATTATGTATCCTTTGTGGTGGTTTGCATAATGGATATACATTTAATTTTCTAAAATTGTGCCTAAAATGATAAACACTTCCGAATTTTTCATAAAAACTCTAAATTTGATATTGTTGTTTGTGCTCGTTGGATAGTTTTTTTTATTTGCTTTCCAACGAGATAAAATTTGTCAAATTTTTTCCAAGGAGTTTTTGGTTGAAAACACGAATTTTTAGATATGTTATATTAAAGTTTGGTTGCCAATTATACCCTTAAAGAATAGGATACATGAGAAATTATAGTAATTTGACTAAAATGGAGGAATATTTTGGTATTATCAAGTGCACACTACCAAAATCTTTTTATAAATTACAAATTTTTGTTAGGTTTCAATTTACAAAAAAAAAGGACTTTATCAAAAAAGGGATTCGCTCTGCAACTTTCTCCATTAACAACTAAACTTCACTAAACCAAATTTCTTCGTTAAACTTCAATTCTTAATTAGTAACAAACTAGCCTATTCCTTCTTCTCTTTACTGTGAATTAAAAAAATTCGGATTTCTTCGTATTTCAACGAAGATTTCCTACTTTTAAATTTCAGTTCTTTCTATCTTTCTAGTAATATTTTCAAAGCCTTTGGCAGTTATTTTCTTCATAAATTTTCTGACAGTTCAATGGCAGAATCTTCACTAAACAATAACTCAAATATGGATATAATCCAAAATTTCGCTAATCTTCTTTCAAAAGATATCCCTTCAAAGAAGATTCAAATCAACACTCCTTTACCAAATCTTTCTGTGGACTACCAGAATTGTTTAGTTCTTAAAATAGTTTCTCCCAGAAACTTTCTCATTACTGGTGTTCGTGATCTCTTACATAAAACCTGGAGATCTTTCAACAAAAGATTTTATGTTTCAGAATTTCCCATGGAAACATTTCTTATAAAATTTGATTCCCATTCTGATTCAGAACTCATTATGGAAGCGTCACCCTGGGTTATTAGAGATGATTTATTGGCATTGGAGAGATGTGTACCTAACAAACTTCCACATGAATATCTCTTTGATAGTGTAGAATTCTGGGCACAACTTCATGGTCTTCCAGTTAATTATCTAGACAGAGAGTTTATCCAAAGGTTGATCTCATTTGCAGGGAGTCACAGAATTATTTCTCTTCATGAATCTATAAATTGGGGCAAGTTTGCAAGAGTTAGGATTCCAGTCAACATAAATCAACCGTTAAGAGATTCAATTGTTTTCCCGATGTCCAATAATTCACAAGTAACTGCAGAATTAAGATATGAAAGACTACCTCGATTCTGTCTATTTTGTGGTCTCTTAGGGCATCTCATGAAAATGTGTCAGAAGGTGAATCAATATAAGGATGAAATTCATAAAAATATGCCACCAGAACTTCACCAGAAAGCCTATGATCTTATTACTCCAAAGTATAGTCGATCAATAGATGCTAATGTCAAGGATTATGAAAATAATATGAACTTTTTCAAGGAATCCGATTACAATGATGATGAAGCTTTTGGTTCACAGGGAAACATGAAGAATAATTCTTCTTCGATTGCAAAAATGATGAGTCATCAATCCACATCATTTACAACTCATACTTTACCTTCCACATCATATGGTGACTCATCAAACGGTAATAAAGATAACTTGCACAGGCAGTTATCCCCTTGCAGTTTGACTTCTAAAGATGATAACTGATGGGTTAATAATTCAAATTATAATCAAGTAGATAATACCATTCAGAAAGGTGGTTTTTCTTCGATCATAACTGATCATGAACCCCGGTTTCTCTCTAATGTGTCTTCTCATATTCCATCGCTACAAAAGTTGAATTCTGACTTATTAAAGGGTAAATCAGTTGGATTGACTCCTGAAACTACTTCGGAAAATATTCAATACAATAGTTTTTAGTCGCTGGAGGTCTCAGAATCTTTTAAATTTGTCACGAAGAAACTAAAAGCATCTGTTGGAGAAGTCTCAAATAATTCTATTAATGAGAACCTTCATCAACTTCTATCCAGGGCAAACACCGGATCACAGGATAATAACAGTGGACGGATTTTATGGAATCCTAGACAATCAAGAAAGATTACTAACAGGAGGGAATGGAAATCGATGGCTAGGGGTCTTCGCAATACCATTATTTCAGAACCAATTGCCATCAGTGATCCTAGAGGTATTAAACGAAATGAGGATGGATTATGCATCAATTATGGAGGTACACAATCGAATGTGGCTACAAGAATCAATAAGAATAAGGATGATCAGTGGGAGGTGGCGGCTATCCCTAATAGGCCGCACGGTCCATGTTAGTCTTTGCATGGAATTGTTGGGGGTTAGGGAATGACCCAACAATTCAAACTTTAAAATCTTTCCTGAGGAGTTCGAAACCTGGTGTTGTTTTCCTTTCTGAAACAAAATTATCAGAAGCTGATTCAATTCCAATTCTTCGTAGGTTTGTTTATTCAAAACATTGTGTTGTTCCAGTAATTGGTCGTAGTGGTGGCTTATGGTTACTTTGGCAGGATGAGATTGATGCAGAAGTGATTTATTTTTCTAAGAACTTAATTCATCTTCAAGTAAATCAGAAAGGTCCCTATCCATTGTGGAATTTATTATGTGTCTATGGGCCA
Organism: Papaver bracteatum; assembly: GCA_023529315.1. Classification (NCBI taxonomy): domain Eukaryota; kingdom Viridiplantae; phylum Streptophyta; class Magnoliopsida; order Ranunculales; family Papaveraceae; genus Papaver; species Papaver bracteatum. The sequence continues at coordinate 358,476 of JAJJWX010004952.1, read as the reverse complement.
CCTAATAGAATTGATAGAGCAAATTTTTGGCAGAGCTTATCTGTTTACTCACAAAACATAGTTGGGCCAAAATGTTTCATAGGCGATTTTAATGCTCTTTCATCTGTTAGAGAAAAGTTCGGAGGAGATCAATCTATGAATAATACAATTACTCACTTCAACAACTTCATTCGTGATAATCATCTTTTGGATTTGGGTTTCTATGGTCCGGCATATACATGGACCAATGGAAGACAGTTTCAAAGCTTAATAAGACAGCGATTGGACAGAGTATTGGCTTCTCCAGATTGGTGTCTTTCTTTCAAAACTTCAGGGGTTTTGCATTTACCGAGAATATCAAGTGATCATTCACCTATTGTTCTTAACACTTGCAGAAATACTCCTCGTAATCCTCCTTCATACAAGTTTGAAGCTTACTGGTGCTCTCATACAGATTTTCTCAAAGTGGTTCTTGAGAGTTGGAATATTAATCTTACAGATGATTTGATTGGAAAAATGGCCTCTCTGGGTACTTTCCTAAAAAGTTGGAGCAAAAATAAAATTGGCTGTGTAAAAAATAAAATCAGGAATTTGAAAAACAAAATACTGCATTTACAAAGTCTTAATCCGACAGCTTCTACTCTTCAACAGGAAAAAATTGTTGCTGATCAATTAAATGAATATATCATCATGGAGGCTACGTATTGGGAACAAAGAATGAAAATTTCTTGGTTGAAAACTGGAGATCGAAACACAAAGCAGTTTCACTTATCAGTACAACAAAGAAGGAAGAAAAACAATATCTCTTGTTTACAAGGAAATAATGGTCAATGGTTAACTAATCCAATTGATATAGCGGAAGAATTAACTTCTTTCTTCAAGACTTTATTTCAGGAAGATATTGGAATTCAAGCTCCAACAAACTTACAAGACTCTTCTTTTTCTCTTGAAACAGATGAAAATACTTCTCTTTCTCTGACACCTACAAGTGAAGTTGTTTGGAATATGGTGAAAAAAATGAATTCTTTTAGTTCACCAGGGCCGGATGGTTTTCCGGTGGTTTTTTACAAGAAAAGTTGGTCCATGGTGGGGTAAGATACAATCAAGTTCATTCAACATATTTTTAGTTCGGGAGAATTACCAAGTAAGTTAAATCATACTCACATCATCTTAATTCCGAAGGTTAAGAATCCAACTAATGCTACGAAATTTAGGCCAATTTCTTTGTGCAATGTTTTGTACAAATTTGTATCAAAAATCTTGGCAGTTCGTATAAGCCCTTATTTGAATAAGTTCATATCCTGGTCTCAAAATTCCTTTGTTAAAAAAGACAAATAACGGACAATATTGTTATTGCTAAAGAATTATTTCACTCCATGCACAAGTCCAAGTCAAAACAAGGTATATTTGCTCTTAAGTTAGATATGTCGAAGGCGTACGATAGAGTCTCATGGTCATTCTTAAGTTTCATGCTTCATCAAATGGGTATACATGATCATACTCATAAGCTAATAATGAATTGTGTCTCTACTTCGACTTTCTCTATACTTCTAAATGGAGCTCCATATGGGAATTTTGCAAGTGGAAGGGGTTTACCGCAAGGATGCCCTCTATCACCATCTTTATTTATTATTTATTCCCAAGGTTTATCCATTCTCATGGAAAAATTTGAGAACATTAGTCTCTACAGTGGGTACAAGATTAACAATTTGGCTCCTTCAATCAGTCATCTTATGTTTGCAGATGATTTGTTCTTTTTCGGTAGAAATTCAGAAACAAATGTGAACCAGCTGAAGTTTATTTTGGATAGGTATTCTTCCTTCTCAGGTCAGACAATCAACTTCACAAAATCTTCGATTCACTTCAGTAGAGGTTGTTCTCCTTATAATAAATGGCGAACTGTTCAGACTTTGGGTGTAAGAGAAATGGATGTTACTGAAAAGTATTTGGGAACTTATCCATTGAAATATGATTGTAGCATTGACACATTTGAACCTTTAGTTTCAAAGTTTGGAAATAAATTATCTGGATACAGGTCTTTCTATGTCAATACGGCAGGTCGAACTGTTTTGTCTAAGAATGTTCTGGCTGCTATACCTAACTATTATATGGGTATTAGTAAACTTCCAAAGGGTGTTACAAATCAAATTTCAAGGATTCAACGTGCTTTCTGGTGTGGTCATGAAACAAGTACAAGAAAATGTCATTTTATCGGTTGGGAAAAAGTAGAAAAGGCTAAAGAAGATGGAGGCTTGGGTTTAAGAAATATGAAACAAGTGAATGTTTCTTTGGTTGCGAAACTAGTATGGAGTTTCTTAACTTGTACAGATGCTTATTGGGTACAGATTTACAAAAGTAAATATATGCAATCAGTCTCTTTTTGGGACTGCGACCCAAAACCGAGTGATTCTAAAACCTGGAGGGATATGCTGTCTGTAAGAAATATGTTCACAAACAACTGTATTTGGTTCATAGGCTCTGGTCGATCTATAAACATCTGGAATGATCCTTGGGTGCCAAACTTACCAGGTTTCAGACCAACTAGATTACCAAATTCAATGGTTCAGGTGGAAAGGGTTTCAGATCTTTTCATTCAAGATCAAAAGCAATGGAATGTGGATCTTCTGTTACAGTTATTTCCATATGATCAGGTGGAGGCAATAATCGACATTTATTTACCACAAGATGATCAAATCGTGGAAAAATTAGTCTGGTTAAAAACTCCGTCAGGTAATTTTACTTCAAAATCTTGTTATAAACTTCAAGCCGATAATGTTGCTTCAACTTCTTTGTTCTCAGCTTTTCCATGGAAACTGTTTTGGAAAATGATGAAGACGCAACCAAAAATTCATATATTTATTTGGAAGGTACTTCATAATGGTTTAGCAGTTTATAATAATATAGCAAGATTCAATACTTAGATTCAGACTATTTGTCCGTTGTGTAACTCGCATGAAGAAACGATTCATCATCTGCTATTTTCTTGTGAGTTCTCAAAGGCAGTTTTTCATGACAGTCCGTTGTTCATTGATATTCCGGAAGAAATGGATGTTATGCTAATTATTCAACACTGGCTGCAATATGAGGATCATGGTATAATGTTAAACCTGGGGTCGTGTTTTCTGTGGAATATTTGGAAGATAAGAAACGACTTTATTTTCAACAATGTGTTTCCTTCAGTGCCTAGCTGTATCTCCAAGGCTTTACAGGATTTCAAGATGTTTGATCTCCATAATGCCTTGAATTTCTGTTCTGCAGTTCCGGTAAATCAAATTAATATTGTTAGTTGGCAGCTCCCACCTCCTTTCTCCATCAAAGTCAATGTCGATGCATCTTACAATAATGGTAAAGGTGCAGCAGCAGCGGTAGCTAGGGATTCTTCTGGGAATCATCTGGGAAGTGGAGCAATTTTCTTTGATTGTTTCTCTTCAACAGTTGCAGAAGCTAAGGCGTATGGTTTTGGAATTCAGCTGGCCAAAAGACTACAAGTAAGAAAAATCATTCTAGAAGGGGATGATGCGGACATTCCTAAAGCTATTGTAGGGAACATGAATGAAATCCCATGGAGTATTCGTTCCACTGTTCTCTCGATTCAAGATCGCGTCAAGGAATTCAGCGAAATCAGTTTTACTGCTGTTCCAAGAGACGCAAACTCTATTTCTCATGACTTAGTTCAATTTGCAATTTCAAATTCTATAAACAGATGGTGGGTTCATGACGAACCACCTAATTGTATTATGCAACACCTCATTATAGAGGATTAATATCAATAAAAATCTGTTTCCTTCAACAACAAAAAAATTTACAAAAAAATGGTCATAAAAGGGACTCCCTGCCTTCGGGCCCTCCGGTCTGTCGGCCCAATGAAATTTTGAAAAATGTGTTTATAACGGGTTATGTATCTTAATTTTTCAGGGGTATAATTGGTAAGCAAACTATAATATAACATATCTAAAAAACCGCGCTTTGGAATTTTACAAATTTTATATCGTTGGAATTCTTTTTAAGAGAGCTACACAACGAGCACAAACAACAATATCAAATTTTTGTTTTTCACGAAAAAATCGGAGGTGATCATCATTTTAGGCAAATTTTTCGAAAACGTGATACATAACCATATGCAACCACCAAAAAAGATGCATAACGTATTATGCAGACACAACAAAATATGCATAAAAAGTTATGCAACCATATTTTATTTCATGCATCTACTAAATATATGCCTACAAAAATAACATCACAAAAAAAAGACGCATAACGAATTATGCAATTATTTTCTCGACTACATAACAAGTTATGCATCCATTGTTTTGGTTAATTTTTATGATTACAAAAAAAATTGATGCATAATGCTTTATGGGTTTGGTGATAATTTTTCATGAAAAAATAGGTACGAGTGTGAAGTTTTTTTGCAATGGGTTTGATAGTAGAAAAAAACTGAAAAATGAGTTTAACAATAGTTTTCACAATTAAGAATAGGTTTTTGGACTCGCGGCTTCCGCCAGAGAAGCAATATATCTTTCTTCCGCCCCTTAGCCGCAACACATCTTTCTTCTTATTCGTGAAACTGACTTTTGCATTTTAATTTTTTATTTGAACGAACTCACCATTTATTTGAATATGAGATAATGGCATAATGCACACATATATTGATATAATTGCAAGCCAAAACTTTCATATTTTCTCCCCATACTAATTGAATAGGTACACTATGACTCCACCTCCATCCAACCGGATTTGCAAGAGACCCGAATTTAATTCCACCTTAATTAATCCACCGGGTTGTGCATTTTCAAATCAATCCATTAGCATCCCCCAGTGGGAATCCAACTTTCCTCTTCCTTGTTGCTTCTTACAACTTAATCAGTTGATACATATATGTTGTATCTACGTCAAAAGTTAATGAAACTAGCTAGATCAAAAGTTAATGGAAGTAGATTACCAGGATACTCTTTAGTTCAATATAAAAGCATAATTATTTAAGTAGTCGTAAGCAAAAGCAGAGATTAGTCGAATGTTATAACTACATCAAAAACTAAACTAATAACAATTTAATTAATTAACAAACCAGCTAATACCTCAACCAATACTAGGTGATATCAGTGGGGGAACACATTATGCGTATCCTCTCGTATTATAAGCCCATTAGTTAACAACTCTAGCTAGCTAGTTAAAAAAAGAAACCATACTTTAATTAGAAATTAAGTCATTGGTTAACAAAAAATAATAGTACTCAATTATTCAAACCCCTAAACTCATTACCAGACAATTAAACATGCATGTTCTTGCTAGATCTCTATTATTGTCAATATTTAATTACTTAATTTCATGGCCCAATGCTATTCTACTACTTATGTGAATTAAGCATTTTTGGGTGCTTTCTCCATTTTTAATCAATAAAATGTTGATGATTAAGCAGAGAAACACTATTTTGCTAATTGTTTTTGTTTTGGTCAGTGCTCTTTAGGGAAAGTACATTAAAAGAAAATTTAATAAATTAATTTCTTTTTCTATTTTGATCAGCATTTAAGGTCGCATACTCGTATCTAGTCGTGTACTATGAACATGAAAAAGCTAACCATGAAGCTTCATTGTGTGGTGCAATGGCCATTATAAAACAATAAATCAGCACAGCCGAAAGGAGTCATAGACTTATTATAATGCAGTATAACATCAGTGAAACAGGGATCTATCAGATGTTTGTGGCTTTGTGCAACGAAAACCCAACTTGCAGGAGCCAGGAAGGACTTTAAATAGCTTTAAGGGGTGTCGATGAGCTGAGCACGTACCTTGAACCTAGGAACTCGAATATCGGTAACCAACTGGAATTATGCGAGTTATCTATCAAATTATAATTTTGTTAAAATAATATATATTCAATTATGAATTTTTTTTCATTATAATCTAGTGAAGGGAAGAATTTCTTGACACAGTTAATCTTGCATTTATCTTACAATTTTGATGCCATTTTTATACAAACTCCAAATCATAATGAATTGAACGGTACCAAAGCCAAAAACTTGATTAAGTGGAAGCAAAGGCTTTTTAGGGATGCAACATGCACGAAAGTTAAAACGGGCTTGGAAGGGTAAGTTCTAAGAAATAGTAGACTACCCAAAGTTAAAACGGATGGATTGGTTGTATAACTACACACCCCATACTTTCAAGTAGCTTTGCTAATAATAATGAATCTAAAGCTAATTTTTTGTTAATACGTTATGAAACTTCATTTATAACACTACCCTCCACTATTTTGATAATCAATTCCCAAAATGAAAATAATAAATGATAAAATTTGGTATTTCGAAATATATTAGTTTTTACGTAGAAAGAGTTTATTCTTTTTAGTCTCCATAATCCCGACTCCTCCTCTTGTTATTCTCATGTGAAAACATTTACATGTTTACTATGGATAAGAATTGAACTTTCAATATATGTATCTATCGTCAACTCATCAAGCCTATCTGCCCAAAACGAAATCAATAGCAACAACCATTGATCATAGGTGATGCATGTGATGAGATCATGGAGGGGTAGAAATATCTTGAGCCCGAATGTTGACAAATCACATTAAACACCTCTTCATTCATAAAGACACCAAAAGCCATTAAGACAACCTACTTATATAACTGACTCCAAAATCACTTGCACATTCTTTAATAAGAATCAACTTGGTGCACTTGGTTTGCCATCATCGATGTGGTGTCAATTTCTAAATGGGCCTCGTCAACAAAATATACATATGGAGTGGACCCACACACAAAAAAAATCAAAAAAAAAAAAAACAATTATAATCGATTTATTGCATTATTTGTTGTTGTTGATGGGGTTGGTTGGAGTGTGTGCTTGAGAATTGCGTTCAAAGAAAAAGTGCAAAAGCGATACCACCTATCAAAGCTTAGCTTTTATAGTCTTTAGGTCTTTGTTTAATTAGATTCTTTATAGAAATAGTTTTCATTAATTATTGTTTTTATTGTTACGGTGTTAAGGAGATTTGAAGTTAAACTCTAAATCCATAATGTTAAGAAAAAATTTAGACATAATAAATACAAAACCAAAATTGTAAAGGATATCGAGCTATTTGAGATAATTATCTTAAAACTTATGTTGGATTCGCCGCTGGTCACAGAATAGTAGACTACCCAAACCCTTTTTTTTTTTTTCCTTCAAACTTCTGCATATACCAAGACATAAAGCGAAAAGAAAAGAGACGAAGGGATTCAGTTGGTGAATGGTGGTGCTTTATAAAGATTCATTGATTCTCACAAAAGAAGAAGGAGGAAAAAGCCATGGTGATGGCACTAGCTGGTGTGGTAGTACCCATACATTTGGATGTCTTCACACCTCCCACATACTAAAAGTTGTTAAAAGCAACTGCTCTTTTGAAGAAGAGATGAGATGAGATAAGAAGAGAAGAAGAGATAAGAGGAGCTACTAGGGTTTTCTGATAAGGGTCCACAATGAATCACTATTCACTAGATGACATAAAAACGTGTGTGTTGCTTGTGCCTCTGCCTATCAGCACCAAGAGATAAGCCAATCAAAGTCTCTCTTTTCTTCTCTTCTCTTTAGAAATTTTTGGGTCTTTCTTTTTGGACGCCTATTTTGACTGTTAATGATTCCACTTGATAACCGTTATGATGTGCATTGGCATGGGGATAAACAGGATAATAACTTTGCCCAATAATTTGACAACAATAGCCGTATGCCGCCTCTCTTTCAAAATAATAAACTAATTTTATGTGTAATTTGTAAATAAAATCAGCCTATTTTTTTTTTAAACACAAAATTGGTCAAAAAGATCAAAATAAATAATTCCTATGTGAAAAAGACATCTAGAATTTGATATTGTTTAAATGGACAAAAATGTAAAAATAGCAAGGATGTAACCAGTTTCATCCTACCCATTTTCAAATACTTTTTCTTATTTTTAATTTACTCAGGATGCATCCAGTTTCATCCTCGCTATTTTTTAAGTTTAAGCCAGGATAAATCCAGTTTCATCCTTGCTATTTTTTTTTGTGTCCATTTCACCCATAAATTTTTTTACTCGTCCATTTGAACCGTGTTTTAAAAATATTTGTACAAATATCTCATTTTCCGTTTTTTAGAGGTAGTATATAGATTAGATCATGAATTAGATCCTATATCCATCCTTTCATGGAGGGCTTTGTTTCACCCGTGGGGTTGTGGACTAGCACAAGGCTAATTTTCTGGCGTGAATCCTACTCCGTGAGACGCGGAAGACCGCGATATCTAATCCATGATCAGTCTAGAGTTATTCCTTTCTCTTCTTTAACCAAAACACTTATTAATGAAAAGATAAATGTAAACAGGGGGAGACATAAAGTTAGGATTCCGTGGAGAGAAGTAAAAAGGAAATTAAAGTTAGAATTTCCCGATGAGAGAAGTAAAAAGGAAAATAAAATGAGGGAACCATCTCAAAATATCATTTTAATCATGTCATTGGATTATTTTTACATAACAATAACAAAAAATTATAAAGTTCAGGTAAATTCATGCCTATTGGAGATGTCTCTTCACTTCCAAAAGACAATTCATCGAAATATTCTTTCTATGGTGAAACTAGTCTTGAACCAAGTATCCCTTATGATAAAACGATTCCATAAATCATGAAATTCATGTGTTGAATTTCTTCCTTCCCCATTTCTATATACTTCATTGAAATTAATTCCCTTGGGAGACTCTTCACCACTAAACTAAATTTATAAAAGTTAAATTAGGCAACTTACTTGTCAGTTTCAACAAGCACATCATCACGATTGGGCGCCAATCTTCCAATACATTACATATTCACCGTTTTGGAACCATACTTATTGCAAGAATTACGCTCTTATCATAAAATTGTTGTCTCAACAATTATAGGCACTCTCTATTGGCTCATCCAATCATAGAGCATTCATGATACTACTCCTCCATTAATTGGGGTATACCCAATTTTAAGTGGACATCCTCATCAAATCCACTAATTCCAATCCCTTCTCCCACATTTCATGATGTCCCTTACTAAGGGGAGGTCAAATATTGTTGAAGTTTGGATTAAGATCAATACTACCTTTTCTTTGTTCTCTTGATCCATGCCCTTTATAATTCTATTACCCTAATCGAACTTTTTTTATTTTCATTTCATCTTCCTTCTTCTCTCTCTCCTTCTCTTCATAACCACACCGGCAAGGTTTGCCTCCCCCACCACCACCACCAAAAGGGTTATTCTGCCTATTGGAGATGTCTCTTCACTTCCAAAAGATTATCATTAGAGGTGTCCCTTCATCTCCAACTAACATCCATTGTTAAAACCAAAAACGAAAACAATTTTATTTTCATATCCAACAATTTTTACATAACGATTCTAAAACTTTTAAGTGGACATGTGCCCTTACTAAAGGGAGGTCAAATATTGATTAATCTTCATCAATGGAACCACCACGGAGGAAGGGAACTCATATGAAAGACGCTAATAGAAAACCCAATTAATACAACCCTGAATTTGCAAAATTAGTTCAACAAAAAGAGAGAAAAAAAAACGGTTGAAGAAGAAGAGATTGAACCCGCTCAAAACGAAGAAATGGTGCGATTAAGAAAGTAAGGGCCTACTAAAACTCACTCCAGTACTTCAATTTTATGTTTGCATGTCGAAATAGGTCAGAAAAATTGAATGTTTGAATTTGCAGTTATTTTCCCGGCAAGGTTTTAATTTCACGACCACGCCGGTATTTCATGTTTAGGGTTTCGTCGGGATGCTCCCTGGTTGAATATCTTGCCGGCGTTTTAGTTATTGTACCTGCTTTCACAAGGTCGGGATGTTATTCAACGTATAATCTTGCCGGCGTTAGTTTTATTTTTTTTTAAGTCGGGTCGGTTATAAGCTTTGAACTTGCCGGCGGGATTTTATTTTTATAGCGTCTCCTGATGCCTTGAATTATAAAGGTCGGAATGGTGTGTAAATAAAACCACGCCGGCGGTTTGTTAGCCGGTGTTGTTTTTATTATAGACGTTGCCGACTTTTGAAGTTGAAAACCAAGTCATAGTTGTTAAAACCCGGCAGGTTATTGGAATAAAACCCTTCCTACCCTTGTTTAGCCGGCATGCTGTTAATGTAGACCCTTCCGACCTTAGTTTGACGGAATGGTTATATATGTTGATCCTTTCAACTTATAGTTTTTTTTCTTAATTGTTCTTGTTCAGGTTGCAGAAGGCAAAGAAGAAAGCTCTGAAAGCTCTTAGTCCTCCTTCAAGACCTCCTCGTGTTGGTGAAAAACTCTTGACTGCAAGACATCGAGGGGCATACGTTGTGGCGGGAACGAAAAAAATTCGTATCCCGAATGATGATTATCAACCACCATCGGATTCCAGTGATTCAGAAGAGACTCCAGATGAAGACCAATCAATTCCATCTGGTAGAAGAGGTGACGATGATGATGGTGATGAAAGAAATACGACTGCTGGAGGAGGTAACAATGATGATGATGATGGTGATCAAGACATGCCTAATGTTGGAGGAGGTAATGATGATGATGATGATGGTAATGGAGACAAAGGTAAGGGTAGACAAGATGAAATTGTTTAAGAGGAAGAAGAATAAGTTGGGGAACAAACTCAAGATGCAAGTTCTAGTGCAACCGAAAAGAAGAAAGATCATCACTAAACCATCTAATTCCCACATGCCTCCCTCTGAATTGAAGGTTAAATTGAAACCAAACGAGCTTCCCCGGGGTACCCCAGAAGATGGTGGACATGTTATTTTTGGATATAAAGACTCATGGGCATGTGAAATCCAAAATACTATCGTAAGTAATCTCAATCCGTCTTTGTTTTTTATTTAAGTGTGTAACTATCTTAAATTTGCATCAAATGTTTGTATTTCTTTTCATTTTATGTTTTTGGTATTTAGGATCACAAGCATGCCATCCGTCTGTTGAGGCGCCAAGATTCATGTTTAGTAACTAAGAACTGGGACCTTGACAAGGAATGTGACGAGGTGCAAGCGATTGTCAAAATCTCCGGGTTGTGGCATGCGGTGGAGAGCTCAAATGTTGAGTATGATAGAGTTACCGTATCTGCATTATGTCAGAGGTTCTACGGAGATACCGATACAATGTTATTCCCATTCGGTGAGATGGCGATAACTCCCGATGATGCTCATCAAATTCTAGGCCTCGAGGTTGAGGGAAAAGCAATCAGTGAGGGCTTCGATAATAACATTTCTTGGGATGGAATCTTCAAATTGACCAAAACTTTGTTCGGTTGGAATCAGGTTGAGACGGAGTCTATGCTTGGGCTGAAGGATGGTAACCTAATCAAGAAGTTTAATCTGAAGAAGCTGAGGGATATATTAGCTGGGACCAAGGAAATCTATGATAAGGAAGGAAGGGTGGACTTGGTGTGAATCAATGCTACCGCGTCAGGTTATTTGTTATATGTCCTGGGCAAATGTATCTTCCCCGACAGTTCCGGAAGCTTGGTCGACGCCAGGTATTTGCAACTATTGGATCCCTTAGATAAGATGCGTGAGTATTCTTAGGGTACTGCGGTGGTCGCCTTCTTGAAAAATGAGTTGAAAAAGGCTTCAAGGGCACTAACTTTGCAAGTTAACGGAAACATATGTCCCTTCTAGGTAAATGTATTGTCTAAATCATTTATATTTGCCAAATACTCGTAAGATAAGATTCTTACTAAACTTTGTGTTTGCATAGGTTTGGAGATATGAGCACTTCCCTACTTTGGTGAAAACCAACTCCCACGTCAAAGTGAATGAAAATCTTGCGATTGATAAGCCAAGAGCGCAAAGATACAATTTTAAGGGTGCTCAGGAAAAGGATATGCCGCAGCTGCTTATTAACGTGCGAATCTCCTTGGACAAATTGACTGCGGATGAGGTAATATTTGATCCTTACCGAGATGCTAGAAATCAAGGTTTAATCCAAAGGAGAGATGATGTTGCATTATACTACACACCCTTGTTGTTCTCCCATGGATTTTCAATGTACGATCCACATCGGGTAATGCGACAATTGGGTTATGTCCAAGAAGAACCCCATTTCGATCTTGAGTCGTTCTTTAAAGTGTTAAGGGAGGACTGCAACACGTTCCAAAAAACTATTATCGTCGCTTACGCTCCACCCCCAGCTATAGGACATTGGAACAGAATACTTGACTGTAAAGTCGATACGAGTCTTTTAGACGAGGTGACCGAAGGTCATGAAGCTCAAGAGAGATACATGTCGTGTTACTTGGGTTGGGCTCGTCCTACTATGATTAGGGAAGTGACTGGTGAACAATTGGCTCGTAAGAGGAAGGTGGCATCGAATGACTCAACAACAATTCCTAAGTTCCTTGTAAGCATTTTGGAGTAGGTCTTACTGTTTTAAGATTAAATTATCGAATAATTCTATTAATTGTTTGTTCTTTAACTGAAAATAAAAGGGCATTTGAAGACCTTTGTGAAGTTGTTGTGTTGCTTGAGAGAAAGATGAGACCCTTTATCGATTAAAGAGCAAACCAATCACATTCACTATGCTAGCAATGTTGACAATGAGGATGCCTATGAAATGTTCAAGCAAGCTGATGCTGAAATAAAGAGGGAAGAAAAGGCCAGGAGGGAAGCACAAGCAAAGATGAATGCTGACAAAAAGAGGGCTCGTAGTGGTCGTGGTGGTGAAGGTAGTAGTGGTGCTGGTGTTCCTAAACGGGGCCGTGGTCGTGGTTGTGGTGAATGAATCGTTTCCTAGTTTATTTCTTTATGTTGGGTTAGACAAATGTTAAGGTTAATGGTTGGACAAATTGTTTTTTAAGGTTTATGGGACATGTTTTCTTATTTTGGACAACAAGTGTTTGAATTCTAATTGTTGAATGAAAGGTTTGTTTAACTACGTAAAGTTTCAAGATAAATAGCCGGCATATTTTTTTTAAGTTACATTGCCGACCAATTCACACCCGACAAGGTTTTGAAGTGTCAGATTACTAGCCCTGACAGCAGAAAATTCTTGCATACCAGGGTCGGCAAGTGAGTCAAATTATTACCAAGTCGGCGCAGGTACAACCGGCAGTGTATTATTTTTTCTAACACGCCGGCAATTTGTTACAGAAAATACCTTCTCCTAATGCCTTAAACCATCATAACGCCGTCATTGTTTTCAATTTATAGCATGCCGACCATAACATAGCCGGCAGGAAAATTTAAAAATATATTGCCGGCGTACTGACAGAAGATAATGAATTCCTGATGCCCAAAACCATCATAACACCGGCATTGTTTTCAATTTATAGCCTGCCGACCATAACATAGCCGGCAGGAAAATTTAAAAATACATTGCCGGCGTATTGACAGAAGATAATGAATTCCTGATGCCCAAAACCATTATAACACCGGCATAGTTATACACTTCTTACCCTGCCGGTTCTTGGTAGTCGGCATACTGAGAAAAACTATCTTGCCGGTGTATTCAAAATTCAATTTTTTTGCAAGTACAATTTCATTGATTGACTTGTACTTGGGCACTATAACGGAAAAATTTGGCCACCATCCTATAAATACACTATTTCTCTCTACAAAACAACATACAAATAGTTCCATATACTCTCCAAAGCTCATATCATCATACACTCCATCTAACTCACTCAATAGCTCTCTACAAACAACAATGGCATCGTTTGATTCAAATGAAGATTTGGCAATCACCAAAGCTTGGTACGGGGAAGATCGACTTAGACGTCAATCCTCCGAAAGGGAGGATTCCAAAACATTTTGGTCTAGGGTACACAAAAAATTTAGTGGTGAGTTTGGGAATCCTAATGCAAGAAGTATTGAACAAATCCACGCTAGGCACCTAGTAATCGAAAATGCGATACTTGTTTTTTTAGCCATCCAACCTCGTATTTTTAACACTCTCCCCTTCACCTTGTCCGTTGCAGAATTTGTAAGTCATTTTGTGGTTTTTTTACGTAACCCATGTTGTTTTATCTTCCAACGAAACACCACTAACAAATGTAAGCTTGTCTTTGTAGCACGAAACCGTGAAAGCGTGCTACTTGGAAGTAAAGGGGGAAGCATTCGCATTCGATGCAAGCTATCACTTCTTGGCCGATAGAATCCCGTTGGATAACCCGGACTACTTGGATGCGGTATCGTCTTCGTCGGAGGAAGATTGATGGGTTTAGAAATTTTAGTGTAGGTTTTGTGGGTATACCTCTATGTAAGCCCTCACGAGACTATAACTCGTCCACTAGGGTCGCCTAGGGGTTTAAAGGCTTGATGCACATGCTAAGTGCATTCCTTTTTATGTTTCAATCAATGTACGTAGTAACCAAACTTGCATGAATAAAGTGAATTACATCTTCCATATTTTCTGTTTTCTGTTTGGTATAAGTACAAGTCGGCAAGGTTATAAGTCCCTAACATGCCGGCTTCAGGTAAGCCGGCAGTGATAAAAACTATTTACTTGCCGACCTTATAACCGCCGACATTGTAGGAAAATTGTCCATGCCGACCGTAAAATTCTGTTCCAAGATAGTCGGCGTGTTCTTCAACTGAGACAATGCCGACGATCATAAGGTCGGCAGGTTATTCAAAGTACACATTGCCGCGATAATAAATGGTAGATTTTGATCAAACCTAGACCTTGCCGGCGTTGTGCATTTTCAAAAACAATTTTTTTTATCGAAATCGAACTCATAAGAAGAATTAAGGGTTTAATCTACTGAATTCATAATTTGAAAATTTTAATCTAAACTCAATTAATTAACCTAATCAGAATTTTAGTGTTAATTAACCAAGAGAATATTAGCCATTTAGAAAATACAAGGTTAAGGGGTGGCTTGGCTTTACTTCATAATGACCTGATTTTGTCTTATTGGGTATACCCCAATCAAGCCAGGTTAAATTACATATTTTACATATTATTTTTTTTATACATGGCAAGGATCTTAGACATTCCCCCCGACAGATCTGAAACAAAACATATTCCATAAACAAATCTGGCGTAGTAGCATACAAAATATATCCCGAAATTTATATGTGACACCTTTCTGGATAGAAAAATATCTGATATTTTTCTGTGTGCCTTTCGATATCCATAAACTAATTCAATTTGAATATAATGATCAAATATTAATACATATGCATTTAGCATGGCTCGAACAATTTATATAAAAAATTTAGAGGTGGAAAAATTTGAAATTATAATTATTACGTTAAGAATGATTCCAACATAAACTAGCCAAGCTAGGAAAAAGCTTGACTCTCATATTTAAAGTCATTGTTGTGTCTTCTCTCTACCGGTTTGGACCTCCTATAAAAATTCATGTCATCTTTCCAAAAGGAAAAAGAAACTTCAGAAATCAAAAACCCAAATTGGAGAATAGGGTTGATTCTCGTAATTCATATCGGTAATTTGATCAGCTCAGAAGTTAGATCGACGACATAATTTTTAAAAAAAAATTAGAACGATTTTTTTTTCTTTATACTCCCTCCGTCCCAAATTAGATGAACTACTTTTAGTTTACACAATTCTTAAGACAAGAAGGAGAAATGAGAATCTTTAAGTAATTTTATAATTATACCCTTATGATAATAACTATTAAAATTTAAAATGATTTATCTCTCAAACTATATAACGGATATTCTTAAACTTTATACGATTGGAAAGCATTTTAAAACACCTACATAACGAATATGAACATGACTAACAAATTATATTTATTTCTTATACTAATATAATAACCAATTAAAAGGGTAATTTAAGATATATACCATTGTTTGATGATAAAGGTCATCTATTTTGGGACAAAATTGAAAACCAAGACTAAGTCTTAGGGGCTAGATTTGACTTTTAGATGAGACAAAAAGTGTTGTCTATCCTTCTCAAAGTATTGTCTATTCTTCTTTTTTACTTCTGTCCCCAGATATATCTCGAATGCCAACTAGTACCGAGATAGTTTCGCTGAATTATTACATGCAGAAAAAATCAACTTTTCGTTGTTTGGTTCAGCGCCAAGTGGAATATTCCACGATATTTGCGTTGTTCCATTCAACCATACGTAAAAAAAAATGATTACGCTGAATGATTCATCGTAGCCTCACTGTTTGGTTCTGCGACTAATATACTAGAATATAACTGCCATAAAACTTAGGGGGTTATTCTAGCTGACGTGAACTTCCAATCCAGATGCTAGATTGGAAGGCCGATTAAGTCTTATGGGCTAGATTTTGCTGCAAGATTAGCCCAAAAGTGTTGCAGATTAAAAAAAAAACGTTGTCTATTTGTTAACACTACTTCTCTCTCTAGATATATCTCGCATGTGAACTTGTATCGAGATAGTTTGCTGAATGGTTCAGCGCAACCAAAATTAGTTTTTCGCGGAATGGTTCAGCACAAAGTGGAATATTCTACCTGCACTATTCCGTTCAGGGCAAAGCAAAATAATTTTCTGCGTTGTTCCATTCAACGCAGCCTCCCTGTTCCATTCAGGTACTAGCATACTTAACTAGTATTGCCATCAAATTTAGGAGGTTGTCCTAACTGCCAATTTAGATATTAGACTAGAAGACCATATGACTTAGCCTAAGACTAAGCCATATGTCATCTAATTTGGAGCGGAGGGATTAAATTTTTCTACTTCTAAAATTGGGATACTCTTACTTCTGGTATGGTATCCACACGTGCAAGGAATCCAGGGCTCGTAGGTGTTAACGAGGCCTAGCTAGTCAAGATTTAACAGCGTTAACTAACTTAGACGGTAGTGTGCAACTAGGACAGGTCTTAACCGTGTAATAAAATCCGTTAATTTATACGGTTCCCATTTCTGTCTTCTCCTTCTCCTTCTCCTTATCTCTCATTGTCTTCTCCATCTCCTTCCTTTTCTGTGTTCTTATCAAAAATAATGTGAAGAATCTCAAACCAGAAAAAAATGTCAAACAAGAGACTCAATATTGAAGATCTCTGCTTCTCTGCTTGTGGATTTAAACCTTACCCAAAAAGGTAATCCAAGATCTCATTTCTGGTTTTCAAAAAAAAAAAAAAAAAACATTTTTTTTTGTTTCTTCATTAGACAATGTAAATCAGGTTATACTTAATGGAATTGATTGTTAAAGTACAGTATTTCCCTCCTGTTTTTGGAGGATTTCAGAAAAAAATCAGTGTTTCAGGTTATGGGTTTTGTTTATATTTAGGAAATTAATAGAAAGATTGAATTTTTTAGGGATTTAGAAATAAGAAACACCCCAAAATGATGATTTGGGGTTTTTTAGATTTAGGGTTTGAAAACAAATCTGGTTTAATTTCTTTGATTCCAGAAGGTCTTTCTGGAACTGGGTTAGGCTTGGAATTTCCTTTCATCTAGGTTTTTCTTAGTTTTTTTTTTCTTTTCTGTTTCATCTGATTAAGCAGATTAAAAAAGAAAAAATCATTTCTTGAAAAAAATTAATTTGTTTGATCTTTGTATGTAATTTTGTTGATTAATGATGGTATGATGGATCTAGGGTTTTGTTGATTTCTGTTGATTTGTTGTTTTGGTGGGACTGTTTCATCCCACCATTACTAGCAAGAAAAAACTCTGGTTCAAAGGAAAATGACTGAAGCTCTTTTAAGAAGAACACTAATAATGGAAAATCACCAGCCATCAACACTATTATCTATGGATTCGCGTGTCGGTTCGCACGAAGAATTGGATAGAGAGATGAATCGGCAGATCATTCTGTCACGGCCGCCTGATATTAATCTGCCGTTGTCTGCTGAACCAAGCCCACCACCACCGCAACTATGGAATCCTGATAATGATATCGTCTTAGATGTTCATCTAGGACCTCAAGTTTACGAAACTGAAGCGTTACTCCATTTACCGAAAGTTGTCCGGAAATGTGCAAAGAGAGTTGATAGCATCTGGGGTGCTTGGTTTTTCTTTAATTTCTATTTCAAGCCTGTTTTGAATGAGAAGTCGAAGGGGAAGATTAGTAGGGATGTGAACGGTATATGTGGGTTCGATAAGACGGATCTCCAGCTCGATGTGTTCTTGGTTCAGCATGATATGGAGAATATGTATATGTGGGTTTTCAAGGAAAGGCCCGAGAATGCGTTGGGGAAGATGCAGCTGCGGAGTTATATGAATGGGCACTCTCGTCAAGGAGAGCGTCCTTTTCCATTTAGTGTGGACAAGGGTTTTGTTCGATCACACAGGATGCAGCGGAAACACTACAGGGGACTTTCTAATCCACAGTGTGTTCATGGAATTGAGATTGTGCGTTCGCCTAATCTTAACTGTCTGAATGATGAAGAAAGGAAAAGATGGATGGAGCTAACTGGGCGTGATATGAACTTCTTGATTCCTCACGAAGCCAGTGATTTTGGGTCTTGGAGGAACCTTCCGAATACTGATTTTGAGCTGGAGAGGCCTCCTGCAACTAAAACAGCTGCAGGTCATCCTAATCAGAGGAGATTGCTTAATGGGTCTGGTTTGAATTTGGCAACGTCACCACCAAACCAGGCTAACGGAGATGCAATGGATCTTTCCCCGGTTAGTAACAAGCGGAGGAAGGATTTCTTCCCTCATGGGAATGATGACGACAATTTGCCAAATAATGCTCCTGCTGATCGTGCTCAAGTCATGGAGGTCCACCCTGTAGAGCCTACCTGGCTGAATGGGTTTAATGCGACGACGAGGAGTAACGCCCATGGACCTGTTGCTGCGAAAACTATTTATGAGGATGAAGAAGGTTATCTGATTGTTGTTAGCTTGCCTTTTACTGATTTACAGAAGGTAAAAGTCTCATGGAGGAACACTCTTACTTGTGGCATCGTCAAGATATCATGTGTTAGCACTGCAAGAATGCCGTTCATAAAACGAAACGACAGGACGTTCAAACTTGCAGATCCATCACCAGAGCACTGTCCACCGGGCGAATTCGTCAGGGAAATCCAGCTCGCAACACGGATTCCAGAAGACGCAAAGCTTGAGGCTTACTTTGACGAGTCCGGAACGGTGCTGGAGATCATGGTGCCTAAACATCGCGTCGGACCAGAAGAACATGAGGTTCGTGTTTGTCTTCGACCTCATCTTGGTACGAATGACCTTCTATTAACTTAATAGAATTATTATCAGATTATTATTTGAATTTCGGAAATGTAAGGAAGGAAGGGATGATCAAAAATGGTTTGTATTTTCATTCTTTGCTAACACTACACCGTAAAATCGATTATTAAATGGAAATTGCATCCTTTCAATATGTGTCTGTTTGAATTGGTCTTCTGTTCCGAAACTGGAAGTAGACCAAATGAAATCCCTAGCAGTGACATCCTGCTCCAACTTCCACTATATTAACTTCCATCATGTTTTGTTTGTTTTCATTTTTTTTTTCTGGATCCGATTGAAAACACCCGACTCATCTGGATATATGTTTGTTTTTTGAGTCGAGACCTGACTCATCTGACTCAAAAATATGTGAGTCGGTGGCTTTGTCCCATTGGCTAAGAGCATTTTGATCCGAGTCAGGAGTTAAGTCTTAGTCAGGTCTCACTAAAAAACGAACGACCTGACATCTGACTTGCTTCGAGTCAGGGATTGATTTAGATCCACATCGCAAGTCAGATGCAAATAAACATGGTTCCTCAATCTTACCAGCACCCATCCCTGGACCATCCTCGTACATGCCACCAGCAACATCCAATTTTAGGTAAAAGATTGAGTTGAAAATTTTAGAACCTACAATACTGATTCAAACTAAAAAACAAACGACCTGACTCATGTCGAGTCAGGAATGGATTTAGATCCACATCGCGAGTCAAATACAAACAAACATATACGAGA
Organism: Papaver bracteatum; assembly: GCA_023529315.1. Taxonomy (NCBI): domain Eukaryota; kingdom Viridiplantae; phylum Streptophyta; class Magnoliopsida; order Ranunculales; family Papaveraceae; genus Papaver; species Papaver bracteatum. The sequence goes on along the minus strand of JAJJWX010004952.1, from coordinate 338,679 downwards.
ATTTTTTTATAGAAAGTTTTATACTGAGCTGTACCAAATTACAATTGAAGAAGGTGAGCTGTGCGAGTCTGTCGACACTGACAATAGGCCCAGCAACAAAAAGCAACAGAATAGACAGTTCAGACAACTGTCAGTACACAGCATTTATTAGCAAAATGAAATGAGAATCCTTGGGAACGAGACAAGGAAATGGTGGCAACTTTTCTGCAGCTTGATCAAACTTGAGCCGGTGGACTGAACCCCAATCTTGATCTTGGAATATCAAACTCCATGATGTTGAATTGCATCTGATGACCGCCAATAACAATCGAAGTCTTCATCTTCGAACCTCCGTCAACAAATGCCAAACAGTAAACATTATCCTTAACAAGCTTCAGAGAATTAGCTGGCCCAGTCATCTGCCAGTATGCATCGTTGCGCATTCGAAGAACGATCGTCGGCAAAACAAGACCATCTGGTCTGCTTTCTATCGTCGATGCATTAAAACAAGCACTGAAAGGCGCAACCGGAGAAACCGTAGAAATACCCATGGCTTTAGCTCTCTGAATATAAAGACTTGTGAAGGCCTTGTATATTGATGACTCCATTGCAGTGTAAGAAACTAAAGTGCTGAATTTGGTTCCTCCAATTCCGTTCTTCTTGTTAATGGACAACAATCCTTTGTTGTACGTGACATTGGCGTTCCCTACTTCGATGTACTTTACGTCGACGAAATAGTCGCTAGGGAAATAAGAGTTGGTGATGAGTGGTGTGTAAGCTAATGGCTGCCTGTACTGTTGGTTAGTGTAAGGGCCGTCACCGAAGTACAAGGTACCTTCGTTAGTGGAAGATAACTCCATAGCAAATTTCCGAGAGAACCGGAATGCAGATGCAAATTGTGAAGTTAGAGAAACTCCTGATCTTCCAAGACCAACAATTCCTCTAGCACCTTTCGCAAGTCCGCGTAAGGCGCCAGCAGATGCTTCACAACTGAATGTAATCCCACGAGCCGTAACATTAGGACCTGACACCCACTCCCCGTTCATCAAATTGTTTGATTGAGCAGTCACCACGCCTGAAATCGACGCAGATGCGCAACCACGGCTGGAATAAATCCAGGAGGATTTGCGACCGAGATCAACAACTACGTTTACAGGGACTTTTCCTAGGCTGATTTTTGTCAGGTATTGCAGTGTAGATGGATCTCTGCTGACAGTGAAAACCAGCCCGCTAGGCCGAGAAGAAGATGAAGGTTGTTGCGCATTAGAGACGGAGAGAACGAAGAAACTGAGTAAAAGAAATGCGAAAACCGAAGAATTTGAAGCCATGAGAGATTGAATTTGGTTGATATAACTAGTGGTGGAAGGAAATGTGGAATGGAGAACAAGTGAGGAGGTATGAGGTTTATATAGTAGTCTTAGCCTAAGCACACGGTTTAGTTGGTCAAATGAAATGGGCGAGTTTTGCCAGCTCTCAAGTCATAATACAACAAAGTGTTGGGCGCATAAACATTAAACTAAACAGTACCAAAACATTGAATTGAATGAATACCAGCAGCCGAAAGTAGTGGAATGTTTTCTGTCATTGTTTTTGGGTTTTTCTGCTGCAATTATCATTTTGATGGACAAAAGAAGCAAAGTTATAACAGGGGCTGCTGCTGCTGCTATTTGTCCATTCAATTATCTAAAGCACATGTTAGATTGAGATCTATACTCGAATTACCTGTTCTTTTTTGTATTTTACAACTATGACAAATAGCTTAGATTTTTTTTGCCAGTCTCACCTCCTGGGCCAAGTTTTCTCCTGCCAACTTGCAATATACCCCAAATTGGAGGAGACCCCAGATTTTCAACCTTTTGTATTGCCATGTAAAAGCAATGCCAACAATGATACACCAACCGAAAATTTGCACCGCAAATTACACTTCGGTGAATCCAGCGGTCCTGCAGCATAGGGAGTGGGGGCAGAAGTGGGCCCCACTCCATCTCTCACATGCTGCTCCTAGGTGCATCTCGCGGTGCAAATGTTCGGTTGGTTGTTAATCATTTTTGCCTAAAGATATGAAAAATGACATTTTAACAGAGATATTTCCATCAAGGATTTAAAACCAACAGCTAACTGTACCATCATTGCATTAAAGAAAAAAAGATCCCCATCATTGCTTTTCCTCCTCTAATTTGGTTTGCTTAATCCACTTCCTCAATTTTGGGACCAGCAACAGCAGCACCACCCATTGAAGGACCATCCTCATCCATGCCACCAAAGCCGCCCATGTCAGGTCCAGCACCACCTTGATACATTTTTGCAATGATCGGGTTGCACAGACTCTCCAGCTCTTTCATCAGCAATCTTCTCATCCTTGATGGTATTTCTCATATTGTATGCATAATTCTCCAAACCATTCTTAGACTCGACTTTTTTCTTGTGCTCTTCATCCTGTCTTGTACATTTCTGCCTCCTGCACCATCTTCTCAATCTCCTCCTTGGATAACCTTCCTTTATCATTTGTAATCGTGATTTTGTTCTTCTTCCCTGTAGTCTTATCCTCAGCAGATACATTCAGAATACCATTTGCATCAATGTCGAAGCAAACAGTGATCTGAGGGACACCACGAGGTGCAGGTGGAATTCCAGAAAGCTCAAATTTACCCAACAGATTGTTATCCTTGGTCCTTGTTCTCTCTCCCTCGTAAACCTGGATCAATACTCCGGGTTGGTTGTCTGAGTAGGTAGAGAACACTTGCTCCTTCTTGGTAGGAATGGTTGTATTTCTTGGAATCAAAGTAGTCATAACCCCTCCAGCTGTCTCGAGTCCAATGTAGTCAACTTCTCAGTACTATCACCACTCAAAATCGCTGCCTGCACAGCTGCTCCATAAGCCACAGCTTCATCCGGGTTAATACTCTTGCAGAGTTCTTTCCCATTAAAGAATTCCTGCAACAGTTGCTGCACTTTAGGAATCCTAGTTGATCCACCGACTAGAACAACATCATGAACACTGCTCTTGTCCATCTTAGCATCCCTCAAACACTTCTCAACAGGCTCCATACACTTCCTGAATAGATCCATGTTCATCTCTTCAAATCTAGCACGAGTAATGGATGTGTAAAAATCAACACCTTCATATAAAGAATCAATCTCAATATTGGTCTGAGCGGTGGCTGAAAGAGTCCTCTTTGCTCTCTCACACGCTGTCCTCAACCTTCTTAGAGCCCTAGGATTTCCACTGATATCCTTCTTGTTCTTCCTCTTAAACTCCTGCACAAAGTGATTCACCATCCTGTTATCAAAATCTTCTCCTCCAAGATGGGTATCTCCTGCAGTAGCTTTCACTTGGAAAATACCCTCTTCAATGGTCAGCAAGGAAACATCAAATGTACCACCACCAAGATCAAAAATTAGGACATTCTTTTCCCCGGTGCTCGACGTTTTCTTATCAAGACCATAAGCAATTGCAGCAGCAGTTGGCTCATTGATAATTCGCATCACATTAAGACCAGCAATAACTCCAGCATCCTTTGTAGCTTGACGCTGCGAGTCATTGAAGTATGCAGGGACAGTAACAACCGCATTCCTTATAGAAGAACCAAGATAAGCTTCCGCAATCTCACGCATTTTGATAAGAACCATAGATGATATTTCTTCAGCTGAAAATTGCTTCTCTTACCCTTTGTAAGTCACAGTAATCACGGGTTTCTCACCTGGTCCAGCAGTAACCTTGCAAGGCCACAGCTTCATATCAGCTTAAACTGATGGATCCGAAACCCTTCTCCCAATCAAACGCTTTGCATCTACAAGTATCAGAAACAAGAGTAATTCAGTACAAACACTGGCCAAAAACAAGAAGAGGCATAATAATAATTCTAAATCAACAAAAACAAATTGGTGGAAAACTGGCAACTCTTTTTTGCTGGATTGTTCAACCCGAATTGACTCAGCCGAGGCAGTCTCATGATTTATCTTTAGCCTGATACAAATTAAATCATACATAGAAAACCACACGTATCAAGGCCAATACTAAGGTTTACATGTGATCAGGCAAATCTCACTCGTTCGATTCAACTCGTCTGAGTCAATATAGAGAAATCTTGTTCAAATCACACAAACATGCACATTGTTCTATTAGCTTCTAAACCGACTCTGTTTCACTTCCAAGTCATACACAATCATTGAGGTCGCTACATATCTAATAACAAACTGATCTACTTGACTCAAACCGGGTCAGACACCAAACCCCCAAATCAAAAATCAACATAATCCACACAAAATCAATGAAAAGAAAAATAAGAAAAAGAACCAAAAATCTTACCAAAGACAGTGTTGACAGGATTCATAGCAACTTGATTTTTAGCAGCATCACCAATCAACCGCTCAGTATCAGTAAAAGCAACATATGAAGGTGTGGTTCTATTCCCTTGATCATTAGCAATAATCTCAACTCTATCATGCTGCCATACTCCTACACACGAATATGTTGTACCCAAATCAATACCAATCGCTGGTCCTTCACCTCCTGCCATTCTTCCTCAATATTATAATAACTCTAACTCACAGGAAAAAAAAATAGCTTAGAAAAAAAAACTCTCAAAGAAAAATTTGCAGAACTTTGTTATAAGAATTTTCTGATCCTTCTTTTGAATAAGAATAATATTGTGAGGAGAAAGAGAGGTTGGTTGTTGTTTATATATAAAGGAGCGGATTTCTCTCTTTTTTTCCAGGAGTTTCCGGAAGATCAAGTAAAGGAAAGTGGGATCAAATAAGGAAAGTGGGGTTCTGGAAACATCTGGAAGATTCTGGAACTCAACATTCTTGTATGGAAACTTCTTATACTAAAATTCGGCTAGGCTTCTATGTGGTGTTTAACATTCTTAAAGTTGAGCCTTATTACAATCGAAGGACGTTGTTTTGTGCTTTCCATGTTTCTTACTTTTTTCACTGAAAATTGTTGACCTACATCAACACGGCAAAGCTGGTAATGAAGTGCATAAGATATTACCTCTTCAAATTTTCTTCCCAGGCTTTTTGTTTATGCTCCCATTGGTTTCCTCTTATCGGTCCTCCATTCTATATAGTTAGATGAAACTAGGCTAACCTCATAATCCTCTTCTGGTATATTCGGTTAAACTCCATCAACCTGCAATAACAAAATCATTTTTTTTTATGGAGTATGGACACTGAATATGATAAGAGTATAATTTATTTCATCATTAGAAGGAAACAACACATTCTTTTACATTTCAATTGAGTTGCCTCACTTTCTGCCTTGACCTAGTACCCTATAATAAGTTGAACTCATTGAGCCAAATATGAAATACTAACACTTGGACAACATTCTTGGAACAAGTTTACACATGATGCTGCTCTTAGCTCTGCTATCGCACACAAAAAGCAATATGGAATATGCAATTCCAAGAGAACTAAATACTAATAGTTGCACAGCAGCAGTCTTGGGACAAATCTAAACATGATTCTGCTCTTAGCTCTGCAATTGCATACAATAATCAATATAGAACATGCAACTCTAACAGAACAAAATTAGAATTCACGTATCAGCAATTAGAGTTCTTTTTTACTGTACATAAGGTTACATTCTGATGATTCCGAGAGACATCTTGGTGTAAAATTCTACAGGGCATCCAGCCATCTTATCAGGAACAGAAATGAATTAAGCTGTCTAATTAGAGAAAGAAACCATGAACACGAAAAAACCTGTAGTCGCTCAAAATTACCAAGTCTGATTACGGGACTAAAAAGACCACCGCACGCTACAGATAGGACCAACAAATGCTACAGAATGACAGACAGAGTTCTTCTTCGACCTAGCCAATGATAAATTCCATTACCAATTGGTAATGGAACCATCGATATTGTAATACAAGCATATCACTTTGCAACCCCAGAATTGTAATCATAAACAAAAGCCTATAAAAAACTATTCCGATCCACTGGTTTATCTGTTAATTTGGGCAACTCCTTGTACTGTCAGGATTCCAAAGACCAAAGAATTGTAGATTCCAAAAGAAAATCAAACCATTACAAGAACCCATAAATTGAACATCTCTTTCTAAACACCCCTCAATTTTGACACCGCACAAATGAAATTCATTCGAGAATCAAAGCTTAATGAGCAGATTAAGCTTCCCAACCACCCAAAATTGAAGTTAGATATCATGAGAATAAAGTTGATTTGTTTGGATGGTAAGATTACAATGCATTTTAACAAAATTAGGGTAAGAAATGAGTTCATACTAAAAATTTGCAAACGCACTTACATACATTTTACTGGTAACTTCAAAAGAATTTCGAGGAAGATTGCTTGACATTATTGTTTGATGCTTCTTCTTCTCCTTCAGATTCAGGTTCTAGTCTTGTAAAGATTGAGATAGGAAAAAAGGGTTTCTGAGAGATTCTTAAGAGTGTTTCGACTTTCAAGGACATTTGGGGGGTTTTTGCATAAAGAATGAGGTGTGGAAATAGACAAATAGTCTAGATAGAATCGCACCATGTAGTTAATGAATGGATGACTCCGAGCATGGGAAGTACTGACACAGACACCTGACACTGACACGACATGGATATAGAGACCGGCCAAATTCAAAATTACCGGGACACCAACACGTTTATATATATATATTAATTAAATAATTTTTATACATTAATATCATAGTTTTTAGAAGATATATTAAAATCTTTTGTTTACAAGGATTATGTTTATTATATGTCATTATGTGAATAATGAATATGGGAAATATAATGAATCCTTGTGTATTCCACAGTATTGATCTTCTCTGATCCATAGTTTATCTGTATACTGTAAGGCTCCGTAAGTTCTCTTATGTTGAGCATGATCAATTGAATTTATCATTTTTTGTGGTTAATTTAGTTGTATATTTCCGATTAGATTAATTATGGGTTCTCTTGTGATTAATCTAATTGAGTATTTTTGGATTCAAATTCATACTCGTATGTGATTTGTTATGTTCAAAGAAATCCTTCTTTTCTTTTGAAATTAAGATCGCTCTTGTTGTTCTTTCGGGAATGACATATTATGGGGGAGAGTTCTTAATTGAACTTGTGCTTAATTGCCAAATCTTTGTGGGGAGTGCGGCTGTGGAATATTATAGGGGTTATCTTGTATCTTTATAAACTCCTTGATGAAAACATTTAGCTTCGGCTATATGATTGCATCTAAATAAGTTGATATGTGCTTTCTTTTGGTCATGAAATGTCTCTTTTGGAAATTTCATTAGGATCCCGTTTTCGTACCTTTGCTAATTTTATTGAAAAAAAGTGAGAGAATTAATATGTAGTTCAGACTACAAATACATATGGTTTTCGGATCATTATTAAGGGGGAGTGGTTTCCATGTGAGATGGAGTATTGACTAAGAGGGAGTGATACATATCACCATAGTATTTGTTGTCAAAGTTGTGACAATTGAACTTTGATGATGTATAATGATACTGTGACACTGTATAACAATGATTGAGAATTCTTGTTTTTTTATTGTTATAGCTACGGATTTTCAACAACGATGATGCTGAACTTACAACCTTTGGGATCATTGGAGTACTTGGAAGTGACGAAGATTTCGAGTAATGTTGAAGATTAGGCATGTGGAATAGGAGCTACAAAAGTTTATTTATTTATTTTTGTATTCCATATGTATTGATAATTTTGTCACTAAAATTGACAAAATGGGAGATTGTTAGAACACTGCTCGGTCGAACTCGCATGCGTTGCTATCTCAAGCATGTTTGACAATGTTAGTGATCAAAACTATAAAGTCTTTGATTTCTAGTCTACTATAGCTAAGGTCTCGGACTAGGATAGAAAGTGTAGTTGAGCTCAAGAACTCCATGGCAATCATCATACAAGACGAAGGACTACTCAAGGAACCAGTGGATCTTCATCGACTAAAAGGTATGTGGAGACTTGAACTTATTCTATCACTCAAAAGTCAATCTACTCTATCTCCTATCTTGAGAAAAAAGTTGTTTTGCTATATAGACTTTGATTGTACACATTTGCTATTTTGAGCCGAGTTTATCTCGCATATCTATTTCTCGAAATATGTGTTGGTAAGCTTTCGCTTTTGAAAAATTCATCTTTACCTAGTGACGAAAGTCATGTTATGTTTCAATCACTTTGAAAATGTATTTAACGAAAAATGGTTTGTGAATAACAACTATATAACGTCCTCTAAGAATGTTTCAATGATTGAAATGAGAGTTTAGATTATATAATCAATGTTGGATATAAGCATTGTGTCGTAACACATATATGTATAAGTCCTAATTCCTTGAACCAAAGTATGCGCAATTTTTTGATCAGGAAAACCGTAACAAGAGCTGTGAACTCAGTCCGCGACCCAGTCCTCGAACTGGCGGAGGTTCTCATCCCAAGAAAATATGATGGAGTTTGTGAACTCCTTCCGGGAACTTAAGTCCGCGAACTAAGTCCGCGTACTTGAGTTGATTATTTCTAAAGACGATTATTTGTGAACTTATATTTATATTAACTAAGGAATGCAATTTTCAATCTGTGGCTATAAAGTTCATGAATCGATTCGAGTGAATCAAATTTTTTTTGCTTCAATTGTGTCTTGTATACTTCTATAAGATTTATACAATTGAACAACTCTCTAACTAGTTCATTTGAGTCATTTAAACTAGTTATGGTGAAGAAGAATATGATTGATATGAAAGTACTCATATGGCTAACTATTTGGTTAACTATTGTTGAACCAACAAATATACATGTCTGGTTACGGTTACACAAACCTAAAATTGTGCATTTCATTTGTGTGTAACAAGCCAAGTTTTCCATCCAACGGTTGAAAGATATTAGCTTAAATCTAATCAGGTTTTCATCTAACAGTAAATATTGAATGCTTTGTTACTAAGCTAACATTGATTGCAAACCCTGTTTTGAAAGACTATATAAGGGATAACTCTAGCAACTGGGAAACCTAATCCCCACACCTCATGTGTGATACTAGTTTTATTAGCTAGAGTCGATTCTCCTTTAACCTTAGGTTTCTTCTCGAGACCCTGTAGGTTAACGACTTGAAGACTTCATTGGGATTGTGAAGCCTTATTGTAGTTGTGTGATCTGATCTTGCTGATTATATCGTATTGAGTACAATCGTAATGATTGGCTTGAGATTAATATCTCCGATAGGAAAGATATAAAAGTAGTCACAAACATCTTCGTCTCATCGTTTGTGATCCCACAATATCTTCTTTCGCCACGTCGATTAAGATTATTATGAGGTGATTGATAATACTCGGATGTTCTTCGGGAATATAAGTCTGGTTTATCAATTGGTTCATGTTCACCTTGATTTATCAAAAGATGGAACAAAACTTGTAGGTATTTCTGTGGGAGACAGATTTATCTATTATTGTAGACTTTTCTGTGTGATACGAATTTGTTTATTAAAGTCTTCGACTTTGGGACGTAGCAACTCTTAGTTGTGGGTGAGATCAGTTTAGGGAATCAAGTGTGTAGTATCCAGCTGGGATCAGAGACGTAAGGAGCATAATGTACCTTGGATCAGTGTGAGATTGATTGGGGTTCAACTATAGTCCAGACCGAAGTTAGTTTGTAGTAGGCTAGTGTCTATAGCGGCTTAATACTGTGTGTGTTCAATCTGGACTGGGTCCCGGGGTTTTTCTACATTTGCGGTTTCCTCGTTAACAAAATTATGGTGTCTGTGTTATTTCTTTTCCACATTATATTTTGTTATATAATTGAAATATCACAGTTTGTGCGTTAAGATCAATCAATTAAAATTTCCAACCTTTGGTTGTTGATTTACATTGATTGACACTTGAACATTGGTCTTTGGTACCGTTCAAATTATTTCACATTATAATCAGGCTCACGGATTTCTATCTGTTCGATTTGCTGATTACATTGTGAAATAGAGATATTAGAACTCTTTGATATACTTTATTAAGATTGAGTCTAGTTGATTCTCTTGAAAATATATTGGAGTTAGTCCATACAGACTTCTAATCGAAATATTGGTGTGGTTGTTATACCCCCGCTTTTTCAGTAGTTTTAGAAGATGTTGCTTTCCAATGATTGATCTTAAACTTGTAAATAGTATAAATGCTAATAATAATGATCACAAGAAGAAGGACTAATTGATGAATGCTAGTAATATGAATTTCCAAGAAGGAAACAGAGAGCATCAATATAGAAATTGAATGCATACTCAGAATGACGAAGCAGAGCGACATATAATTCCTTTCCTTTTGACTTCATATTTATTTCTTTCTATCTACTTTTCTTTTTCTTTTTATGTAAAGGTTATTAATATTGATTTCGAAATATAACACAACAAGTTTATATTTTTTGGTTTATCAAAAGCATAGGAAAATACGTCTCTCTTTTACATAAAAATTTATCATATATTTTTATAGGCCAAATCAATAATATGTGACACATACATAAGGGGAATAAATAATTCTTACAAATAGTAAGAAGTAATAAAAATCTTAATATTCAAAAGGTGTTGATAAAATTCTTTTACTCTATCAGTTTCTTTAGGAAATCAATTACGAGGAGCATGCATTAACCCATTTCTACAGGAAATCAATTACGATGAATTGAACGATTGTTTTTATCAAGATGTGTATACAAACCTTATGTGTTATATTACATGAAAGAATGCAACCATAATAACTAAGCATAAGTCGTTTCCTTGTTCAGATATTGAATAATTAGTCTTCAGAGAATTCTTACAGAAAACTTTAGAAGTTTCTTGATTCTTTATCAGAGACCATCCATGTGTTATATTATTTTGGTAATTCCTAGTATCGTGTGAGATGATTGTTGGATGTAAGTGAAAAGCTTCAGCTTTCTTCGTGTAGTAAATTTTATTTTGTGTTCCAATAGTTAGTTTTATTGCATAGATAAGAGATATATCATTGTGGTGAACCATATTTTTAAGAACATTGTAAGGTTCAGGTTCGCTTGTTAGATAATATTTATATCAAAAAATTTCGACTCACTTCATCCGTAAGGATAGTGATAAGATCACATCCTATGTACCATGTCAACGATGTTGGCCCGATACGTCAATCAAGGACATTTAGTGTATATAGTCCTTTAAACGGGTCGACGGTCGCGAGATTATGGAAGACACCCTGGCTAGTAAGTGAAAGGTGCTGCGAGTACACATGTCCCATGGAAGCACAAGGTATCAAATAGACTTAAACTCTTCATTATTAGAAAGAATAGTTATTTAGGTATTTTATTATATTTGAAGTATTTATTTTATTAAAAGTTTATATTTGTTAGGAGTAGTATTATTTACTTATTTTTCAATTAATGTAGCCTATAAATACCTGGCTTGATTTGGGGTATACCCATATTTATATGGACATAGTGCCCTTACTAAGGGGAGGCAAAATATGGGTGAAATTACTTTAGTAACCCTTACCCTAAATCAGTTTTATTATTTTCATTTCATCTTCCTTCTTCTCTTCTTCTTCTCCTCCACAACTATACCGACTCCTCCATCCCCCACCATCGAAACTCGTCGATTAATTCGTTAACATCGTTGATTCAAAAACTCCTATTAATCTTCATCAATGGATCCTACATGACCTAGGAAAATTCATATGAAAGACGCTAATAGAAAACCCAATTAATATAACCCCGGAATTGCAAAACTAGTTCAACAAAAAGTAAAGAAAAAAACGGTTGCTGAAGAAGAATTTGAACCCGCTCAAAACGAAGAAATGGTCCGATTAAGAAAGTAAGGGCCTACTTAAACTCACTCCAGTACTTCAATTTCATGTTTGCATGTCAAATTAGGTCAGAAGAATCGATTATTTGATTTTCAGTTATTTTCGACGGCAAGGTATTATGTTATCGACCCTGCCGGGTTTTTATAGTTAGGGTTTGGCCGGTAGACTATTAGGTTGAGGATCATGCCGGTTGGTCAATACCTGTAACTGGTACTTGCAGGGTCGGCAGGTTATTCAACCTCATACCATGCCGGGTGTATTTCAAGTTTTATGTCTCCTGGTGCCTTGAATTTTAAAATCGATATGGTATTTGGATAAAACCATGTTGGATGTTTGTTAACCGGAAATGTATGGGTAAAGGACATTGCCGACTGGTTTGCTGAAAAATCCTTGTATCTACTGTGTTCATATTTGTTATACACCTGCAGGTTATGTGATCACACCATGCCGACTTATGTTTAGCCGGCATGTAATGTAGATATCGACCCTTCTGACTATTGATACGCCGGATTGGTTATATATATCTAACCTGTCGACCATCTTTTTGTCCTTAATCGTTCTTGTTCAGGTTGCAAAAGGCAAAGAAAAAAGCTATGAAAGCTCTTAGTCCTCCTTCAAGACCTCCTTGTGTTGGTGATAAACTCTTGACTTCAACACATCGAGGGGCATACGTTGTGCCGGGAACGCTCAAAATCCGTGTATCGAATGATTATGAACCACCATCGGAACCTAGTGATTCAGACGAGACTCCAGATGAAGACTAATCAATTCCATCTGGTAGAAGAGGTGATGATGATGATGTTCACTAGTACAAAAATGGGCTTAGGTGATAGTTAAAAAATGTCACCGAAATACTTATGTGACAGTTTTGAATTTTTTTTGCACTGTCACCAAAGCCTCTGTTACGAAAGGTCTTAAAGAAACTGTTACCGAATCATGAATATAAGATGACAGTTTGTTCGTAAACCTGTCATTGTTGACAGCTTATGGTAACATTTTCTGAAAGAAACTTTCATGAGAAAGTCAATTTCGTATACAAAGATAACTGTTTTTTCATAAACCTGTCATAGTTGACAACTTACAATAACATTTTCTTTGTAGAACTGTCATCGTAAAGCCTAGTTTTTCCCATAGCAACTGACTTACGGTAGTTGTTTCTTCATGAAACTGTCATCGTAAAGCCTAATATATTACAGTTTCTTCCAGTAACATAATACAATTTCTTCTTTTTCCATTAGGTAGATGGTCAACAATAGTACATATACATGAAAAAATAAATTGAGGAATATATATTGATTTAAACAAAAATGTTTCAACAGACTCACTTGTACAAATGGCATGTAGTATATAAGAAATTAGCATCAAGTATCAAACATTTGTATCAATAATAAAAAATAATAATCAAACACTATAAGCTCACAACAAGACCCTACAGGTGAACGGATCCTTCATTAGGAGACACACACACAGCATAGCCGATCCCATAGCAACATTTCTTGAACAAGAGAGCAATCTAGAACTTGCAGACAGGCGGGATTAAGCCTGGTCAGCACACAAGAAGATGACTACATCATAATAAACATTCATGAAAAATAAAGCACAGGTTTGAGAATATTTGAACATATATTTCAATATATCACTTCTAAATATCCGTATTGATCGTATATACAGAACTATCTAACTGCATATTTTTTTTTTTTTTTGATCGGCAATCTAACTGCATAATCTTTCTATAAAAAACCCAAGTTAACAATTCAATAAAGAATAGAGATAATACTAGCAAGAAATATAACACCTTAAGTTATTACATGATCGAAGCAGCGGCAATTAACAGTTACAAAAATGTATAAATTAATAATTGTCAATTCATGCAGATACTAAGACACACCTGAGAATAAACCTGAGCATAATAAGCTAGCTGTTCACATGCCCACCTTCTCTTCACGGACAAATTAGTTTTTGATGCTTTCAACAACCAATCCAAGATGGAACAAAAAAAATTGTACCCTGGAATTAAAGGATAAATATTTTTTTTTTGACTTAAAAAAGGATAATCAATTCGGTAGCATTTAAATGGAAAACTCAAGCATCCAAATCTCAATGGAATGATTGTACCAGTAACTAAATAATGAAGTTTATGCCATTAACACAAGACCAATGCAGGATAGCTTCACAGAGAGAAATGGAAAAGTTCCTACCTACATATCTCACAACAATCATGATCAAAAACTGCAGTTATCATTTACTCAAAACAGGAAAAGATAGATAGTCCTAGTGAGAAAATAAGTAACTAAAAAACAAATAGAACTTCAATCAACAAAGTTAATAAATAAAACTTCGACAAATATTCTCCCCATCATATATCATTGTTGCCCCAAATTTTCAAAATTAGCATCTATTGCGTTTTTCAGGTTAATCATCAATAACATAGTGGCATGATTATATATAGAGGAATAACATGTGTATGATTTACTTATTGATGGGGATTGCAAAAGATTAGATCACGGAATTCATTGCGCAAAACTAAGTCAATGACGTGGCTTGGATGTATTATCATAAGTAGTAGACACATCTGCAAACAGATATAATCTGATTAAAACATGGTTATAAAAGAAAGAATGAATTATTAGCATCAATGGAGTATGAAAAGCAAGAAATTCGTACTGTAGTCAAAACATGAACGGTTATATGAGAAATATTTTACATATTACCTCACTGTTGGGATCACAAGAGAGTTGAAAGTTCCTTGATTTGATGGAGAAGACCCACAGATGACCCATCATACCTGGACACAGTATTGGAACCCAGAAACTCAATCAACCAAATAAAATATATTAGAATGTTCAGCAAAGCGAATTTCTTCCGAACGAGTTCAGCAAATTCTCAATAATGACAAGGGATATTCAAGCTTCTTCTCGAGCTGAAAAAATGAATGGGCCCTTCACCTCCACCTCTATTAAGTCTTGAAAACAATTTTGAATATGGTCATTATTCTAACCATTAACGTTAGAAGGTTTTTCATTTTTAAGGGTATCACCATTTGAATGGTATAGTCTTTGCGCCCACCAGGATAAAAAAGTAAACATCGTATATAACTTCCTAGTAGGAAAACTGGCAAAAATGATGTCCTTTAATCTCGAAATACAGTTTAGTTTTTCATAAGCTGTAAACCAGCATCTAGCCTTGGTAAAAATTAATGAAATGGAAGGAAACTTCAGTATGTTTGACAAACAAACAAAAAAAAGACTAAATACAAAATCAAATATAAATATACCAAAAGCACGAGAAACTATAGAGAATCAAGCAAGAAGATTTATTTTGAACAGAAATTTACTTTGACTAGAGACATCACAACATAAATAATCCGGATTATAAATTTATAAATAAGAAAAACATGTTCCCTCATTGTCATTGGCTTTAAGATTCTGTGTCCCATTAGTGAACCTATAAAGCTAAATGGAAAGACTTATTAGAAAACCCAGTCCCTGGATCCTCAAATAACTACGTACTCAATCACTTAAAAAGTGACCAGATTCACTTTGCACATATCAAACAAGTCATATGGTAGAACTAAGTTAAGAAAAATGCATGAGGCAGCAGCAGCAAATACCTACCACCCTATGATATATATATAAATCATAGGAACAATTATATATCAAGACTACAAATATAAAATTGTTAATCACCCGAATCCTCTCTCCATATTCCTCATAAATAATCCCAGTAGGTCTTCAGGCGGATTCTTTAGTTTTGCTCAGCCTCTAAGTAACTTCTGTCCATGGACAAACGCATAAAAGGTGATCATGTCACAGAACCAAATTCTTAATTGCTACAGATGGAGAAAATACAATCCAAATTAGAGGACAAGATACGTAATTGACAATGAAAACTGACATTTACAATATCCTAATTCATTATCACTATTGGTCACTGGTCTGATCATATGTCTTCGCTGACCTAAGGGAATAAAAGAAGATTCAGTACTACAATCGTATAAGTTCACCCACTTTCAGTTCTCTTTAAACCAGTTGGATATCAGGCAACCTAAATCCACACTAAGGAAACCATTTGTTCAGTTCCTTCAAAGTAAGACTATAATGAATACAAAGACACAATTAATCTCATCCATTCTACAGCACGATACGGAAGCTAAATTAGGCTGAGAAAACTAATCAACGACATTCATAGAGGGTATTGTGTACAAATAATTATGCATATACATACATAAAATATGCATCTTAAAACTTCTATCAAGCCTTCACAAACTGCAATCCTAATTAAGTATTAACAAAAAGAAATATTGCAAAGAAGAATTTACAAAAATGAGACCGTGTTACAAATGCATATGCAGAAGTCTTACCCACATTTGAGATAGCAGTAATCTATATCTTATTAATCAACAAAAAATGAAGCTTATTATGAAAAATAAAAATACTTTCACTCAATTTAAGAGTGCACGAAGTCTAAAACCCATAACCAATCTTATCCAACTCAGAACTAATTTATTCTCACTCGATTTAAGAGTGCAAAAGGAAGATTAATACAAGACCTTAGTAAAAATAAAGGTAGCAGCTTAGATAGCAAAACCTATTACTATACCCTAACCTTGAAGAACTTGAAAACTTACCGTGGATCTACTAAGTCCATCAAATGAAGGCAATAAGTATCTTGTACCAATCCATGAACCAATTACTTGTCCTGACGCAAATACAAAAATCCTACAAAACAAATAAAATTCAGAACTCCTTTTTGTAGAGATTATAGAAAGATTTATTAGGTCAACATTGAAAAATTGGAATCAAAAAAATTAGGCAAAGAAAATAGGGTAAAAACAAGCAACAAACAAAGGGGATTATAACCTTAGTTTAACCCATGTTGATAAGTTTGATAATCATTAGGTTCTAAATTAACCGTGAATCTTATTACGGGAACAATAGAGCTGGTGATGGAGGTGAAGAAGAAAACATCGGGAAATAAAAAGTTCGATATTTGAGAAGGTTAATAGAGTAGAACAACAATTATGCAAGGATCGAATCAAAAGATTAAATCATAGATTGAAGTAAAAGATGAGACCTCAGATTTTGCTAAGAGAAAAAATCATGAGAAGAGAGGGATGAGATCTGTGTGCTGAGAGATAAGGATTATTGAGAGAGATTAGGATTTTCACTGAATTGAAATGGATATAGATGGGTGGTGGTAATGAGAAATTGGTTTTAAGTTTCTTCCTATGGGTTCTCAAACAAAAATTAGAAGGTAATGGGTCGAGACTCGAGAGATATACAAAAACTAAACAGACCCACTACTATTATTGGTTAATGAAAGGACGCAAACTAACACAATCGTGTGTTCGTGGATGTTTAACAGTGGATATAATAATAGCATGAAAGTGGCGGTAATTAAAAGAACTGTTATCTATATAATAACCCTTTGATAACAGTTTGAATATACAACGGTTACATTAGCTTAAGAATAGTGACAGTTTTATAATTGTTATTATACATCAATGTACAGTAACATTTCCCCATAACAATTGTCATTGTATGGCTATTTAGTGGCAGTTGTAAAATTATCACGATATCTCACGATTATTAGTGTGAGTTTCGGTAAGAAACTGTTACCTATGTCTCAAAGCTTGTCCTTTTGTGACAGTTCATAGGTGAACTGTCATGGTTTTGTTAATTGAACTGTCACCAAAGCCCATATTTGTACTAGTGGTTGATGAAAGAACTCCGGATGCTAGAGGAGGAAACAATGATGATGATGATGGTGATGGTGATCAAGACATGCCTAATATTGGAGGAGGTAATGATAATGATGATGGTAATATAGATCAAGGTAACGGTAGAGAAGATGAAATTGTTGAAGAGGAAGAGGAAGAAGAAGAAGTTTGAGAACAAACTAAAGATAATGTTCAACAAACCGAAGCTTCAAATTCAACTGAAATCGGAAAGAAGAAGAGGGTTATCACTAAACCAGCTGATTCCCACATGCCTTCCCCTCACTTGATAGTTAGACTGAAACCAGGTGAGCCTCCAAGAGGGACCCCAGCAGATGGTGGAAATGTTCTTTTTTGATACAAAGACTCATGGGCATGTACGATCCATAATATTATCGTAAGTAATCTCAATTCGTCTTTGTTTTTTTATCTAAGTGTGTATCTATCTTAAATTTGCGTAAAGTGTTTGTATTTATTTTCATTTTTTTTTTTTGGTATTTAGGATCAAAAGTATACCGTTCGTCTCATGAGGCGCCAAGCTTCATATTAAGTGACTAAGACTTGGGATCTTGAGGATGAATGTGAGGAGGTGAAAGTGATTATCAAGAACTCCGGGTTGTGGCCTGTGGTGGAAAGTTAGAATATTGAGCATGATAGAGTTACCATATCTGCATTTTGTGAGAGGTTCTACGGAGATACTGATACAATGTTATTCCCATTCGGTGAGATGGACATAACTCCAGATGATGCTCATCAAATTTTAGGCCTCGAAGTTGAGGGAAAAGAAATCAGTGAGGGATTCGATAATAAGTTTAATCTGAAGCTTATGAAGAAGGATTATGTGACACCAAGAAAATCAGGTTGAGACGGAGTCTATGCTTGTGAAGAAGGATGGTCATCTAACCAAGAAGTTTAATCTGAAGTAGTTGAGGGACACATTATGTGACACCAAGAAAATCTTTGATAGGGAAGGAAGGGTGAACCCGCTGTCAATCAATGCTACCACGTCAGCTTATTTGATATACGTCCTGGGTAAATGTATCTTCCCCGACAGTTACGGAAGCTTGGTCGACGCCAGTTATATATAACTATTGTATCCCTTAGATAAGATGCGTGAGTATTCTTGGGGTATTCGGTGGTCACCTTCTTGAACAATGAGTTGACAATGGGTTCTAGGGAACTCACTTCATAAGTTAACATAAACATATATCTCTTCTAGGTAATTGTATTTTCAAAATCATTTATATTTGCAAAATTCTAGTAAGATAAGATTCTTACTAAACATTTTTTCTTTGCATAGGTTTAGATATATGAGCACTTCCCTTCTTTGGTGAAAGACAACTCCCACATCAAAGTGGATGCGAATGTTGCTATTGATAAGCCAAGAGCGCAAAGGTATAGTTTTAAGGGTACTCAGGATAAAGAAATGCCGCAAAATCTTATCAAAATCCGAATGACCATCGACAAGTTGACTGCGGATGATGTGATTTTTGATCCATATTGAGATGCTAGAAATCAAGGTTTAATCCAAAGGAGAGATGAAGTTGCATTATACTATAGACCCTTGTTATTATGCACCCAAGGATATTCAATGTACGATCCACATCTGGTAATGCGAAAATTGGGTTAAGTCCAAGAAGAACCTCATTTCGATGAAGATAAGCCATTCTTTATTGTGAACAGGGATGACTGCACCACATCCCAAAAAATTATTAACATCTCTTAAGAACCAGCGCCAACTCAAGAACATTGGGACGATAGACGTGGTCGTAACATTGATGTGAGTCTTTTGGATGAGGTGACCACCGGTCATGAAGCTAGTGAGAGATACATGTCATGGTACTTGGGTTGGGCTCGTCCTATTATTATTAAGGAAATGACTACTGAAGAATTGACTCGTAAGAGGAAGATGGCATCGAAATACCCAGCAACAAGTCTTAAGTCCTTTGTAAGGATTTTTGAGTTGTTCTTATTATTTTAAGATCACATTATTGAATCATTATATTAATTGTTTGTTGTTTATTTGAAAATAGAAGGAGCAGTTGAAGACCTTTGTGAAGGTGTTGTGTTGCGCGAAAGACAGAGGAGAGACTTTATCGATTGAAGAGCAAATCAGGCACATTAACTATGCTTGAAATATTGACAATGAGGATGCCTCTGCATTGTTCAAGCAAGCTGATGCTAAAGTAAAGATGGAACAAAAATCTAGGAGGGAAGCACAAGCTAAGATGAATGCTGACAAAAAGAGGGCTCGTAGTGGTTGTGGTGGTGAAGGTATAGTAGTGGTGTTGTTCCTAAACGGGGTCGTGGTCGTGGTGGTGAATGAATGCATTTCTAGTTCATTTCTTTATGTTGTGTTGGAAAAATATTAAGGTTAATGGTTGGACAAATATTTTTTTAAGGTTTATGGGACATGTTTTCGTATTTTAGACAATAAGTGTTGTATTTCTAGTTGTTGAATGAATTTTTTGTTTATCTACGTAAAGTTTCAATACTTATGCCAGCATGTTTTTTTTAAGTTACATTGCCGACCAAAACAGGGACGGCAAGGTTTTTAAGTGTCAGACTTCCGGTACTGATAGCAGAAAATGCTTGTATACTAGGGTCATCAAGTTAGTCAGATCAATACCAAGCCGGTTGTGAAACCGCCGACAGTGTATTATGTTATTGACCATGCCGGCTATTTGTTGCAGAAAATACATTCTCCTGATGCCTAAAATCATCATAAGGCCGGCATGGTTATAAATTATGTTCATTGCCGACCATATATCATAGCCGGCATGCCAGTGAACAAATACCGTTCTGACGGTTTAAAAGAAAATTGCATGAATTCCTGATGCCTAAAAGTCATAAGATCAGCATGGTAAGAAAATTTATACCCTGCCGACCTTATCATAGCCGACAGGCAAATGTCAAAATACATTGCCGGCTGATACACAGAAGAAAATGTTTTCCTGATGCCTAAAAGTCATAAGGTCGGAATGGTAAGAAACTTCCAACCCTTCTGGCCAGAAGTTTTCGGCATATTGAGGAAAAAAATCTCGCCGGCGAATTCAAAATTCAAATTTTTTGCATGTACAATTTTATTGATTGACTTGTAATTGGGCACTATAACGGCCAAATTTGTCCACAATCCTATAAATACACTACTTCTCTCTACAAAACAACACACAACTATTTGAATATACTCTCAAAAGATCATACCATCATACACTCCATCTAACTCATCCAATAGCTCTACAAACAACAATGGAATCATTTGATTCAAATGAAGATTTGGCAATCACCAAAGCTTGGTACGCGAAAACTAGAGTTAGAAGACAGTCCTCTGTAAGGGTGGATGCCGTACCCTTTTGGGCTAGGGTATGCAACAAATATAGGAAAGAGGTTTGGAATCCAAATGGAAGAAGTGTTCTACAAATTCATGCAAGGCACCTAGTCATAGAAAAAGCGATACTTTCTTTTTTGGCTATCCAAAAACCGATTTTGAACGCTAGCCACTTTGGCTACTCCATTGAACAATTTTCAAGTATTTTTGTAGTTTATTTTACGTGATCCATGTTGTTTGATATTCCTACTAAACACCACTAACAAAGTAAGTTTTTGTTTTATTTTTGTAGCATGAAGTCGTCAAAGCGCGCTACTTGGAGGAAAAGGGGGAAGCATTCGATGCAAGCTATGAATTAATGGTCTCCAAAATCCCAGAGTTTGCCACTAACCTCATGAAGGCCGGAGATGAATGAGATTCCTCCAACGAAGATTGATGGTTTTAGTGTAGGTTTTGTGGGTAGATCTCTATGTAAACCCCCACGAGACTATAACTTGTCCACTAGGGTCGCATAGGGGTTCAAAGGCTTGATGCACATGCTAAGTGAATTCGTTTTTCCGTCGACAAGGAGTTAGGTTTTATGTTTGCATGAATAAAGTGAATTACATCTTCTTATATTTTGTTTTCTATTTGGTATAAGTACAGGTCGGCATGGTTAGAAATCCTTACATGCCGGATACATGTCCGCCGACAGTGTTATAAATTATGTGCATGTCGACCGTTAGATTGCTGGCCCAAGATTGTCGGCATGTTTTTTATTCAAAGACCCTTCCTGCCAAAAAATGGTCGGAGTTTTCTTCATCCGAGGACCATGCCGGCTAAAATTGGTCGGTATCTTATTCAAACGTAGACCATGCCGGCGAGATATAGCCGGCACCTTATTCAAATGTCGACCTTGCCGACCAATCACATTTTTGAAAACCAAATTTTTTGATTGAAATCGAACTCATAAGACAGATCAAAGGTTTAATCTACTGAATTTTCATTTTCAAAATTTTAATCTAAACTCAATTAAGCTAATCATATTTTTTAGTGTTAATTAAACAAGGGCATATTAGCCATTTTGAAAATACATGGTTAAGGGGTGACCTTTTTTACTTCAAAATGACCTAGCTTTTGTCTTATTAGGTATACCCAAATTAATCTGGGTATACCCCAATCAAGCCAGTATAAATAGGTGTTAGTAGTTCATTAATAATAAGAAGAAAAATATTAAGAAATTTTTTATCGTTTG
This sequence comes from Papaver bracteatum, assembly GCA_023529315.1. Lineage (NCBI taxonomy): Eukaryota > Viridiplantae > Streptophyta > Magnoliopsida > Ranunculales > Papaveraceae > Papaver > Papaver bracteatum. The sequence goes on along the minus strand of JAJJWX010004952.1, from coordinate 316,657 downwards.
GTTTATTGATTCGTCGAATCATGACCTTTTGAGCTTGAATCTGGTGGCCACTGAATAAGTAACAAACTCTTGAATACGATGGTTCATATTTACTTGTTACAAACTATTTATGTTAAATATTTCGACTCACTTCATCCATAACTGGGATTGATAAAATTGTGGAGAAGCGTTGATGAAACCAAGTTTTATGAATGAGGTAATCATTTCAACCTTAAAATTAAAGTTCTCAACCTTTTGGAAAGTATGAAGGTTTCTTAGTGGACCTGAGATACTCATAGATTTTGTTTATTTTTCAAAGAAATTTTAGAAAGAGAATTTCAACATCTTCATTTGTGTCATCCACCACAAAAAATTGAAGACGTCAAAATTCAAGTTATCAACCTTTTGATATATGTATGAAAGTATCTTAGTAAACCCGAGATACACATAGCTTTTTTTTCTTTTTTTTTTCAAAGAAGTTTTAGAAAGAGAGTTTCAAATCCACAACGAAAAATTGAAGCTATCATGTCTTGATGGTAAGCTAACTGAATCAGTTATAGTTTTATTTAAAACCATATTTAGATTCAAGTCTTAGTAGGTTCGGTTGTACTAAATACAAATTGTTAGATCTTATCATGTTTGCCTTCTCTGATACCATTTGAAATGAAGAGGGTACCAACCACACCAAAATCTTATTATAGATGCACCATGTATAATCTTATAAACATAATAAATGTCAACAAACTATTTCAGCAAGATGTATACTTGGTATATATCGTAAGTTTGTAACTGAACATATCTATGGGATCGTACCAAGTGTTTGATTAACGTATAATGCTATTAATTTAATTATAAATATAAAAATAATTATATTTCAGAAAGTAAAGTAAAGGCACACGACATGATTTTGTTAACAAGGAAAACTACAAGGCAGAAAAACTTTGAGACCTAGTCCAGTTTTGAATACTCTCAGAATTAAGCCGTTATACAAATTGACTACCATAACTTTATATAGCTGAGACCAAGTGAATTGTTCATAGTTAACCAGTTCTATTGGTATCCATGTGCCTACAACCAATATGGTCTATGCACATGAATCCCAAGATAGAATCAACTATCTCAAGTCACTTCACATGCTGTGAAGACTTCTTCTTGTCAACTCATTTAGATCCTAATATGAAATAATAAAGGACTAACCTGTTTCAGTAATGATTCACTTATTTATCTCCTAGATCAAGATTTAATATAATCATTATATACTTCAAATATCAACTAAGACAAAATATTACCGAAATAACCAATCTTAGTCTACAAATTAATTACTAGATTCATTCTCAAAAGAGAAACCACCTAATATATAGATTTTCTATCTTTACAACAAGTCTGATATCTATCTAAATAAACTAAATATTTGGATCCCATTTAATCAAGTGTGTAAGAAGCATCACAAAGATCAGAATACCAAAAACAAAGTCTTATATCCTTCAATCTTCAAAGTACCTACTTGATTCCCACTAATGATCGATCATATACAAAACAAATTACATCAACATTGGTTGATCACTAGTCCTATCTTCAGATCTCGAATCAATAAATAGATATGAAATAGTCGATCTTCGGACAAACTCAAGTAGCCTTAGGTCATATATAAGAAAAGTACTAAAGAATTAAATGAGATATATTTTTCAATGATAACTACACCGTTAGTCAATCAAACCAATAATCGAAAACTAAAATAACAATACGATTTAGTTCTCCACCAACGGTACTTTAGAAGCTTGTTGATCCCAAAGAAGACTTTAAACGAAAGTCACGTAAGAGATTTCACCAAATTAATTAGACTACTTTCCTCTTTCAACGAGTGGGTTTTCCATACAAATGGTTAGGAAGTATGTTCCAGGATAAGTTTATAAGACTACAAGCTTCACTACTTATAGTGTAAAGACCAAGGCTTGTTTGGAAAACAAATAATTACTAAATACAAAAATCATGAAGATATGCAATAATAATATATTTTTCGTTTTTGACAAATTCCAACTGTTGTACCGAAATCTATTTTGGATGATGACTATTATCTAGCATACAACATATACTTTACTAATATAGCAACAAGAGATCAGATATCCTATGGGATATGGAAAGCTTATAAATTCGAGTATCTAAAAGATGCCAGAATATTTTGGTTTCAGATCTCTCCTTGAGTATCTACAAAAAAATTACTTTAACATTAAGTAATACAAGTTTGACACACGTTCAAATCACTATGTAAATATTTTGTGAACTTTCCTTTTTAACCAAACTACATATTCGATATATATCTACATAAACCCTAAGATAGTCGACAAATCAAAAATATAATATTTGGTTATGTAGGATCGTTCTTACTTAAGATCCTTGTTTAAGATATTAATCCTACTAAATATCCTCTCAACTACTATTTCCACTAGGAAACAAGTTTCGAAATTTTAATTACTTCCTTAGACTATGTAGTTAAACATAGTTCCAAGGTAAGGATTCAATCGTAAGTTCAACATACTAAATAATAATAGATTACCAGTTAGTGTTATGTCGATTATACGAAGTCCGTAGATAAACTAAACTTCGTAACTGCATATACCAAAGTTGTACAAAACAACTAGTATATATTTTCTTGACATTTTGATCATGGTAAAATGATCAAGTAACTAATACTAGAGACAAAGAAATAAACTTCGTCTGTTATGTTTTCAATATAAACCGACTTGAAAGAAATGTAGATAGAAGTGGAACAAGTCAAGTCTTTGTTACTAACCTCAAGTTGAAGAATGATTTTTTTCGTTGATGCCGATACATCTTCAGGTTCATCATGAGTATCAAGAGAGAATCAACATTTCTATATTCCTAGTCTAAACTAATGAAGTTGACTCTAGTAATCAAATCAAGCAGCTTCGAGTTTCAGAACTAAAATATTGGAGCAACCAATTATAGGACTGATCCCTGGCAAATTATTTTTGAAGTATAATTCAAGTTTACATTTTTGAAATGTTTGTTAATCTTTGGGTTTGTATAAACATCAATATGTACACAAATTGAACTTGAAATATTCACTTAGTGTCGACATAGTGATTTGAACATGTGGTAAACTCTTATATCTTAGTGTTCAAGTATTTTCCTTTGATATTCAAGGAAAGATTCCAAAACCGAAATTCAAAAATCTTTTATATTTTCGAAAATATATGCTTACCATATCCCAAATATTTGCGTTGCTCTAGTTACTATATTAGTAAAGTATATGGAAGTATATTAGCGAATATTAATGGTCAAATACGAGTTATTCTGGTATATGAGTTGGATCACAATTGGAATTTGTCAAAACCAAAAATATATATTTATTGCATATCTTAAGAATTTTCAAATTAGGTATTTCCCTGTCTTCTAAACTATCCTTGGCCATAACAGTATAATAGTGGATCTTGTATTCTAACAAACTCATCACATGACACACTTCCTACATGTTTGTACCAGAATCCAACTCGTTGATAGAGGAGAGTGATCTAATTAGGTAAAATCTCTAGCGTTTCCTTCATTTAAAGTTTTTTTTTGGGATCAAGAATCTTTTATTAGTACCACTAGTGGGAATCTAAATCGTATTGTTATTTTAGTTTTTGATTATTGATTTGATTGACTAATAATTATACTTGATTATTCCATGGTCCATATCTTTTGATATAAGGATACTCAAGTTATTTTTAGGATTGGCTATTACATATTTGGTGATGCAAGATCTGTAGATAGAACTTTTGAGCAATCAATGTTATCTGACTCCGTTTCGTGTGTATTGATGATCATTATCACAAATCAAGTTTTTTGTCCATGTAATTTTTATTTTTGGTATTATGATCTTTGATACTTCGTGCATATTTAATTCTCTGGGATCCAAACAAGCAGTTTATTTTGATAGGCCTCAGACTTGTTAAAAAATCGAACAAATTATCTAGTTGTTTCCCATTGTAGAGTTGTTTTCACTTGGTATATGATCCCATAGTTGGTTAAGTTTCGGACATATACTATATACCAAGTTATCAACTTGTTGAAGTAATCTTTTGGCAGTTATTGTTTAAGTAAGATTAGTGTGTCTGTAATATATTTTCACAAAAAAAATGTGGTGTACTAGGTACCTTTGTCATTTCACGAAAGTTTGAGTTTATATTTGCTAGATTATTTTTATTTAGTTTTTCTCCCTTATTTTTTTTCCCAAGTAGATCGTTTTTATAGTGTTAAATTAGTACAAAACATATCTTTTAGGTTCTCCTTTTGTTATTCGAGTCCCCCACCCCCCACCTTTTTTTTAAGTTCATTCTTTTTACTTTCGAGTTTGTACATAAAAGGTAAAGTTTATTAGGTTCCCTTTTATGTCATGTGACTTTTTAGCTCTTTTCGATGTACTGTTACAAGTAACTTTATATGTCGTGACTCATGTTCTTGTTGCGATTGTGATTAGGTAAAATTAATTAGTTTTATCGTCATCATAATCTCCAACATACTAATTTTACTTATTGTTAAGAATACTTTCTTAAAACTTATAATTAGATTAATATATTGATAATCCTTTTTTATAATCTTAAAACTAATTGGATATTTTTCTTATACGTGGTGTACATAGTATTCGTGGCTCCTTATCCTTGGTGACTTCTGAAACTCCTAAATATTTTCTCGACAAACTTGAGGTTTAATCGAACCAGAGGAATGGACAAAGTTTTTCCATCCAATCCCACATCAAGAAAATGGGCACCCTTGAACACAATTTTCATACCAGATGTATCACTGGGAAAATTTTCTAGGGATGAATCCTAGGAAGGATTGGGTGAAGAATCTTACGAAGGCGATATTTTATGTGTCTTAAACATGTGCCCTTATCTAAAACCTTTAGAGAAAAATAAGGTGTCTGATTCTCAGTTAAGGGAAGATCGTACCCCAACTCAGCAGAGAAAACATCTCTTTATGTTTATTTAGTTTTAAATGGTTTTTATTTTTGAAATTTAGATTACAAATAGTTTAAATTTGATACCAAAAAGTTTGAGTTTGTATGTTGTTAGGTTTCCTTTTTTTCTTACTACTAGTGAACCAAGGTTTCACAATCCTGTTGAGATAAAGTTTTGGTGTAATTAGTTAGAATTAAAATTTTGTTATATCCTTTGTGTTTTATTCACTACTCATGAAACAAGTTTTCTTCCATCTAGTTATCATTCCTTATTTTTGCGAGATCAAGGTTTTGAATTTATTGTTTTTTTTAACTAATGTTTTTATAGTAGGCAGTGACTAGATGCAACTTTATTCTTAATAGATACATCCTTTTATGAAAAACCCCTGTAATAAATTCACAATGATGTCGGTAATGAATATCCCATAGTTCAATATAGTGTTGAACTTAATTTGTTTATTCAAAAGAAGAAGAACCCTAATTATCATTTATTTGATTTAAATATGAACGACGTTAACATGTATTATTATATGTTGCTCATTTTATTATGATTGAGTCGCCACGCTTGTTTGATCGTCTATATCAAACAAATACCACATTTCAATTTGAAGGAAAATAATCCGGATACAATCTAAACCCTAGTTTGAGGAAAACAAATTATAATTTTTTGAAAATTCATTACCATCACCATTATCATCATCTTAATTTCTCGGGTAATTATGAGATTTCACACGACTTGACTAAGCAAACAAATTGATCTTAGTTAAGAGACTATTTGGTGCCATATCAACAACTCGCAAATGTGACACAACTGCCTAGCTAGAGAGAGCACATCAACATTTGTTCGCAGATTCTGAACACAAGTAAGTCTTATTGAACAACCCTTTCTGCAACAAGTCACTTATCATTCCATCAAGACCCGGGGACTTGATCCAACTAATGGTGTATATTATTATGTCATTATGCTCTTTGATCATAATAATAATATTTTTATGTAATAATTTTATATATGAAGAAATGACAATAGAGTTGAATAACATGCCATGAAAATCATGATTTATGATAATTTCGAAACCAATAAACGTAAAACAGTGAAGTTAAAGATGGGTTATAATTTCCCCTGTAAAAATGGTTAACAAATACTCAAATTTTAATTAATGATTGTATTTAGTGTACTTCTAGATTGTATATATTCATCACCTTTTAGTACACATTCATGATAGTATAAATGTGTTTTCTGGTAATTCATTAAGTTTGGTAGTCCTTGAAGGACTTTGCATGCATTTGATGGATGTGGTTATTGCGTATCTATATGGAAAATTGGATACAGGTTTTCAGCTATCATCATGATTACCGTGTCAAATGTATTCTCCAAAAATAAATTGAGCCTTGCATGGTTTTAAATTTTTTTTGGACGAATATGGTACAATCGTTTTAGTGAATACTTGTTGAGTCAAGGATATGTGAATAACCCTATATGCCCATACATTTTCATTGAAAATGAAAAATTTATTGTTGTATATGTGGATGATATCAATCTTATCGGAACTCCTGAAGAGTTAATCATAAAATGTTTAAGAAGGAGTTCGAGATCCAGATAAAACAAGGTCTCAATCTGTTGATTGATCATTGTAACTAGCGACCCATTAATTTTTCTTAACCTAAAATCTTTAAACATGTTTAAATGGACAAGATGTCACAATTACAATTATGTGATTTCTTAATTTAAAAATTCATTCTGATGAGAATTAAAAAATAAATAAAAATTGTTTCATTCAGCAGATAATTTATAATAGTTTCTTGTTTTGTTTCAGAGTGTTTGTTAAAAAATTAGGCAATGACTGACATGTGCAGGTGAATTTTCTCATACACGTGAGCATGCATGACCAAAACTCATTAGGTGGTCAACCTGACAAAGGAATCTCACCGAATAACCAGTTTTAATCACCTAATAATTAGTACTGCAACGAATAGCAGGATGTTTTTTCTGTTGTTGACTGGATTCGGGAATCAGAACCCCACTTTAGTTAACTTCGTTGATTTTCTTGTAACATAATTTTTAGCTGCTGCAAAAGGAAAAAAAAATGCAACTTTGAATCCGTCTGCCAAATAAAACTTCCAAGTGCCAATTATTGCACAATATAGAATGGAGTGGGTTCTTGTTGCTGCAAAAGATGTTTTGAATTTACAGGCAATTGTGATCAATTACCTATAAACTCAAAATAAATAAAGTTTGAGTTTGTATGTTGTTAGGTTTCCTTGTTTGCTTACTACTAGTGAACCAAGGTTTCACAATATCCTATAGAGATAAAGTTTAAGTATAATTAGTTCGAATTAAAATTTTGTTAGATCCTTTGGGTTTTACTCACTACTCATGAAACAAGTATTCTTCTATCTAGTTATCATTCCTTATTTTTGCAAGACCACGGTTTTAAAATTATTGTTTTTTTAACTCATGTTTTTCTAGTAAGTAGTGACTAGATGCAACTTTCTTTTTAATAGATACATCCTTTTGTGAAAAACACATGTAATAAATTCATAATGATGTCATTAATAAATATCCCCAGTTCAATCTAGTGTCGAACTTAATTTGTTTACCAAAAAAAAGAACCCTAATTATCATTTATTTGATTTAAATATGAACGACGTTAACCATGTATTATTATATGATGCTCGTTTTATTATGATTGAGTCGCCATGATTGTTTCATCGTCTATATCAAACAAATACCATAATTCAATTTAAAGGAAAAGAATCTAGATATAATCTAAGCCCCTAGTTTGAGAAAAAAATAAATATAATTTTTTAAAAATTCATTACCATCACCATTATCACCATCTTAATTTCTCGGGTAATTATGAGATTTCACGCGACTTGACTAAGCAAACGAATTGATCTTAGTTACGAGACTATTTGGTGCCATATCGACAACTCGCAAATGTTACACAACTGCCTAGAGAGAGAACATCAACATTTGTTCGCAGATTCTGAACACAAGTAAGTCTTATTGAACAACCCTTTTCGCAACAAGTCACTCATCATTCCATCAAGACCCGGGGACTTGATCCAACTAACGGTGTATATTATTATGTCATTATGTTCTTTGATCATAATAATAATATTTTTATGTAACAATTTTATATATGAAGAAATGACAATAGAGTTGAATAATATGCCATGAAAATCATGATTTATGATAATTTCGAAACCAATAAACGTAAAATAGTGAAGTTAAAGATGGGTTATGATTTCCCATGTAAAAATAGTTAACAAATACTCTAATTTTAATTAATGACTGTATTTAATGTACTTCTGGATTGTATATATTCATTACCTTTTAGTACACGAAAGATAATGCACATAGTAAATATCATGATAGTATAAATGCATTTTCTGGTAATTCATTAAATTTGGTAGTCCTTGAAGGAGTTTGCATGCATTTGATGGATGTGGTTATTGCATATCTATATGGAAAATTTGATATAGGTTTTCAGCTATCAGTATGATTACCGTGTCAAATGTATTGTCCATAACTAAATTGAGCCTTGCATGGTTTAAATTTTTTTTGGACGAATGTGGTACAATCGTTTTAGTGAATACTTGTTGAGTCAGGGATATGTGAATAACCCTATATGCCCATGTATTTTCATTGAAAAGGAAACATTTATTGTTGTATATGTGGATGATATCAATCTTATCGGAACTCCTGAAGAGTTAATCACAAAATGCTTAAAGAAGGAGTTCGAGATCCAGATATAACAAGGTCTCAATCTGTTGATTGAGCATTATAGCTAGCGACCCATTAATTTTTCTCAAGCTAAAAGCTTTAAACATGTTTAAATGGACAAGATGTCACAATTACAATTATGTGATTTCTTAATTTAAAAATTCATTCTGATGAGAATTAAAAAATAAATACAATTTTTTTCATTCAGCAGATAATTTATAATAGTTTCTTGTTTTGTTTCAGAGTGTTTGTTAAAAAATTAGGCAGTGATTGACACGTGCAGGTGAATTTTCTCATACACATGAGCATGCATGAGAAAAACTCATTAGGTGGTCAACCTGACAAAGGAATCTCACTGAATAACTAGTTTTAATCACCTAATAATCAGTACTGCAACGAATAGCGGGATGTTTTTTCTGTTGTTGACCGGATTCGTGAATCAGAACCCCACTTTAGTTAACTTCGTTGATTTTCTTGCAACATAATTTTTAGCTGCTGCAAAAGGAAAAAATATGCAACTTTGAATCCGTGTGCCAAATAAAACTTCCAAGTGCCAATTCTTGCACAATGGAGAATGGAGTGGGTTCTTGTTGCTGCAAAAGATGTTTTGAGTTTACAGGCAATTGTGATCAATTACCTATAAACTCAAAATAAATAAAGTTTGAGTTTGTATGTTGTTAGGTTTCCTTGTTTGCTTACTACTAGTGAACCAAGGTTTCACAATATCCTATTGAGATAAAGTTTAAGTATAATTAGTTCGAATTAAAATTTTGTTAGATCCTTTGGGTTTTACTCACTACTCATGAAACAAGTATTCTTCTATCTAGTTATCATTCCTTATTTTTTCAAGATCACGGTTTTAAAATTATTGTTTTTTTAACTCATGTTTTTCTAGTAAGTAGTGACTAGATGCAAATTTCTTTTTAATAGATACATCCTTTTGTGAAAAACACATGTAATAAATTCACAATGATGTCATTAATGAATATCCCCAGTTCAATCTAGTGTCGAACTTAATTTGTTTACAAAAAAAAGAACCCTAATTATCATTTATTTGATTTAAATATGAACGACATTAACCATGTATTATTATATGATGCTCGTTTTATTATGATTGAGTCGCCATGCTTGTTTGATCGTATATATCAAACAAAGACCATATTTCAATTTAAAGGAAAAGAATCTAGATATAATCTAAGCCCCTAGTTTGAGAAAAAAAAATTATAATTTTTTGAAAATTCATTACCATCACCATTATCATCATCTTAATTTCTCGGGTAATTATGAGATTTCACGCGACTTGACTAAGCAAAAGAGTTGATCTTAGTTACCAAACTATTTGGTTCCATATCGACAACTCGAAAATGTGACACAACTTCCTAGAGAGAGCACATCAACATTTGTTCGCAGATTCTGAACACAAGTAAGTCTTATTGAACAACCCTTTCTGCAACAAGTCACTCATCATTCCATCAAGACCCGGGGACTTGATCCAACTAACGGTGTATATTATTATGTCGACCTTGCTGATACTGGGAAGAAAACATTACAAAACAATAGGCTTCTTGGGACGGCTAAAAAGCGTCCCAAGAGGCCCAAATCCGTTCCAAGAAGATATTAGTGACAGTTTTCTTTCCGTCCCCTGTTCCACCGTCACTAATACTATTTGGTCGTCATTTCTTTTAGGGACGGTCATATTATTGCTTTAATTTAAAAATTTGATGCCTAACAGAGACATGTACTCCATGAACGTCCCAAATAACCCTCTTTTGGGACGGTTTTGAAAAAACTGCCCGTCCCTAGAAGCTACTTATTTTGTAGTGAAAAGAGAGGAAAAAAAATTGATCATTTGCATGAAAAAACACAATCTTCACTATGTAAGTTGTCTACCTGATTACTTGCAGTTCCATTCTCTTATTCTGGGTCATTGGATTCTACGTTTGGCTCTAGACATTCATTACTTCCATACCCATCTTGAGTTTGAGGAAAATAAAAGTGAGGATCATGCATATAATCCATTTGATTATGATTTGGTAGATCGTCATATAAGTACTCATATGTATGAGGAAAATAAGAAGACTCTGATCGCTGTCGTATGCGTCAAAAATAAATTACACTTTCTCACTACTCAAAATATAAATATAGCAAGGGAAAGAAAGGATCAATCCCACAGAGAGGACTAGGTTGTCAAGATGTTTTGGTTTCCTATATAAAATACCGGGGGTTTTATGATTTTTATAAACTAAAATTAAAATAAAAGCAAAGAAAGAAAAGTAAACAAATAGATTCAAGGATGTGAAAGTATTGGTTAACGATTTCGTTTTCATTCACTAACATGCTTTCAAAACAATAACTAGAATTGATATTTTAATCTCAACTTTTATCAATGGCCCTAGAAAACCTTGATCGCAAGAATATCCCGCAAATCTCCTTTTGTCATCAACAAACACATTAAATGATGCGAGTATAAGTTCTATCTAAAAGAACAACCTATCGTGTAAAAGCACTAATCAAGTTTAATTCCCTAGATGCATTAAGTTCTATGAAATCAGGCCAATCAAAGCAATCGAACGTGGAAAACGCACTAATACGATTTAACAAAGGTTATGGTTCACATATGATTATAAGGATGCATCACTACAAGCTATACCCATATTCATGCTACTTGTAATCAGGAATCTATCACTTTTACGTATAACACCCTAATCTAGCAATAGAGATGAAAACAAACTCAACCGATTCATGACTCGATCAAACAAGCATTCAAATCATGTAACAATATAAATAGTGAATCATAATCGATAATATGGAGACAAAACTAATTTATCATAACAAAGAATCATGCTTTGTGAAATCCAACTATTCGATAACCAATAATAAAAACTAGGTACTCATGTTAATGGAGTTCATAACAAGAAGAAAGAGAAACCCTATCATATTGTAAACCCTAGAAACAAAAGTCTTCTCTTTTATAGCTCTTCTTGTTCCAAAATTAGGTCTATCCTTCAAAGTCCATTAAATAGAAATCCACCAAGCCCACAAGTGATAAAAACCCATGTAGAAAATCTTTCCCAAAAACGCTCGTCGGAAAACTGGGGATTTGACCGGAATCTAATCACCGGTCGCCTGAAAATTCTTCTCCGTCGACGGAATATTCCATCAGTCCACCGTTAAGGTTAACCGTTGACCTAACGGTCATCGTTAGTCAACCGGGTCAGAGCTATACCGATTCAGGGAATGAGTCAGCTGGCTAACTCAGCTGACTGGTTTTGGCCAAGGCTGTTGCAACCATTGCGCTCAGCCATGATGGCTGTGCCTTTCCTGTACTTCAGCTTATGCATTACCTACAAGTCCATATCAGAGCCACTAATTCCATCACCTGCATACACCAGCAATACCACCAGAACCTTTGTCTTTTCAGTCCATCTCAACTCCTGTGAAATACATTCACCAGTCACGGCAACAACAACATCTTTCCAATGATTCACTGGTTCATAGCTTTCTATTAGTCTCAACACCAGCTAACCCATTGCACCATCCCTTCATTCCATCACTGCCAACAAACCCTTGAACATCATGAATATCTCAAATCGAGCCCATACTCAACCATATTAGCACTCTGCAGCAGCACAGTTCTTCTCCCATGTAGCTCCCATTTACTTAAGCAATGACAATAGCTCCTTTTCAAGAACCCATCACCTGCTCTATATTATCACCAGCTTGCTCAAACCTGTTTTTTGTTGATGCCTTGCCAACCTATAGTTCCTAAACATTCATCTAAAACAGCACCAATATTACCTCAATCCACACACTATTAGCAGCAAGTTCTTAACTCCACAGGTTCAATATATCCTTCTCCATCTCAGTTGCACCACCTTATCTTGACCTCCATCTGTTCTTCACAAGCACCAGTACCTCAGTCACAGCCCAACCACCAGTTCCATTTCCTACGACATAATAGCACCTACTTTCCTTTTCCAAGTCTTGCACTGTAGTTCAGCTTGACCACAACCAACAACAACAGTAACAGCTCCACCAGTATTGCATCTTCATGCCATCATTCCAATTGAGCATCACAACCAAATGAGCTCAAGAACAACAGCACCAACACCTGTATCTTTGCCATAATTAGCTCAATTCCATTGCACCAATACCAAATCAACAACTTCCATTGCAACATTGATTTCCAGTCACAACTCACAACTGCAATTCCATCTCTAGCTCCTTCTCAAGAATTCAAACAACACCAATTCCTCAATCCAGTTCAAACCCATCATAACCCTTGAAAATAAACTAATATCACTAGCAGCGACAATCTTCATCATTCCCATGTGCAGCAACCACCTGATTCATTCAATCCCTTCACCAAAGCATCTGTCTTCCATCTCACCATGAATTTATCCATCTCTTCCATTTTTCTAGTTCACAGCCACACACCCATTCATCCAACAACCTAAATCAAGCATTCTACACTTTAACACAACATAAAACCTAATTCAAGGAAATCCCAACTCCAATTCCTTGCTTTTAATACCGATAGCACCTCAAATGCCTGTAAATCGATCTCCTTCTTTCACTTCAGTTGCCTGCAAATACAAGAGAAAAATACTGTCTGGAAACCCATTCTTAGTAATCTCGAACCCTAACCTTAGTCAAACCATCAGAATACCCCCTTCTTCATCAGCAGAACGACTTCACACTTCTTCATCTCAGTGTCAAAATTCGATTCACAATTATTCCTCCATTATTCAACCCAAATCAAGCCAAACTTCTCTCGATCTCTATCTCAGTCTCTCACGGGAACAACAGCAGCATTGGATACTCAATCTTCCATTAACACCTTCATAATCCCTTGAATCTGTTGATTTTGTTCTCAACGGCAACACTCGTTCAATTTCGGCTACAAATGATTGAGAAAGAAACAATTCTTCTCGACCTAAATAGGGCTTTAAATTGGGATATCTGTTTGCACCCCAAATAAGAGCCACCCCAGATGGTTCCCTGAGTAAGACTGATGCCTTCCTTTAGAATTATTCTTGGATTATTGGTTGGTCGTCCCTTATCCACGGCTCGGATAACAATATTGTTGGCATATGAAATGACCTTTTTGCACTTTTCGCTCCAAATGGCTAATTTCTCCTTCTTTTGCTCCATACGACTCCAAAGCACCTAATACACTCAAACTCACACATAAGATACATAATTCACACGAAAAATAGCAAAGAAAGCATAAACTCTACATAGGAAATACGGTGTATTCTACACCTATCAAATTCCCCCACACTTAGACTTTGCTAGTCCTCGAGCAAATCAAACAAAACAATTCTAAAACATACATAAAACTCCGTCTCGTCGAGGCTACGCTTAATTTTAGCATAAATAACAAGCCTTTAAACCCCTAGGTGTTCCTAGTGGATGAGTTTTAGTCTCGTGAAGGTTTGCTAGAGGTCTACCTACAAAACCTATATTTCCGACTCCGTCTATTTGTGACAAATCAATGAACGAATCCAAACTGACTACAGGAGGAGGTACCTTGTGAAAATTCAATTCATATATTATTAAATAAAGCTCTAATTAGATAATCGAACAAGCCTCAATACTCGGAAAAACAAACCACAATCACAATGAAAAGATTAAGAAGATGGATATAGATGTAGATGTTGGCGAATGCTCACAAGTGATCGATGTTTCCCATATATGTCTGAAGGTCACCGCCAAGATGAACCTATGCATCCTATTGGATTGAGCTACTGGTTTGAATTCTACATCAACTCTCTAGCATATACAAGGGAACCAGAAGTGACTTTATTCAACCAATATAATACTTTCTTTCTTTTCTTTTCTTTTTCACTTTTTTTTCTTTTTCTTTTTTTGTATCAGCATGATTCAATCTTTTGGATCCAAGCGCATGCTTCTTGTCAGCAAGTACATGATAGTTGCCTTGGATCCTGCATTCCACGCTTGCTTAGGCGACGGAGACAGGAATAACGTTTCACACATACTGCTATCCAAGTGTCTGTTTTATTCCGTTTAGTCTAATTGGTCGGTCTCTTTTTTTTTTTTTTTTAGTAACTCAATCACTCTATTTCATCCTAGCAGTAATAACAAGTCGATGTTTAGTGACCCACCAAAGCACTTAGAGAACAATAGATAAATATGGAAAAATAAAAATAGAATGTGATATGGTGATATTCCGAGATATGGTAACAACTATCATGTTAATTGTGATTTCTGAGCTATGTTCGTCCCTTTTAGTTAATTGGTTCCTCAACTCCTGCATTCAAAATGGTTCCATCCACTAATGGTGTCATCCTAAAGGCACAAGTTTCTAGATTTCGGAGTTCAAAAAGCACAAAAAACAAAATCTTGGGTTTTTCTATTTTTCTGATTTTTTTTTTTTTTTTTTTTTTTTTTAAAGGCATAAAACAAACTATACAAACATATAAATGCTCCCCCACACTTAAACTTTACATTGTCCTCAATGTAAAATTGAATCGTCCAAAGAAAAGTTCAAGGTGGGAAATTCCGCAAATGATATGCAAAAAAAAAGGAAATAAAGATAAAAGCAAATGCATAAAAATAAAAAGATAAGGGTTAAGATACAAAACCGGTGGGTTGCCTACCACTTAGCGCTTGGTTTAAAGTCGTTAGCCCGACATGCAAGTTGAATTCCCCATACACCAATAATCGGAAAAGTTGGGGATCCACCCATAGCACCTGTTTTGCAAACACTAGCTTCACACAAATATTAGTAATATAAAACAGAAATGAAGCTATGAACCGATAAAAGCTTCCCCCACACTTATTCTTGTCCACACTTGGAAGTGCATAAAGAATATATAAGTCGGGTACTTCCATGGTTTCTTGTTCACAAACCTGCATAGTATGAGAATCAAGTTTCTCTAATGGAGGATATCGAGAAACAAAATCATTCAACAATGTTCTCGAAGCACATTTATTCAAACCAATAAGAGGTAAAGGAGAAGAAATAATATGCAAAGGGTTAGACAAACCTTGCACAATCTCTTTTAACACGAAATCCTCTTCATCCTTGAAAAACTCAAGTGAATTATTCACCTCTTGTATATCATGGTCCTCTATCAAACCTTTCAACCATTCTTCGTCCGTTTCTGCCTTAACCAAAATCTTGGCATCAACATCATCATTAAAATCATATGCAAGCTCAATTGGGTCTTCCATAATATTGGTCATAACGGTCACATTCTCAACACACTCCTCTTTGTTGTAAGGCACATAATCCACTGCGGATCCAAATTTCTCTATAAGGAATTTTTTTAGAACACTCAAAAATGCTTCATCCTCAAGCTCCACCCTTTGAATAGGATCTTGATCATTATTAAGATCAATGCTTGAGAAATATGCACTAGTGTCATGATATTCCTCTTTGTCTTCATCTTGATCCCAAAAAGATTCCATTGTACACTCCTCGTTGTTGTCACCATGAGTTGTTTCAAGCAATGTATCATAATCACCGTCACTTTCATAGTTAACATAAGGTTTTTCGTCGCTGCATTTAGTGTTGCTAAACTTTAACTCATCCTTTGAATAGGTGAATGATCATTAGTAAGATCAAGAGTTGAGTTAGCTACATAATTATCAACTAAAGTGCCCAAGGATTGGCCTTTTTCAACATTAGCATCAATCAAATATTCATCACAAACCATATGCACATTAGAATTATCCATATCCTCCTTGCATTGATCAATGCCTCTTCGCAAGTTAGCAATACCTTCACGAAGTTCTTGGAGTTGCCCTTCTCTAGTCTCTTTATCCTTTTGAAACTCTAGTTGCACAAAGTTGGAAAATTTGTATAGAAATTTAGAGACTTGTTGTTCACGAGCATAAGAATCCTCCCATCCTTGTGGTTGTTCACACACATTCCCTCCATAAGGTTGTTGAGGAAAACCATAAGGTTCCAAGGAATATTGGTCATAACCAATGAATTGGTTTTGATTATACCCCTGGAATTGGTAGTTGTCATATTGTTGAGGTTGTTGAAAACCGTATCCATTGTTCCAATATGCTCCGTCCATAAAAATTGGTACCTGAAATAAGATTCTCAAACGAACGTCAAAACCAGAAAATAAGAAAAACTAAAAACAAAACAAAAAAAAAGATACCAAAAACAAGTGACAACCGTTGCCTCCCGGCAACGGCGCCAAAATTTGATCGATGTCGTATGCGTCAAAAATAAATTACACTTTCTCACTACTCAAAATATAAATAAAGCAAGGGCAAGAAAAGGATCGATCCCACAGAGAGGACTAGGTTGTCAAGATGTTTTGGTTTCCTATATAAAATACCGGGGGTTTTCTGATTTTTATGAACTAAAAGTAAAATAAAAGCAAAGAAAGAAAAGTAAATAAATAGATTCAAGGATGTGAAAGTATTGGTTAAGGATTTCGTTTTCATTCACTAACATGCTTTCAAAACAATAACTAGAATTGATATTTTAATCTCAACTTTTATCAATGGCCCTAGAATACCTTGATCGCAAGAATATCCCGCAAATCTCTTTTTGTCATCAACAAACACATTAAAAGATGCGAGTATAAGTTCTATCTAAAAGAACAACATATTGCGTAAAAGCACTAATCAAGTTTAATTCCCTAGATGCATTAAGTTCTATGAAATCAGGCTAATCAAAGCAATCGAACGTGGAAAACGCACTAATCCGATTTAACAATGGTTATGGTTCACATATAATTATAAGGATGCATCACTACAAGCTATAACCATATTCATGGTAGCTACTTGTAATTAGGAATCTATCACTTTTACGTATAACATACCCTAATATAGCAATAGAGATGAAAACAAACTCAACCGATTCATGACTCGATCAAACAAGCATTCAAATCATGTAACAATATAAATAGTGAATCATAATCGATAATATGGAGACAAAACTAATTTATCATATCAAAGAATCATGCTTTGTGAAATCCAACTATTATATAACCAATAATAAAAACTAGGTACTCATGTTAATGGAGTTCATAACAAGAAGAAAGAGAAACCCTATCATATTGTAAACCCTAGAAACAAAAGTAGAAGATAAGATATGATATATGATTTAGAGAAAAGTCTTCTCTTTTATAGCTCTTCTTGTTCCAAAATTAGGTCTAGCCTTCAAAGTCCATTATATAGAAATCCACCAAGCCCACAAGTGATAAAAACCCGTGTAGAACATCTGTCCCAAAAACGCTCGCCGGAAAACTGGGGATTTGGCCGGAATCCGATCACCGGTCGCCTGAAAATTCTTCTCCGTCGACGGAATATTCTGTCAGTCCACCGTCAAGGTTAACCGTTGACCTAACGGTCATCATTAGTCAACCGGGTCAAAGCTACACTGAGTCAGTGAATGAGTCAGCTGGCTAACTCAGCTGACTGGTTTTGTCCAAGGCTGTTGCAACCATTGCGCTCAGCCATGATGGTTGTGCCTTTCCTGTACTTCAGCTTATGCATTACCTACAAGTCCATCTCAGAGCCACCAATTCCATCACCTGCATACACCAGCAATACCACCAGAACCTTTGTCTTTCCAGTCCATCTCAACTCCTGCGAAATACATTCACCAGTCACGGCAACAACAACATCTTTCCACTGATTCACTGGTTCATAGCTTTCTATTAGTCTCAACACCAGCTAACCCATTGCACCATAGATCCCTTCATTCCATCACTTCCAACAAACCCTTGAACATCATGAATCTCTCAAATCGATCCCATACTCAACCATCTTAGCACTCTGCAACAACACGTTTCTTTTCCCATGTAGGTCCCATTTACTTGAGCAATGACAACAACTCCTTTTCAAGAACCCATCACCTGCTCCATCTTTTCACCAGATTTCCCAAACCTGTTTCTTGTTGATTCCTTGCCAAACTGTAGTTCCTAAACATTCATCTAAAACAGCACCAATATTACCTCAATCCACATACCATTAGCAGCAAGTTCTTAACTCCACAGGTTCAATATCTCTTTCTCCATCTCAGTTGCACCACCTTATCTTGACTTCCATCTTTTCTTCACAAGCACCATTACCTCAGTCACAGCCCAACCACCAATTCCATTTCCTATGACACAGTAGCACCTACTTGCCTTTTCAAAGTCTTGCACTATAGTTCAGCTTGACCACAACCAACAGCAACAGTAATAGCTCCACCAGTATTGCAACTTCATTCCATCATTCCAATTGAGCATCACAACCAAATAAGCTCAAGAACATCAGCACCAGCACCTGTATCTTTGTCATGCTTAGCTCAATTCCATTGCACCAGTGCCAAATCACCAACTTCCATTGCAACACTGATTTCCAGTCACAGCTCACAACTGCAATTCCATCTCTAGCTCATTCTCAAGAATTCAAACAATACCAATTCCTCAATCCAGTTCAAACCCATCATAACCCTTGAAAATTAACTAATATCACTAGCAGCGACAATCTTCATCATTCCCATGGGAAGCAACCACCTGATTCATTCAATCCCTTCACCAAAGCATATGTCTTCCATCTCACCATGAATTTCTCCATCTCTTCCATTTTTCTAGTTCACAACCACACACTCATTCATCCAACAACCTCAATCAAGCATTCTACACTTCAACACAACCTAAAACCTAATTCAAGGAAAACCCAACTCCAATTCCTTGTTGTTAATACCGATAACACCTCAAATCCCTGTAAATCGATATCCTTCTTTCACTTCAGTTTCCTACAAATACAAGAGAGAAATACTGTCTAGAAACCCATTCTTAGTAATCTCGAACCCTAACCTTAGTCAAACCATCATAATACCCCCTTCTTCATCAGCAGAACGACTTCACCCTTCTTCATCTCATTGTCCAAATTCGATTCACAATTATTCCTCCATTATTCAACCCAAATCAAGCCAAACTTCTCTCGATCTATATCTCAGTCTCTCATGGGAACAACAGCATCAACGGCTACTCAATCTTCCATTAACACCTTCAGAATCCCTTGAATCTGTTGATTTTGTTCTCAACGGCATCACTCGTTTAATTTCGGCTGCAAATGATTGAGAAAGAAACAATTCTTCTCGACCTAACTAGGGCTTTAAATTGGGACATCTGTTTGCTCCCCAAATAAGAGCCACCCCAGATGGTGCCCTGAGTAAGACTGATGCATGCCTTTAGAATTCTTCTTGTATTATTGGTTGGTCGTACCTTATCCACGGCTCGGCTCTCAATATTGTTGGCATATGAAATGACCTTTTTGCACTTTTCGCTCCAAATGGCTAATTTCTCCTTCTTTTGCTCCATACGACTCCAAATCACCTAATACACTCAAACTCACACATAAGATACATAATTCACACGAAAAATATCAAAGAAAGCATAAACTCTACATAGAAAATACGGTGTATTCTACACCTATCAGACTCCCTCACTTCAAAATCAGTATTAGAATCACTCATCTCACTCATATCACAAATTTCTCAAAAGCCCTAACTTTCCCCCCCCAAAACTTCCTCTACTACTTCATACTCTTTCTTACTCTTTTTTATTTCCAAATCCTCTCATATAAATCAACTAACTAATCTAAATAATTTAACTAATCTAATTATTTAAATTAAATTAGTGTATTGCAGGGGAAATTTATCCATTTAGAAAATACATGGTTAAGGGGTGGCTTATTTTACTTCAAAATGACCTTATTTTGTCGTATTGGGTATACCTCAATTAATTTGGGTATACCCCAATCAAGCCAGGTAAAATAATATGCATTCAAATAACTCCGAGTTAGATGTAAGTACCGTATAATACTTCAAATCACTTATTGAAAAAAAATAAAAAATAAAACAAACTGACATCTAACTCAGCCTAAGTCAAACGTCGAGTCAAATTCAAATCTGAAATCACGAGCAAACAAACCAAACACTGTGTGAAATATGAACATCATGAGTGTCTTTTGCAAACTCGACGCCTGGATCTGACTTGGTCCTTGAATGGGCACGAGTCAGATGTTAGACTGTTTGTTTTTTCAGTTTGAGTAAAACCTGACTTAGATCTAGTCCCCGAGTCGATTCTGTTTAAGTCGAGGAATAAAATGCCCCTAACTTGTATATTTTTTTATGGATCCTACGGACATTATATAATACCGATATTGTCCCCACTTTCACCACCTTTGGCCAGACAGGTGTGGAGTTTTAATCTAAAAGGCCTCGGTACTATGTAGGGAGATTCCACACCTTATTAGTCTCCACCTAGAACTCTGCATATCCCATGTGGAACTAATATCATGGGCTTGGGTCGAGCCAAATCCCCAACAATCTCCACCTTGGAGAGATCCAAGCTATCTCACCAACTATCGTCGTACGATAACCATTATGCAACATATTGAGGTACACCTTGCTCCTTCATGTCCACAACTCCACATTGATTGGCACAACTTAGGTGTACTGCACGCCAACTCAATATACCGTACACGATCGTCATCTGTATACTACCGTCGAACCTGGTTACAGTCAATATGCTCCCTTGAGCCTTGGCCGCCACTTCGACCTTGCTCTACCTGAGTTAGAGAAGGAGACGATCTAACTCCACCTTGCGCACCTCATCCTTCCTTAGGGTTGACATCCATAACCATTCGATCTCTTAGTATCCCTAGCTCTGATCCTAGCTTTGATACCATTTGATGGATCCTACGGACATTACATAGTACCGATACTGTCCCCACTTTCACCACCTTTGGCCAGACAGGTATAGGGTTTTAATCTAAAAAGCCTTGGTACTATGTAGGGAGATTCCATACATTATTAGTCTCCACCTAGAACTCCGCATATCCCATGCGGGACTAATCTCATGGTCTTGGGTCGAGCCAAATCCCCAACATTTTTGAGTCGGTTGAGTCAAATATGATTCAATGAAACAAACTCATTGAGTTTGAGTCAGTTGAGTCAAATATGATTCAATAAAACAAACTCATTGAGTTTGAGTCAGTTGAGTCAAATGTGTTTCAATGAAACAAACTCATTGAGTTTGAGTTAGCTGAGTCATATCTGATTGAATGAAACAAACTCATTGAGTGAAATCCATGCGGGTAGATTAAGGAAAAAAAAATCCAAACATGATGTTCTATCATTTTTGGTAGAGAAAAAACACTATTTTTATATTTCTCGTTGCTGACAGAGATTGTGACACCAGAGAAACTGTCAATCCTTTCACCTATCCAATGATTTGGAGACAAAAGCAAACAGTTCTGATTTATTATATTTTTGTAGAGAATCCAAAAGGCTAAGGACAAGTTTAGATGTGCATACATATGCAAATTTCTGGAAATTTTTATTCACGGATCGAACGTGGAAAACAAAACTTAAAATAGCCAACAAATTACAGATAAAATTATATAACCAGCAATACCATGAAAACGGTCAACTGGACTTTTCGCCATTTTCAATAATCCTCATGAAATCTAGGTTAGTGGTCTTTCCATTAAGCTTTTGAGAAAAGAAGTTTTGATAGTATTTCTTCTCAGTCTCTCTTCGGAACTATGCTGGTTTATGTGGAGGATCAATCAAGCTAAGTGCGGCGCCAAAGTCAGAACCTGGATTGGTTGAATGGAACGTGGCAATGGAAAGCCTCTCTACTGTTGGATTCACCATTACTCTGTGCTCGATACTTGGATAGGCACCATTGATCAGAATCTTCCAAACCAGTACTCCCACAATTAGCTAGCACTTTCAAATATTTATCGTCAGATTAAAGCAATATATTTTGTTACCTCGACCATGTCTCCAAGATTGACTATAAGTGCACCAGGAATGGGTTTCACAGGAACCCATTTTCCATCTTTACGAATCTCAAGCCCTTCAGTTTCATTGAGCTGGAGGACGATACTCAAAGCAGCAGCATCTGAGTGTGGTGATAAACCTATGACCTGCTGTGCCTTAGGACAGGGAGGATAGTAAATCATTTTCATTTTCTGGTAACAATTGTTGAATAACTCTTCTATCTCACTTGAATCCATCTTTAGAGCCTCAGCCATTTTTCCTAGCAGATTCATGGTCAGGTTTATTAATCCCGAAGAGTAAGCTTCCAACGCCTCCCTGAATAAAGACAAATAGATCAACTATGATTAATGGAGAAGCAACGACCTTCCTAAAACGCGACATGAGTACGTACACCGCGACTATACATCAAAGGAATGTATATATATGTTGATCCATACGAACCTTAGTAGTAATGATATTCCGGCGAATAATTGAGGCTTTCTCATTTTAGTTGGCTGAGCTGTTATGTAGAACGAATCTGACCAATCAAGTTTCTGCTCATCTGAAACAACAAATCTTTGTCCAAATCCCTCCATATCTCCTGCTTCCTGCCAGATCTTCTCTTTCTCCTCTAATGGAAGTTCAAACAAGTTGCATACTTCCGACTTTAATTGGTCAATTACTAGAGAGCTAATTCCATGGTTTACCACCTAGATTTGAAAGAACGAAAAATAATTAACTCGAGAAAATCATGCATAAATTGCTAGTTCTTGTACATAGATCCATCAACAAATAAAATCAAAATGGACGTAATATCAAAGACAACAAGTCGTTTGTCGGTCAACTCTAAAAACAAAAATGGACATGGAAAACTATAAGTTGGAACCTGAAAGAAATCCCATTGTTGGCAAGCAGAATGTAGTTTGTGCAATTCAGATTCAGCTACCATGATTCTCCAGAGAGTAAGCCCCCTTCTACGTCGATAACAGGTATGTCGTACGTAGCAGCCATGGAGTCGCCATCACTGTGATGATATTCATGATCAAGACAACTAGTAGTACGGATGTATCAATTCACGAACCAAAGGAAAGACTATAGGTGGTTAACTTCCTAAGCTCATCCTGATGGATTGTAAGATGGATGGCACAGACAAGCTTTTGTATTTTGGTCAATGAGATGTATAAACCAGTAAGGTAATTAATGTGCTGCGCAAACACATGCAACTATCTAACAATATATATTATGTTACATGGGGTTGCTTCTTAGGTGGTTGCATGTGTTTAAAAGTATGATTAAAAAGCACACCTAGCACATTATTTCAAATGACCAAATTTTCATGTTATCAAACAAACAGAGGACTCACATGGACAAACATATATTACTCAAATATACAGAACACCAACAGTAATAAAACTCTCAAACAAAGTTGACTAAGCTAAATATATATATTACTATTATCATATCATTTCATTTCCATAATCTATTTATTACTACTGATATCCAGCTAATTATATTCCGGTCGTCTCCAACTGTTCAGAGATATGTTTCCTTGGCCTGAGAACGATTTAAAATCTCAAAAGTCTGACCTGCGGTATCAATTAAACATTACCGCTTGGTATTTGCAAAAAGCCACATGTTAATTAAATGTTGCAGGATTTTGCATTTGCGGGGAAAATTAAAGTTGCCCTCACATTACATGTTTTGGATGGTGAAGAGATTTAAGCTTCATCAACATTCAAAAGAGATTAGTCTCTTGCACATTTTGCTGTTATATCATTTGGGCGTTGCAGAATTTCGTAAAGAAAGTTCTGATAACAGCTGGTATCTAATACTGTCAACAGTACTCCCGTATTACACATGATAAAAGACATTTCCACCAACTTCAGGCTTCCACTTAATGAAATATATAAGATACATTTTTGCTAATAGCCTGCAAAGAGTACCATTGTTTAATATCCTCTGCCTACTTCACTCTATTGTTCTTGTAAACTTTTTATTGATGAATCCAGACAATGTGCAGAGTTAACAAAGCTATATAGCTTAACCTAAAATAAGAAAGTAAAAAACATTCTCATAAAGTTGGATCGATGGTATAAAGACAGAAAAAAGGTAAGACAATGCCAACGAAGATTACCTGACCAGTTTATAAGTAGGTATCCATCCAGGGGCTCATCCTCCTACAGCTGGTTGAAAGGCTGATCATAGCTTTGTGCCTCCTCAGTTTCAACTGATCACTCCTCTATCTCCGTATCTTTTTTGGTTCTTCCCCTAATTCTTGCAAAGAAACCAAGGTATTCTTGTGAGGAAATACTTCTTTGATACATTCTTGAAATTCAACAAGCCTTTTCGAGGTTGAAGCTTTAGTGTCATACATGTTGAGATATTAACGAGTGTAAGTTAAAACACTACCAGTCTTCGGTATGGCAGGCAAATAATTTGCTTTCGTCAATCCTAAACTCTTTATTCCAAACCATTGATTGATGTTCGTCTCCCTGCTCATTCATGTCATGATTGTCATTCTTCCTTCTTAAAAACCATATGCCATAATGTTGGGCTCCTTCGATAACTAGATCAACGGGATAAAACAAAATCCATCCAAAACCCCTAGTCTATTCTTAAACCAATCACCGCCTCGCAAAGGAAGTGGTACAAGTTGTTCACAAAACATTTCCGCAGCCAAATCGACATTCTTGATTTAAAGTCCATCCAATAGAGAGCTCCGTTAGCATAGAAACCTGTATGTGCCAAACTTTCAGTGGATCCCCAACTGAACTTTCCAAGGTTTCTCCATCCACTTTCACTGCCTAGAGTGTATACATGAACATCATAAAACTCGTTCTTCAACAATATTCTCACAACTTCATACTCATCTGTTAGAAAAGCGTAACCAAATCCACTCGCCCAAGAAGTATACCTTTCATTATCACAACAACATCTCGTAATTTGAGGAAGCATAACATATTAATTCGTCATGGGGTTACCAATACAATAAAGTAAATCACTTTGTACTGCAAAACATGGGTCTCGAGAAAGACATACCAATCCATTACACGAACCAAGAACGATAGTATTCCTAAACGGAGAGGTTAAACGAATTCTTCTAATGAATGGGTTTTGTTGTCTCATGATTCTCATTATATTCGAAATAGCGAAAGTTTTCATCATTAAATCCGAATCTTAGATTGCCAGAATCATATTTGGAAATTTTTATTCACGGATCAAACATAAAAAACCAAACTTAAAATAGCCAAACACATTACAGATTAACATTGTATAACCAGTGATACCATGATAACCAACAATCAACTGGACCGATCACCATTTTCAGTATTAATCCTCATGAAATCTAGGTTAGTGGTCTTTCCATTAAGTGTTTGAGCAAAGAAGTTTTCATAGTATTTCTTCTCAGTCTCTCTTCGGAATAGTGCTGGTTTATGTGGAGGATCAATCAAGCTAAGTGCAGGGCCGAACTCAGAACTTGGATTGGTTGAATGAAATGTAGCAATTGAAAGCCTCTCTACTGTTGAATTCACCATTACTCTGTGCTCAATACTTGGATAGGCACCATTGCTCAGAATCTGCAGACAAACTACTTGGCATTAAATAATTTTGCTCATGTCTCCGATATTGACTATCTTTTAATTTTCCATCTTTACGAATCTCATTCGGTTTCAAGCTTTCAAAGCAGCAGCATCTGATCTTCATTTTCATTCTCTGGGTACAATCATTGAATAACTCTTCCATCTCATGAAAATCAATCTTTAGAGACTTAGCCATTTTCCCTAGTAGAATCATCGTCAGGTTTTTTAATCCCAAAGAGTAAGCTTCCAACGCCTCCTTGCATAATGACAAACGTAGATCACATAAAATAGGAATTTGTATGTCGATCCATACGTACCTTAGTAGTAATGGCATCCCAGCAAATATTTGAGGCTTTCTCATTTTAATTGGTTGAGATGTTATGGAAAACGTGTCACACCAATCAAGTTTCTGCTCATCTGAAACAACAAACTTTTGCCCAAATCCCTCCATTTCTCCTGCTTCCTGCCATATCTTCGTTTTCTCCTCTAATGGAAGTTCAAACAAGTGGTGTATTTCCGATTTTAATTGGTCAATCAATAGAGAGCTAATTCCATGGACCCATGGTTCACCACCTAGATCAGGATGAAGAAAAAATTAATTAATCTGAGAAAAATATCATGCATTTGTTACTTGTTCTTTTACATAGATCCATCAAAAATAAAATCAAAGTCGACAAGTCAGTCGTCGGTCAACTACCTGAAAACAAAACTGGACATGAAAAACTATAAGTTGGTACCTGAAAGAAGCCCCAGTGTTGGCAAGCAGAATCAAGTTTGTACAATTCAGAATCTGCCAATACTGATTCTCCAGAGAGTAAGCCCCCTTCTACGTCGATAACAGGTATGTCGTACTTAGAAGCGGTGGAGTCGCCATCAGTGTGATGATATTCATGATCAAGACAACTAGTAGTACGGATGTATCGATTTGGGATTTTAGTGATGTTTTCTTTGACCAATTCGTGAACCAAAGGCACGACTACTGATGAACTTCCTCCTAAGCTCATCCTGATGGATGGTATGATTGGACAGACAAGCTTCTCTGTTTTGGTCAATGAGATGTCATATGCACCTAACAGTATAATAGTACATTGATTCTTAGCTAGCTGGTTTCATCATGGTGACAGCGAAGGGAGACTAGTTATACTAGTGGTCCATATATCATAAACTAATCTAGTTGCATAAGTCAGCTCTGAGCAATTTGATTTTTAGGACAATAACAAAAAAAAAGTAAAATTTAAAAAAATAAAAAGCAAAAACTGAACAGTCAGATGCCTCCTCAAAGTTGTTCCACTTAATCAACTTCCTCAATCTTAGGTCCTGCACCAGTGCTACCAGCACCACCCATTGAAGGACCATCCTCACCCATGCCACCAAAACCACCCAAGTCAGGTCCACCAAAACCACCCATGTCAGGTCCAGCACCACTTTGATACATCTTTGCAATAATTGGGTTGCACAGACTCTCCAGCTCCTTCATCTTGTCATCAAATTCATCAGCCTCTGCAAGCTGGTTGGAGTCTAGCCACTGGATAGCAGCTTCAATGGCATCCTCGATCTTCTTCTTGTCAGCTGGATCCAATTTCCCAGCAATCTTCTCATCCTTGATGGTATTCCTCATATTGTAAGCATAATTCTCCAAACCATTCTTCGACTCGATTTTCTTCTTGTGTTCTTCATCCTCTGTCTTGTACCTTTCTGCCTCCTGCACCATCTTCTCAATATCCTCCTTGGACAACCTTCCTTTATCGTTTGTAATTGTGATTTTGTTCTTCTTCCCTGTAGTTTTGTCCTCAGCAGATACATTAAGGATACCATTTGCATCAATGTCGAAGCAGACAGTGATCTGAGGGACACCACGAGGCGCAGGTGGAATTCCAGAAAGCTCAAATTTACCAAGCAAGTTGTTATCCCTGGTTCTTGCCCTCTCCCCTTCAAAGACCTGAATCAACACTCCAGGTTGGTTGTCAGCGTAGGTAGAGAAAACTTGCTCCTTCTTGGTGGGAATGGTGGTGTTTCTTGCAATCAAAGTAGTCATAACCCCTCCGGCAGTCTCGAGCCCAAGGGAGAGAGGAGCAACATCCAACAGCAAAATCTGATTCAAGTTATCATTACTTGCACCAGTCAAAATGGCAGCCTGCACAGCCGCTCCATAAGCCACAGCTTCATCGGGATTGATACTCTTGCAGAGTTCTTTCCCATTGAAGAACTCCTGCAACAATTGCTGCACTTTAGGAATTCGAGTCGATCCACCAACCAGGACGACATCATGAACACTGCTCTTGTCCATCTTAGCATCCCTCAAGCACTTCTCAACAGGCTCCATACACTTCCTGAACAAATCCATGTTCATCTCTTCGAATCTGGCACGAGTAATAGACGTGTAGAAATCAACACCCTCATAGAGAGAATCAATTTCAATTGTAGTCTGGGCAGTGGAAGAAAGAGTTCTCTTGGCCCTCTCGCAAGCTGTCCTCAACCTTCTTAATGCCCTAGGATTGCCACTGATATCCTTCTTTTCCTTCCTCTTAAATTCCTGCACAAAGTGATTCACCATCCTGTTATCAAAATCTTCTCCTCCAAGATGGGTATCTCCTGCAGTTGCCTTGACTTCGAAAATACCCTCTTCAATAGTCAATAACGAAACATCAAATGTACCACCACCAAGATCGAAAATTAGGACATTCTTCTCCCCTGTACTGGATGCTTTCTTATCAAGACCATAAGCAATCGCAGCAGCAGTTGGTTCATTGATGATGCGCAGCACATTAAGACCAGCAATGGAACCAGCATCCTTTGTAGCTTGACGCTGCGAATCATTGAAGTACGCAGGGACAGTAACAACCGCATTCTTTATAGAAGAACCAAGGTATGCCTCTGCAATCTCGCGCATCTTGATGAGAACCATAGATGAGATTTCTTCAGCTGAAAATTGCTTGTCTTCCCCTTTGTAAGTCACAGTGATCACGGGTTTTTCAGCTGGTCCGGCTGTAACCTTGTAAGGCCATAGCTTCATATCAGCCTGAACTGATGGATCAGAAACCTTTCTTCCAATCAACCGCTTTGCATCTAATGTCACAAACAAGAAACATTCAGTACAAACACTCACAATAACTCATAAACAAGAATACTTCAATATAAGCATTAACAATCACAAGTTGGTGGCAAGTCGCAACTCTTTTATGCTGGATCATTCAATTCAATCTGATTCAACTGAATCAGACTTAGAGATGAATAAATTTGGTTTAAAGGCAAAGACCGTTTACTTGAAATCAAACCAACTGGATAGATCTAACTCTGTGTACAAAGATAGAGAAATTAGGCCACTAGTAAAGTCTACATTATGGTAAATCAACTCGGACAAGGCAAGCTAGACAAATCATGTCCAAAGCACACAAACACGGACATTATTCAAACTATCAGCTTAAAAGCTATCTCACTATATAACTCCTGCAAAATTTCTAAAAGCAGACCTACACCTACATGACTCAAATCGAGTCAGACACCAAACCCCCAAATCAACACTTAAACCGAATCAGACACCAAACCACAAATCAAAAATTAACAAAAATCCCCAATTCAATCAAAGAAATATTAGAAAAAGATTAAAAAAATCTTACCAAAGACGGTGTTCACAGGGTTCATGGCAACCTGATTCTTAGCAGCATCACCAATCAACCGCTCGGTATCAGTAAAAGCAACATAAGAAGGTGTTGTTCTGTTTCCCTGATCATTAGCAATAATCTCAACACGATCATGCTGCCATACTCCTACACACGAATATGTTGTACCCAAATCAATACCAATCGCTGGTCCTTCGCCTTTTCCTGCCATCTCCTTCAATACTCACAGAAGAAAAAATTGCTTAGAAAAAAGAATTGCTTGCTTAAAGAAAAGAAAAATTTGCAGAACTTTGTTATGAGAATTTTGTGAAGCTTCTTTTGAATAAGAATAGATTTGTGAGGAGAAAGAGAGGTAGGATGTTGTTTATATATACAGGGATGGCTTTCTCTAGTTTGTTCCAGAAATTTCTGAAAGATCAAGTAAAGGAAAGTGGATCAGAATAGATTAAGGAAAGTGGGGTTCCAGAAACAATCTGGAAGATTCTGGAACTCAAGGAAAGTGGGGTTCCAGAAACATCTGTAAGATTCAGGAACTCACACACCCTTGTATGGAAACTTCTTAATATGCTAAAATTTGGCTAGGCTTCTTCTATGTGGCGTTTAACATTCTTAAAGTTGAGCCTTAATACAATCGAAGGACGTTTTGTGCTTTCTAAGTTTCTTATTTTTTTCACTGAAAATTGCAGACCTACATCAACATGGCAAAGGTGGTAATGAAGCGCATAAGATATTACCTCTTCAAGTTTTCTTCCCAGCTTTTTGCTTATGTTGCCATTGGTTTCCTCCTATGGGTTCTTCATTATAATTAGACGAAACTAGGCTAACCCCATAATGCTCTTCTGGTTGTATAAGATTATTAAACTCCCATCAAACTGCAACAACAAACTCAGATTTTCTGGAGTATCAATATGATAAGCGTACAATTTATTTCATTCACTAAAAGGAAACAACACATTCTTTTAAATTTCAATTGAGTTGCCTCACTTTTTCTTTTGGCCTACTACTCTATGAGCCAAATATGAAATACTAACACTTGGACAGCATTTGTGGAACAAAACTACACATGATTCTGCTCTTAGATCGCAATCGCACACAAAAAGCAATATGTAATAGGCAATTCTAAGAGAACGTTGCACAGCAGTCTTGGAACAATTGTACACATGATTCTGCTCTTAGCTCTACTATCGTACACAAAAAGCAATATGGAATATGCAATTCTAAGAGAACTAAATTACAATTCACATATCAGCAATTAGATTTCTTTTTCCTGTGCATAAGGTTCCATTCTGATGATCTCAAGAGATAACTTGGTGCAAAATTTTAAAGGGTATCCAGGCATCTTAAATGAATTAAGCTGCCAAAAATAATTAGAGAAAGAGAACAAACCTGCAGTCGCTGAACTATCATCACTTCGAAACTAACGAGACAGAGTGAATGATCTTCTTCCTCTACTTCTTCTTCTTCAATGGAAATTAAAGAAACTCTTACAGCATAGAGAAACTATTCCGAACAAAGGGTTTATCTGGTGATTTGGGCAATTCCTTGTATTCGTTACTTTCCAAAGACCAGAGAATTCATTCTGTAGATTCCAAATAAACTGAACATCTTTTTCTAAACATCTATCAATTTTGACACCATACAAATGAAATTCATTCAATGAATCGCAGATTAAGTTTCCCAACTATGTCATGAGAATAAATTTGGTTTGTTTGGATAGTAGGATGCATCTTGACAAAATTATTAGGGTTAGAAATGAGTTCATACCAAGAATTGCGAACACACTTAAAAGAATTTCGAGGTAGATCTCATCTGAAATGCTCGACACTATTGATGCTTCTCCTTCCTCTTCTTCAGATTCAGGTTCTAGGAGATAGAAAAAAGTTGGGGGTTTCTGGGAGATTTTTTCAGAATGTTTAAATACATTTGGGTTTTTGCATAAAGAAATGGCCCGCTCCCCTCATGGATTTATGGCGCAGGCCGCTATCGGCACACCCTAATCGAGTTGAATCCTTTTTCTTTTTTTTCTTTTTTTTTTGAAGCATAAATACCGTTTCGGAGTCTGAGGCATATTCCTATGCACCATGTCAAAATATTTTATTTGACATTTCAGGTGGCATGAAAAATTAGTTATGTTACTATGGAAAAAGAGTTAAGCAGTGGAATTCTTATCGAGCGATATTATCAATAGCGCCAACGATAAAGACTCTATCGCTGGATATAATGTTGATATCGCTCGCTTTAATGACTAATGTCAATAACTAGTTCTTTCTTGCTTATAAATAGGTAATTTTAAACCAAAATTTTTACACAAAAATTTTAGACATACGAATGTCAGTTACACCTTTGATAATTAAATCTAAGGTGAGTTGAAGACGAATGATAGAATTTTCATTCAACCGAGAATTCATCTTATGTTTACCTATCCCTTTCGAATCACAAAAGAGACACACTTTCGATCACTCGAGTGATTGGACTGAACAGTCCTAACACCATTGGGAGAATTCTTCCTTCTGTGTGATGTAGATATTCCTTGATTAGAGGAAGATACAGGCACATCTTTTCCAACGGAAAGTGTTTTTGGTTTTGTTTCTGAACCAGAGGTTTTTCCAGTTAAATCAGAAGCAGTTGGCATGGCGGACTCTTTTGAACACTCTTGAAATGAGACTTTACATAAGAAATGTTCAATTTTCAAAGCATCCTTTTTGATATTTTCCTCTTGAAAAATCTTTAAACGAGAGTCACTCTCACTTATCATACCAATTAGGACATTGACTTTGTGCTTCAACCGGTTGACATTATCATCCTGGATTCTAAAAAGTTTTAGAATCACTTCACTCTCTTAGGCTGCATTCCTTTCAACTTTATAGTCAGACTCGTTGGTAAGCTAGTCAGGAAAACACTTGTCAATGTATTTCTATTTCATTTGAACACAAGGTTCTTCTATATTTGAGATTGAAAAATCTTTCTCTTTAATAGACTTTAAGGAAATAGAACTTTTATTTATGGAGATGCGTTTATCATAGACAATATCGTCCATCCTCAGATCGCTACAAACATAGACTTATGAGGTCTTTAACGTGTTTGTCTGCTCTGATACCAATTGAAAATGTGGGGGTCTAATAACCACACCCAAAAATTCGTATGGCAATCTGAGAGGTTTTACTCAAATACACTTTCTAGAGAATCAACTAGACAGTCATACTCAATCTAAAATAAAGTATATCAAAGAGTTTAATATCTCTAACTATTAATTCAATCCGCAATCAGCAAATAGAAATCTGCGAGCTCGATTGAATATAAGAAGAGTTACTTGAACGGTAACAAAGACCAATGTTCAAGTGTCAATCAATGTAAATCAACAACCAAAGGTTAGATATTCTAATTGATTGATCTTAACGTACAACCTGAGATATTTTAATTATATAACAAAATATAATGCGGAAAAAAAATAACACAAACACCATAATTTTGTTAACGAGGAAACCGCAAATGCAGAAAAACCCCGGGACCTAGTCCAGATTGAACACCACACTGTATTAATCCGCTACATACACTAGCCTACAACAAATTAACTTCGGACTGGACTGTAATTGAACCTTAATTAACCTCACGCTGATTCAAGGTACAGTTTCTCTCCTTACGTCTCTAATCTCAGCAGGATACTACACACTTGATTCCCTTAGCTGATCTCACCCACAACCAAGAGTTGCTACTACCCAAAGTCGAAGACTTGATAAAAAAATCTGTCTCACACAGAAAAGTCTATGGGATTGAATAAATCTGTCTCCCACAGAAATACCCAAGAGTTTTTGTTCCGTCTTTTGACAATACAAGGTGAAAAGGAACCAATTGATAAACCGGACTTATATTCCCAAAGAACAACCTAGTATTATCAATCATCTCACAATAAACTTAATCGACTAGCGAAACAAGTTATTGTGGAATCACAAACGATGAGACGAATGTGTTTGTGACTACTTTTATCTTGCCTATTGAGGATATAAAATCTCGAGTCAATTATTCCAATTGTACTCAACACGATAGAAACAACAAGATCAGATCACGTAACTACAAAGAGAATAGTTGGGTCTGGCTTCACAATCCCAACGAAGTCTACAACTTGTTAACCTACAAGGTCTCGAGAAGAAACCTAAGGTTAAAGAAGAATTGCCTCTAGGTATGAAACTAGTAACACACAGGAGGTGTAGGGATTAGGTTTCCCAGTTTCTAGAGTCCTCCCTTAGATAGTTTTCAAATCAGGGTTTGCAATCCAAGTTACATTGGAAACAAAGCATTCAATAATCACCGTTATATGAAAAACCTGATTCAACCAAGCTAATATCTTTCAACCATTAGATCGAACTTAGATTGTTACACACAAATGAAATGTACCCTCATTTAGGTTTATGTAGCCGTACCTAAACGTGTACACCATGTTGGTTCAACAATAGTTAACCGAGGTTAGCCATATGATTACTCTCATATCAACCTTATTCATCTTAACCATAACTAGTTCAAATGACTCAAATGAAACTAGTTAATGAGTTGTTCAATTGCTATATTCTCATGAATTATACAAGAACACGATTGAGGAAAAATCGGTTTGATTCACTTGAATCAATCATGAACATTATAGCCACGGTTTGCAAAGATTGAATTCCTTCAAATTTAAATATTGAAGTTCATGAACAGACCGATTTGATAAAATAACCAACTTAAGTATGCGTACTTAAGCAACCGGATTTTGAGTTTGTTAAGTTTCCAAACTCAGCAGAAATTATCGGTGCAAAAACTTCTGCCAGTATGTGTACGGGTATGCGTACTAAAGGTGACTAGTTTTGGAGTTTGTAATTCCCAAACCCAGCAGATATTTCCGGTTCGAAAACTTCCGCCAGTATGCGTACGGGTACGCATACTTATCTTGTCTCCTTCACCAATTTCGTATACACATATGCATACACTTGCCTCCTGGTTCATGGATTTATACACTAATGTGCGAACACACTATATATTCTTATATCCAAAGATGGTTACATTATCAACTCTACATTTCAATCATTGAAACATTCTTCTATAATAACATTAGCCGTTTTCACACACTATTAGCATCAAAGCAATTTTCAAGTTATTGAAATGTCAACATGGCTTTCGTCACGAGTAAAGATGAAGAAATTAAAAGCTTTCCAATACATATTTCGAGAAATATGTAAGCGAGATATACTCATCTCAAAATCTCAAATGTGTATAATAGAAAAATATATCGTAACACGGCTTATTATATCTCAATATAGGAGATAGAGTAGAAATAGACTTTCCAAGTGATAGATGAGTTCAAGTCTCCACATACCTTTTGTCGAAGAAGTTACGCAAGATCCCCTTAGTAGTTCTTCGTCTTCAAATGATGAACGCCGAGAAATCTAAGCTCAACTACACTATCTATGTCCTAGTCCGAGATATCTATAAATAGGCTATAAATCAAGATTTATAGTTTGATAACTAGCATTGACAAACATGCTTGAGATAGAAACGCATGCGAGTTCGGCCGAGCAATGCTCTAACAATCTCCCCCTTTGTCAATTTTAGTGACAAAACTATCAATACATATGGATTACAAAATAGATAAAAATTATAACTTCTCATCCACATGCTTGATCTCCTTGGCATCTTTAACATGACTCGAAATCTTCGTCACTTCCAAGTACTCCAAAGATTCCAAAGGTTGTAAGTTTATCACCATCGTTAGTTGAAGATTTGTAGCTATAACAATGAGAAAACAAATGCTCTCAATCATTTTTATACAGTGTCATAGTATTATTACACATCATCAAAGTTCAATTTATCACAACTTTGACAATAACATTATGGTGATATGTATCACTCCCCCTTAGTCAATACTTCATCTCAACATGAAAACCACTCACCTTTACATAATGATCCGTAAAACATATGTATTTGTAGTGTGAACTACACATCAATTCTCCCCCTTTTTGTCAAAAAAATTGGCAAAGGTACGGAAATTAGTGGGATCCTAATGAAATTTCCACGGAGATACTTCATGACCAAAGGTGTATTAACATACCAACAAATTTAGATGCAATCATATAGCCGAAGCTAAATGCATTCATCAAGGAGTTTTATAAAATACAAGATAACCCCTATAATATTCCACATCCACACTCCCCACAAAGATATGGAAATTAAGCACAAGTTCAAAAGAACTCTCCCCCATAAAATGTCATTCCCGAAGGAACAACAAAGGCGACCTTACTTTCATAAGAAAAGTAGGATTTCTTTGCACAAACCAAATCACATGTAAACATGAATTTGTATCCAAAATATTCAATTGAATTAACCACAAGAGAACCCATGACTAATTCAATCGAAATGCATAACTAAATTAATCACAAGAAAATTCATAATTAATTTAATCGAAATACACAACCAAATTAACCACAACATGATCAATTCAATTGGTCATGCTCGACACAAGAAAACTTATGGAGCAACACAATATATGCACAAAAATGTGGATCGGAGAAGACCAATACTGCTTAATAAACAAGGATTCATTCTATTTTCCATCACTATTTTCACAATGACATAATAGACTTAATCCTTGTAAACAAAAGTTCATCCTTTCTTCCATCAAATAATGACATAAAAGGTTTTAACTTTTGTATTGTAAAAAGTTCATTCTATCTTCTATCAATACTTTCATACTGACATAATAGAGATAACTTTTGAATAAGTATGGGACAGTCACACGTTAACGGACGTAAACAATTTGCAATATACCACATCATCTTCCAATATACCAATTTTCTAATGTTGTTCAGCGCAAAAGGAACAAGTACTTGGATTAATGTACTTCACATGGTTATGGTTTAGGTGTCTTAGCTTTTACCACTCTGGGTGAACTTGGTGACAATACTTTATGTTTTTTTAAGAGATTGAAGAATTGTATTATCAGTAACGATGTTAGTATGGGTGTTGGGAAATTTCTTTTTTATAGGCTAGGTGTCGCTATTAAGAAGGGGGTTGGTGCTCAGCTTGTTGCTAGGCCACCAACTAAAATTTTGCATGACTATATTTGATTGTTGAAATTACTCTTCATGTATAAAAATTATTACCTTAGAATTTAAATAAATAAATCTAAAAAAAAAAGATGAAAATCGTTGGACATAGATATGTGTACTCACTATAATGGTTATTCCAAACCCTACTTATTATTCTAAAAAACATGAAGAAGAAGATTTACTAGACATAATCAAAAACAACTCTAAAAACAAAGAGTAGTCACAAGTGACATTAGAGTTCTGGTACGGAAGCTTCACTGGTTCCAAGACCTTCAAATTGGTGACCAACTGTATCAACTGCGTCTTCGGAGAAGATATATCCTCATTGAGAAGATCCCTAACTTGTGACTTCCTGAGAACGAGGTCAGAATTAACCTTTTTCAACTCAGTTTGTAACAAGTTAAGATCCTTTACAGAGTTCGCGATCTTCAGTTGAGTCTTCCCAAGATCAGTGAGAAAACCATGAACTACTTCAGCAGATACTATCTCAGCATTTTCTCGATCTTGATGAGAAAACGTATAATAGCATGAGGCACAGGATTCGAGTTAGTCAGAATTAACAAGGGTTCTTTTCTTCTTCAAAACAAATTCCAAATAAACCGGATCATCAATTGAATCGGCTGGTAATTCCCAATAACTTGGAGTAGATCCCATCGTTAAGAGAGCACAACAAGAGTATGTGTACTTTATAAAAGGTTTGGAATTTATAGGTTTCACAAGAACCAGAATTTAGGGTTTCCAAGTTTGGTCCGTGCCTATGTGAAAAGAGATACACGCACGTACATAAACTTACCCGTATACCAAAAGGTTATGAAGAAGAAATAAAAAATATTTGCTTGGTGAGTAATTAAAACTCAGTTCTCAGATAAATTTATTCCCACATGAGAAAATTTTAGAGCATAGCAATTTGACACCCCTTTTTAGAAAAAGTAAAAACAACACAACAAAATACTCATGCAACATCAAATGTTTGTAAGTGATAAACCGGCTAAGAACGATAAGGAGATAGCTGGAGAATCAAAAGCATTTGCCACAGAGTATACCTAATTATATCTCACTCAACCAGGATTTTTGTGAGCGATAATTCAACCTTGTGATTAATTAGCACAAGTATGAGCCTTGAGCTTATTAAATGAACGTTTCTTATGGTTAAGCCTCTTTTTCCTGATCTTTGGAGGAAAACCATTATGATGTGAAAAGTTATCATAAAACCTGCTATCATCAAAATATGACGCATAGTGATGATTCTTACCTGAAGAATTTTGCCCTGAGGGAATCGTCATCAAGTTGACAATTTCTTTATATCCCTACAATTATCCTTTTTAGATTTATTTCCATTTTTCCATTGCTTCCCTCTTCTGGTAACTTTTTCACATCATGAACAACATAATCTCCCTTCTTGAAAGAGGAATATTCATGAGTTCTTCTTCATCGAAATGATTTAGGAAGATTGTTATGTGTTTGAACATTTTAGGAACACATTGAACTGACTTTCCTGGTGGGGTACACAGGGTGAGTACTAAAACCAAATGGTATAGACATACGAATATCAGTTACACCTTTGAGAATTAAATCTAAGGTGTGTTGAAGACGAATGATTGAATTATCATTCAACCTAGAATTCCTCTTATGTTTACCTATCCCTTTCGAATAACAAAATACACACACTTTATGATCACCTGAGTGATTAGACAGAACATTCCTAACACCATTGGGAGAATTCTTCCTTCTGTGTGATGTGGATATTCCTTGATTAGAGGAAGATATAGGCACATCTTTTTCAACAGAAAGGGTTTTTGGTTTTGCTTCTGAACCAGAGGTTTTTCCAGTTAAATCAAAAGCAGTTGGTATGGCGGACTCTTTTGAACACTCTTTAAATGAGAGTTTACCTAAGAGATGTTCAATTTTAAAAGCATCCTTTTGAGATTTTCCTCTTGAAGAATCTTTAAATGAGAGTCATGCTCACTTATCATACCAATTAGGACATTGAGTTTGTGCTTCAACCGGTTGACATTATCATCCTAGATTCTAACAAGTTTTAGAATCGCTTCACTCTCTTTGGATGCATTCCTTTCAACTTCAGAGTCAGACTCATCGGTAAGGTAGTCAGGAAAACACTTGTCAATATATGTATGTTTCCTTTGAGCACAAGGTTCTTCTATATTTGAGATTGACAAATATTTTCCTTTAATAGACTTTAAGTAAATAGAACTTTGATTTCTGGCGATGCATTTATCAGAGACAATATCGTCCATCTTCAGATCGCTATAAAAACAGACTTATGAGGTCTTTAAGGTGTTTTCCTGCTCTGATACCAATTGAAAATGCGGGGTCTAACAAGCACACCCAACAGTTCGTTTGGAAATATGTGAGGACTTACTCCAATACACTTTCTAGGGAATCAACTAGACAATCAAACTCAATCTAGAGTAAAGTATATCAAGGAGTTTAATATCTCTACCTATTAATTCAATCCGAAATCATCAAATAGAAATTTGCGAGCCCGATTGAATATAATAGGAGTTACTTGAACGGTACTAAAGACCAATATTTAAGTGTCAATCAATGTAAGTCAACAACCAAAGTTTGGATATTATAATTGATTGATCTTAATGCACAACCTGTGTGTATTTCAATTATATAACAAAATATAATGCCGAAAAGAAAATAACACAGATACCAGAAATTTGTTAACAAGGAAACCGTAAATGCATAAAAACCCCGAGACCTAGTCCAGATTGAACACCACATTATATTAAACCGCTACAGACACTAGCCTACTACTAATTAACTTCGGACTGGACTGTAGTCGAATCCTAATCAATCTCACATTGATTCAAGGTACAGTTGCGCTCCTTACAACTCTGATCCCAGTAAAATACTATGCGCGTAATTGATTCCCTTAGCTGATCTCAACCACAACCAAGAGTTGATACGACCCAAAGTCGAAGACTTGATAAACAAATCTGTCTCACACAGAAAAGTCTATAGGATTGAATAAATCTGACTCCCACAGAAATACCCAAGAGTTTTTGTTCCGTCTTTTGATAAATCTAGGTGAACAGGAACCAATTGATAAACCGAACTTTTATTCCCAATGAACAGCCTAGTATTATCAACAACCTCATAATAAACTTAATCGTCTATCAAAACAAGTTATTGTGGACTCACAAACGATGAGACGAAGGTTTTTGTGACTACTTTTATCTTGCCTATCAGGGATATAAAATCTCGAGTCAATTATTGTAATTGTACTCAACACGATAGAAACAGAAAGATCAGATCACGTAACTAAAAAAAGAATAGTTGTGTCTGGCTTCACAATCCAAATGAAGTCTCCAAGTCGTTAACCTACAGGGTCTCGAGAAGAAACCTAAGGTTAAAGGAGAATTTACTCTAGGTATGAAACTAGTAACACACAGGAGGTGTGGGGATTATGTTTCCCAGTTGCTAAAGTCCTCCCTTATATAGTTTTCAAATCATGGTTTGCAATCCAAGTTACATTGGAAACAAAGCATTCAATAATCACCATTATATCAAAAACCTAATTCAACCAACCTAATATCTTTTAATCGTTAGATCGAACTTATCTTGTTACACACAAATGGAATGTTCCCTCATTTAGGTTTATGTAGTCGTACCTAAACGTGTACACCATGTTGGTTCACAAATAGTTAACCGAGGTTAGCCATATGATTACTCTCATATATCAACCTTATTCATCTTAATATTTAAATATTTAAGTTCATGAACATGCCGATTTGATAAAATATCTAGCTTAAGTATGCGTACTTAAGCAACCGGATTTTGAGTTTGTTAAGTTTCCAAACTCAGCAGAAATTCTCGGTTCGAAAACTTCCGCCAGTATGCGTACGGGTACGCATACTTAAGGTGACTAGTTTAGGAGTTTGTAATTCCCAAACCTAGCAGATATTTTCGGTTCGAAAACTTCCGCCAGTATGCGTACGGGTACGCATACTTATCTTGTCTCCTTCACCAATTTCGTATACACATATATGCATACACTTGGCTCCCGGTTCATGGATTTATACACTAATGTGCGAACACACTATATATGCTTATATCATGGTTATATTATCAACTCTACATTTCAATCATTGAAACATTCTTCTATAATGACATTAGCCGTTTTCACACACTATTAATTAGCATCAAAGCAATTTCAAGTTATTGAAATGTCAACATGACTTTCGTCACGATTAAAGATGAACATACCTAAAGTAAAAGCTTTCCAACACATATTTCGAGAAATATGTAAGCGATATATACTCAGCTCAAAATCTCAAATATGTATAGTAGAAAACTATATTGTAACACGGCTTATTATGTCTCAATATAGGAGATAGAGTAGAAATAGACTTTCCAAGTGATAGATGAGTTCAAGTCTCCATATACCTTTTGTCGAACAAGTTCAGCAAGATCCCCTTAGTATTTCTTTGTCTTCAAATGATGAATGCCGAGAAATCTAAGCTCAACTACACTATCTATGTCCTAGTCCGAGACATCTATAAATAGGCTAGAAATCAAGACTTATAGTTTTGATCACTAACATTGACAAACATGCTTGAGATAGTAACGCATGCGAGTTCAACTGAACAATGCTCTAACAAAATTATTTCAAAATTTCTCAAATGCCTAAATTTCAATCCTGATTTGGCAACACAACTTGATTTTTCTGGAGTAGTGTTGTTAAGAAGATATACGATATTTATAAGGTAAAAATAAAAGAAGTCTTCAAGTATTGGATATTAACCAACTCAAACCTCCAGTTAAGGAAAGGCAAAGAAGATTTCAAAGCGAAGCAAATTTGAATCCAAAGATGATGATGAACAAAGGAAACTCCGTTCATGAGCGCATGGGTTGGAAGTTATGTGAAATGAATAAGATAACAAGATGAAGAACATTGTCCTAGATTTTTTTTTAAAAGTCTATCTTTTAAATTAATATTGTCTAGTTTTCTATTAATGATTAATTCAAAGTTTTGTGAGTTTGAAAATTCTACTCTCATTTTAACTAATTGAACTTATAATCTATTCTTATTTTCAGTCTTACATTTTAATTTTAACTAATAAAGTAAGAGAAATATTAAAAATTAATATGCAAACTTAGGTTGAAGATTAAGAAATTAAAACATAAACACTGGATTATATTTGGGAAACACTTTCAAAATCTCAAAGAAACTTCCATATTGGAAGTATTTCCGTCGACACGGCACCATTCCACCCGACCCCTTGTTTAATGTCCATCATGGTTTTACCATCTATCATGTTTCTACCCTCTTACATTACTAAGGAAACATACTTAATAATTTCCTTATGGATTATAATGAAGCGGGTTACTCAGCGCGCAAGCATCTCGATTGTTGAGGTTCATTATCTGTTCTTGAAATTTCCCAAATATCCTTTCCCAAAATGTTTGGGTTTGGAATGAATCTGCAATGAAGAAAGTCTTAGTTAAAAGAAAATATAATTCTTAGAGATATATTCATCTTCCGAAGTGGTAAATTTTAGTAATCTCCTTCTTATTCGACTTTGCACATTGGCTCGATTAGCAACTCTTTGATTTTCGGCATCATGTTGGTTCCATATGAACTCGGCCATGTTCTTTGAAGAATTGGAAGAGTGATGAAAAGTATGGAAGATGTGTGAGATTTAGAAATTCTAAAGAGATTTAGAAATTCTAGTGTGAGTTGAAATGAATTTGAATTTGAGCATTTATATGAGGGGAATTTATGACCGTTGGATGGAAAAAAACTTACCGTTGTTCTAAGAAGCGAGCGTTGGAAAGACTAGCACTGGTGTCCTTCTGACCCATAAGCGATTGGATGGCGAGCGATGGAGTCTCTATCGCTCGCTAGCTAAAAACTCCATCATGTGTGCCTAAGTGGTATATTTGACACTTTCACAGATTATGTTTTCCACTTTGTTATACCCATGGTGGATGCAAAAGTGGTAAATTCTGGTGTTTGACATGTGCATAAGAATAGGCTTGACTTATTTTATTTTATTTTTAATAAATTGAGTTGAGCGAGTACAAAATGATTTCGCATTCAACTAGCTTCCAATCAAGTGTATAAGCGATTCAAACATCAGAAAAAAGAAATAAAAAAACACTCAATCGAACATCAGTCTCATGCCGAGTTATATTCAGTTCGTATGTCATGGGTAATGAAAAAAATTTGGTTGAGAAAAAAAGTAGATTGTTTAAACCCACTGAGGCCATCTTCATGTGTACACTAAGTGTCGGTCTGTTCAAAATTTTCTTTAGGTTCAATTTAGTGTAGAAGTTTTTACCAGATGGTTCAACATACACCGCCAAATTCTCGAAACATTTTGAAACTTGAGTTTACCTTCAACCTTGACATATTGATGACAATGGTTTTGCAATCAGGAAAGATGCTAATTGACTATGGGGAGATGGTAATGCATATCTCGGAAGGGAACACTTGCAAAAGTATTGTATTAAGGGGGTATAAAATCTGGCCAAAAGTAAATCCACTTAGTTCACAAGTAAAATAAAATTCCTGCAGGTTAAAAAGTCAAACCCAATATATGACAATAGATACTTGCATATGCCTTCCATATATACAATTTTCATCTGCATAGGTATATTCTAGTTTTAAACATAAGATTAGCCAAATGCAACTAAGATCAGTTCTTATATATGGGCATGTCAAAGCCTCATGTTTTCCACTTTTGCACCCACTATGGGCATTACAAAGTGGAAAATAGACCTGGTAAGTGGCATATATATATATTCCACTTAGCCATGCGAGATCTAATATTTATCAAGCGGTAGAGTCTCGACTTATCGGTTGACACTAAGCCGCTCGATGTAGTTTAGGCCACCAGTGGTAAAGACTAGATCACCCGGTGCAAACTACATCGCCTAGTATATCTGATCCAACTGCCATTAATCCATACCCTTATAAATACCGAATTTCATTTTCATTTCAACTCACACATTCAACATATATTAGCTCTTCCTATTTTTCAAAATATGAACATGTCTCAGTTTATAAAAGAGCAACATGTTGCCGGAAATCAAAAAGTTGTACATCAATCCAATGTGAAAAATAAAATAAGATGATCAAGAGATAATGTGGAAAATCAAATAAGATCACAGAGTCGAAATTTTACTATTACATAAGATGAATGTATTTGCATGAATTATGTTTTGTTTACTAATCTTCCCACTGTTGGTGGCGCACCAAGCCATGCCGTTTTGGGAACACGTTTTTCCGAAATTTGAAGAAGAAACAATGAACCTCAACAATTATGCGATGG
Organism: Papaver bracteatum; assembly: GCA_023529315.1. Lineage (NCBI taxonomy): Eukaryota > Viridiplantae > Streptophyta > Magnoliopsida > Ranunculales > Papaveraceae > Papaver > Papaver bracteatum. The sequence goes on along the minus strand of JAJJWX010004952.1, from coordinate 272,651 downwards.
TGTTGAGTCGGTTCAACATAATTTCTAAGAATGTTAAGAATTATATTGCTTTGATAAGGCAAGTGGCTCGAAACATGAGGAGTGGTGAAAGCTTGACGGACCTTGAACAAAGGTGTTATTGCGGAGTGACTCTGCAACAACGAAGATTTTCATTTCTTAAGAGTGTTTCCCAATTTTAATCCAGTTTATATGTTTTAATTTTAACTTAAGCATAAATATAAAAGTATATATTCATTTATCAAATAAAAGTGCAATTACATTAAGTGATCATCCAACAAAAGTACAATTACATTAAAAGGAATTACATCTATCAAACTAACAATTTCCTTGACCTCCAAGGATACATTCCCCTACGCCTGTTTGATCCTCCAACATAGTCGCAAATTCACCAATTTGAGTATGAGATGGTGGTTGAGTACCATCAGGTGATTCAGCGTAACCTTGAAATGGTACATGAGATGGTTGAATTGGTTGAGCAGTTACTTGAAATTGGTGAAATGCTGATGTGGTTGGGGTAAAAATTGCATATTTCATAAATGCATCAATGTTCAATCCATCACTAGGAGTGTGTGTCTGACCTTGGGCCATTTGCAAGAACATACTAGCGGTCTGGAAATGAATATCCATCATCCCCATATATCCTCTATCACATGCTGGATTTTGAGTTTCTTCCACCACATTTGGAGTAGAATGAAAATTTCTGCTATTAGAGCACTGCTCGGTCGAACTCACAAGCGTTTTTATCTCAAGCTTGTTTGTCAAGTTTAGTTGTCAAAATTATAAGTATTGATTTCTAGTCTACTAATAACTATGTCTCAGATTAGGATAGAGTGTGTAGTTGAGCTTTAGACTTCACGGCGTTCATCGATTGAAGACGAAGGACTACTAAGGGGATCTTGTGGAACTTCATTAACAAAAGGTATGTGGAGACTTGAACTCATCTATCACTCAGAAGTCTATTTCTATTCTATCTCCTATTGAGACAAAAGTCGTATAGCTATATAGACTTCACTTTATACATATTAGATATTTCGAGCTGAGTTTAACTCGCTAACATATTTCTCGAAATATGTGCTAGTAAGATTTTTATTTAACCAAGTTCATATTTATTCTTGACGAAATTCAAAAGATGATCATGTGAAAATCGTCTAGTAACACCTTACATGATTTGTATGAGACAGTCATTTGATGTAGACTCAGAATGTTTCGTATTAATCTATTGATCACTTAAAAATTTCTTTGAAGCTAATAGTTTGTGTGAGACAGCTATTCCCATCTTCTAAGAATGTTTTAATGATTAAGATGGAGTTTAGAACAATTAACTATTGATTGGATATAGCACAATATGCGTACTTGTATGCTAACAGGTGCAAGTTATTCCAAGTCCGGGAACCATTTTATGCACACCCGTATGTGTACTGGTTCAACAGCATGAAGTCCGGGAACTTAGTATGCATACCTATTTGTGTACCGGTGTAACAGTTCAAGTCCGGGAATTCAACTGAGGTTGGTCGTGAACGACAGTATGCATACCCTTTCGCATGATACTGGCGAACCCATACCAAGTCTGACTAATTAGGTATGCGTACCCTTTTGCATACTTGAGTGAGTTAAGTTCTAAAACCGGTTTGTTCATGAACAAATACATTTATATAATATAAGGAATGAAAATAGGCTATAATGTTCATGAATTGATTCAAGTGAATCAAAATCGATTTTGCTTTAATTGTGTCTTGTATACTTCTATGAGAATATAAACAATTGAACAACTCTATAACTAGTTTCATTTTAGTCATTTGAAGTAGTTATGATTAAGGTGAACAAGGTTGATATGAAAGTATTCATATGGATAACTTCGGTTAATTATTGTTGAGCCAACCAAGTGTACACATTTAGGTACGGCTACCCATATCTAAATATAGGTACATTTCATTTGTGTGTAACAAGCTAAGTTCAATATAACAGTTGAAAGATATTTGCTTGAATCTAATCAAGTTTTCATCTAACGGTGAATATTGAATGCTTTGTTACCAAGGTAGCATTGATTGCAAACCCTTATTTGAAGACTATATAAGGGAGAACTCTAGCAACTGGGAAACCTAGTCCCCATACCTCTTGTGTGATACTAGTTGCAACTTGAGTCTATTCTCTTTTAACCTAGGTTTTTCTAAAACCATTATAGGTTAACAACTTTAAGACTTCATTGGGATTCTGAAGCCAGACCCAACTATTTTCTCTGTAGTTGTGTGTTGTGATCTTACTTACTTCTATCGTATTGAGTATTATCTTCTCTAAGATTTGATTGATATTCAATCTATGACAGGTAAGATAAAAAGTAGTCAAAAGAATCTTTCTCTTATCGTTTCCATATAGTTAAGATCATTGTGAGGTGATTGGTATTACTAGGTTGTTCTTAGGGAGTATAAGTCTGGTGTATCAATTGGTTCCTATTCACCTTGATTTATCAAAAGGCAGAAAAAAAAACTCGTAGGTATTTCTCTGGGAGACAGATTTATCTATTCAATAGACTTTTCTCTATGAGACAGATTTGTTTATCAAGTCTTCGACTTTGGGTCATAGCAACTCTTAGTTGTGGGTGAGATCAACTAAGGGAAACAAGTGCGTAGAGTCCTGCTGGGATTCATAGAGGTAAGGAATGCGACTGTACCTTAATTAGTGTGAGATTGGTTATGGCTCAACTACATTCCATCCCGAAGTTAACTTGTAGTAGGCTAGAGTCTGTAGCGGCTTAATACAATGTGGTGTTCAAATCTTGACTAGGTCCCGGGGTTTTTCTGTATTTGCGGTTTCTTCATTAACAAAATTTCGGGTGTTTGTGTTTTTTTTCTACCGCATTATATTTGTTTATATAATTAAAATATCACAGGTTGTACGTAGTTCAATCAATTAGATAATCCAACTTTTGGTTGTTGATATAAATTGACTGACACTTGAACATTGATCTTTGGTACCGTTGAAGTTGTTTCTCATAATAATCACGCTCACGGATTTCTATCTGTTTGATTTACTGATTACATTGAGAAACACATATATAACTCTGGGATATATTTTCCTTGATTGAGTCTGACTGTCTAGTTGATTCCCTTGGAAGTATATTGGAGTTAGTCCATACAGATTTCCTAAACGAAATATTGAGTGTGGTTGTTAGACCCCCTCTTTTTCATCTGCGACCTCTACGAGTTCCATGACTTCTTTGACTGCTACCACCAAGGCTTGTACTCATGTCATCATGACCTAAACCCATTTGAAACTAGTTCCTATATAGGGATGACGTGAACCTATGCCACCATGACTTACAGTCATACCATCATAAGTTGAACCTGCCAGAGTGTCAGGCATTGAAAACGTCAAATTTTCCCTCTTGTTCTGCATCTCTCTCAAGTGTAAAGTCTGGAACCCATCTAGAAGATGTGTTAAAGTATTCAAATGGTTCTGATACTTTTTTGGTGATGCCACCACCCATAATATGGATACCTCTGAGGAAGACCTTCGTAACCAAGGGGAACAGTAATAATATCTCTTGAAGGAGATGAAATCTTGACATCCCGAGATATTTGGGCCATATTTGACCCATTTGACTACTACGGTACGTATTGCACAACAATATATGTCTTGCAAATCTTCTTGACCCAACTATAGTAATCAAAATCATTCTCTTGAGTTTGGATTCTTCAGCTTCTTCCTAAGATTGTTCATTATTTAACAACTTTGTCCAATCATTGAATGAAATTATCGAGGTTGGAAAGGGGTTGATTACTTTTACCTTTTGACCTTATGGATGAAAAATATTTCTTTCTACGTAGTACCAAATACTATTACTACAAGATCGTAAATCACAAGTCGCTTATGGATTAACTGTATAATTCTCTGTGTTTTTTCTTGATCGTACTCCTCAAGATTAATATAAGACATCTCATCCTTGTTTACAGTTGTTCTGCACAGTTGTTACATGTTCTGAACTGCAACGATATTTTGACCATCATTAATCTGACCAATCCAATTTTTGGTTTTGTACTTGGACACAACCAGAAAAATTATGCAGGTATCGTGAAGCTCAGGTTGACAAACACCGAAGTAAGTATATACCACCAATACTCAGTATACAATTGATAAACATCCTTTTTTAAGAATATTCACCAGTTTAACAATTAAACCAATAATGAATCAAATAAATAAAAAGGGATTGTGGTTCTTACCTCCAATATGACTCATAATCCATTCAAGCTATCTCAATTACCATATGAGCATTCATTCTTTCTCTTTAACATGAATCCAGACACCATCACATATTGCGGATATGAATTTTCCTATGTCTTTTCAAATTAATTGCTCACAAAAATTGCTCTGGTTTCCTCTCCGAATAATGGAAGAAGAAGTATTTGTGGATGAAATCCGAAGAGAATGGTGCTATTTATATATGATAGAGAACAACCGTTGGTGATGGAGTCTCAACTGAACGGAATAGACTAAACCGCTCGCAGTCGAGGCTCGATCGCTAGCCACCAGCGGTTTAGTCTATGTCGTTCGAAAGAGACTCCTAGCATGTCATGTGTGTAGGAACCATCCAACATTGTGGCTAACGATGGAACTTTGGATCTCCGGAGAATGGAAGAATTAGTATTTGTGAATGAAAACCGAAGAGGATGGTGCCATTTATATACGGTAGAGCACTGACCGTTGGCGGTGGAGTCTCCACCGAACAACATAGACTAAACCACTCGCAGTTGAGACTCGATCGCTAGCCGCCAACGATTTAGTCTCTATTGTTCGAAAGAGACTCCTAACATGTCAAATGTGTGGGTTAGCCACCCCCAGTAGGAACTGTCCAACATTGTGGCTAATGATGGAAGTTAAGCAATTAGAGTATTTATAAAACTATGGAATTAGGCATGAATCGTATGACATATCTTTCCTAACTGCTTACAAACATTATCATTGTTTCCTAACTGCTTAAAAACATTAAAATTGTTTTGTGAATTTAGGTTCAGCAGCCGAACCTAGGACTAGGTTTTATAAATAAAAGAAAATTCAAAAATATTTATAAAAAAATAAAATAAAATAAAATATGATGAAATGGGTTCTTGGTTTTACTGCCCAGTAACTCTATACTATGACAAGTTTCAAATTGCCAGATATAACAATAAAAAAGATGAACTCTTCACAACAAAAGTTTTGGAGGAAGAAGAAAACAAACAAAGGCAGAAAACTTATTACTTGGAAAAGTGTTAATGCTCCAAAAGAGGAAGGGGGACTAGGGTTTAGAGATCTCCACATCTTCAACAAAGCACCGTTAGCTAAGTCTGCATAGAGGATATGCACAGATCACATCTATCTTCTCTAGGTCTCTTCAGGCAAAAGTACTACCCTAATGGTGATATGTTTAACCTCAAGAAATGCCCTTCTTAGTTCAGAGCTAAAGTTCATTCAAAATTATAGCTCTTGGAGTCTTGGTAATGGTCATTATATTCTAATCTGGAAACATAATTGGATTCAGGGTCTTGATGCTCCTCCAACTCCAAGAAATGGTGCCGTAAACGTTGAGCAATACAATTATGTTTTTCAGCACTTCACTCCTGATAATACTAGGTGGAATGCTGCTTTAATCCTAATTCTCTTCGAGGACTCTACATCAAGCCTTATTCTCTCCATGAGTATTTCCCCTCAGCATGAAGATAATATGATCTGGACCTTATAATAGAATGGGAAATTTACATTAAAATACACCTATAAGAAGATGTATGAACTACAAATCTCTACACCTGTGATCCCAGCTAGAATGAAAAAAAATTCAAGAAACTTTGGAGATTACTTCTTCTTCCTAGAATTAATCAATTCTTATTGAAATTTGTAAAAGATATCCTCCCAACCAGATACAAGCTAACCTATGCAATTCAGAATGGAGATTTCAGCTGTGCGTTCTGCTCTCAAGTGAATGAAACGGCTACTCATTGTATTCTTGAGTGCTCTCTGGTGAAACCTATTTGGTTTGCTGCACCGGGTATTCATATCTCTGCTAATGTCAATCTGGTGGAATGGATATGCTCTTGCTTTGATAACCTTGAAGCTGGTAACATTAAGGAGAAAAATATATGCAAAATTTCAATAGTTGCGTGGTGTATTTGGTCGCAGAGATGTGATAAGATATTCAAGAACTCGACGACAACTCCAGAAATCATTATTCAAAAGTGCATGAAGTATATATCTGATTACGTTGAAATGGCTTGCAAGAAACAAGACAACATACAAAAGCAAATTAGAATCAATCTCCATTCACCATATGGAACCTTTATTCTCAATGTTGATGGTTCTTATTACAATAAATCTGGTGGCATTGGTCTTATAATAAGTAATTTTGCAGGTAAACATGAGGGATCCAAGTGCATCTACCTAGTTGATTCTTCGAAAGGAGCATGCAGAGTGCAGTGGTCTGTGAGAGGCTGTTAAGTGGGCAAAGTAACTGAAGTTGCAGGAGGTACGTATATTTCGAACTGGACTCAAAGCTCGTCGTAGATGCTGTCAGCAAAGAAGACTACAACATTGATGCATAATCTAGTTAAAGAGATTAAGAACTTTTTTCAAATTTTCAGTTCTTGGCATTGTTATTACGTGCAAAAATGGAAAAATAAAGTAGCAGACTTATTTTCTAAGTCAGCTAGAATAGGAAAACTCAATAGAGTTTGGTTATCTGAGCCTCCTGTTAACATAAAAAGTTTACTGGAAAAGGAAAGTGACTACGTAAACTCTTGATTTAAGTTATATCAATTCTCGAAGTTTCAAAAAAAAAAAAAAAAAAAAAGAGGTATTTGTTCGTGGAAACTGGAAAAGGGAGGAGGTTTATTGTTACGAGAGATGTGAATGGACACAGTTAAGCCGGCCCATCGCGTCATGGAAATTTCTAACTTTGTTGGGGTGTTCATATCTCAAAGGCAAGATGCAGAAACGTCGAAGCAAGTTCATAGGAAGAACTAGTGGATGCAACAGCTTCCATGACAATCCAATGGGCACAACAACTTAATCACCCGCAGGTCGACTTTGAAAGTGACAATGTGAAAGTCCTTGAAGCTATTAGGATCCGGCTAGGAGAAGCAGAAAATAACATCCAGTTGATGCACACAGGAAGGAAAAGTAGTTTTATTTTATGTATTAGAAATCTTAAGGAGCTTAGTCGAGTTCCGGAGTCTGAAAACTTAATGTCAAGTAAACTAGCTGAAGTTTCGCTTGCATACAAACTGAGTTCGCAGTGGGATGAGCCTCATATCAATTATTTTTTGGTAAAACTCATACAGGGAGGCAATGTAACTGAACATGGTATGTTGATCCAGGTTTAACCTGGTTTACTTATTAAAAAAAAAAAAAAAAAAAAAAGGGTGTTCATATCTCTCATCACCATCCAATTAGGCATATCAAACCACAACCGACCTTGTTCAATTTTGTGAAAGGATGCAGGGAACTTCATGGCGTCCAGAGCATTAACAAAGATAGCATCCTCTTTAGAACAAGCTTATTATAGGGGAGCCATGTTTTATTAGAGGGGCGGCAGTGTGATAGTAATGTCCCTCTAGTTGGTTAGGGGATGTCCTAAAGGGGATGTAAATTGACTAGATTATCCTTTTCACCTTTAACAACCAAAATCAAATCATTTTTTTTTTTTGTTTAACCTAATGAAAAAAATCAAATCAGTTTCTTTTTTTCATCTTCTCTTCTCCTCCATCAACCGTAACCTCCATCAAAACTGAAAATTCCATTGTCTTTGATTAATCGGCGATTTGAAAAACGTTTGGAAAAATCCAGTTAGGGTAGTTTATTGTGTTGGATTTAAGTTAGTTTTGTATCAAAAATTAGGGTTTGGGATCAAAATTAAAATTGAAATTTCTGTGTTGCATGTGAGTTACGGTTGGTAATAACTCCAATAGGAACCGTAACTTTGGCCTATAACAAGACCTTTAGAACAAGCTGAAGCTTTGGCTCTTCACCAAGCTGGTATTTCATCCCCTATGTGCGTGTTAAACCGAGATATCTCAGAACTACAAGTGGTTTGATTAAGGTCTGTGTGTTTGTGTAAATAATGTGGCCTACATGTTTGCGTAATCCTCCATCCAGGGTGTTTCAATCTGCATTGATATTTTTGGAGCACAGACAATGCTCAAAAGATATATGCAGCACTAAGATATCAAACAGCTATTTAAAATTCAGACAGAAATCAAAAAATTGAAATTCAACTGAAATATTTCAATTTCAACCAACACGCCCAAAAACTGTACCACCAAAATAAAAACTTAAAAAGAATAAACTAAAAACTAAACTGAGCAAAACTAAATAAATCCCCTCCACCTTCAGACCTCCAGGCACTCAAATGCCTCCACTTAGTCGACTTCCTCGATCTTGGGTCCTGCACCAGTGCTACCAGCACCACCCATTGAAGGACCATCCTCACCCATGCCGCCAAAACCACCCATGTCAGGTCCAGCACCACCACTTTGATACATCTTTGCAATAATTGGGTTGCACAGACTCTCCAGCTCCTTCATCTTGTCATCAAATTCATCAGCCTCTGCAAGCTGGTTGGAGTCTAGCCACTGGATAGCAGCTTCAATGGCATCCTCGATCTTCTTCTTGTCAGCTGGATCCAATTTCCCAGCAATCTTCTCATCCTTGATGGTATTCCTCATATTGTAAGCATAATTCTCCAAACCATTCTTCGACTCGATTTTCTTCTTGTGTTCTTCATCCTCTGTCTTGTACCTTTCTGCCTCCTGCACCATCTTCTCAATATCCTCCTTGGACAACCTTCCTTTATCGTTTGTAATTGTGATTTTGTTCTTCTTCCCTGTAGTTTTGTCCTCAGCAGATACATTAAGGATACCATTTGCATCAATGTCGAAGCAGACAGTGATCTGAGGGACACCATGAGGCGCAGGTGGAATTCCAGAAAGCTCAAATTTACCAAGCAAGTTGTTATCCCTGGTTCTTGCCCTCTCCCCTTCAAAGACCTGAATCAACACTCCAGGTTGGTTGTCAGCGTAGGTAGAGAAAACTTGCTCCTTCTTGGTGGGAATGGTGGTGTTTCTTGCAATCAAAGTAGTCATAACCCCTCCGGCAGTCTCGAGCCCAAGGGAGAGAGGAGCAACATCCAACAGCAAAATCTGATTCAAGTTATCATTACTTGCACCAGTCAAAATGGCAGCCTGCACAGCCGCTCCATAAGCCACAGCTTCATCGGGATTGATACTCTTGCAGAGTTCTTTCCCATTGAAGAACTCCTGCAACAATTGCTGCACTTTAGGAATTCCGAGTCGATCCACCAACCAGGACGACATCATGAACACTGCTCTTGTCCATCTTAGCATCCCTCAAGCACTTCTCAACAGGCTCCATACACTTCCTGAACAAATCCATGTTCATCTCTTCGAATCTGGCACGAGTAATAGACGTGTAGAAATCAACACCCTCATAGAGAGAATCAATTTCAATTGTAGTCTGGGCAGTGGAAGAAAGAGTTCTCTTGGCCCTCTCGCAAGCTGTCCTCAACCTTCTTAATGCCCTAGGATTGCCACTGATATCCTTCTTTTCCTTCCTCTTAAATTCCTGCACAAAGTGATTCACCATCCTGTTATCAAAATCTTCTCCTCCAAGATGGGTATCTCCTGCAGTTGCCTTGACTTCGAAAATACCCTCTTCAATAGTCAATAACGAAACATCAAATGTACCACCACCAAGATCGAAAATTAGGACATTCTTCTCCCCGGTACTGGATGCTTTCTTATCAAGACCATAAGCAATCGCAGCAGCAGTTGGTTCATTGATGATGCGCAGCACATTAAGACCAGCAATGGAACCAGCATCCTTTGTAGCTTGACGCTGCGAATCATTGAAGTACGCAGGGACAGTAACAACCGCATTCTTTATAGAAGAACCAAGGTATGCCTCTGCAATCTCGCGCATCTTGATGAGAACCATAGATGAGATTTCTTCAGCTGAAAATTGCTTGTCTTCCCCTTTGTAAGTCACAGTGATCACGGGTTTTTCAGCTGGTCCGGCTGTAACCTTGTAAGGCCATAGCTTCATATCAGCCTGAACTGATGGATCAGAAACCTTTCTTCCAATCAACCGCTTTGCATCTAATGTCACAAACAAGAAACATTCAGTACAAACACTCACAATAACTCATAAACAAGAATACTTCAATATAAGCATTAACAATCACAAGTTGGTGGCAAGTCGCAACTCTTTTATGCTGGATCATTCAATTCAATCTGATTCAACTGAATCAGACTTAGAGATGAATAAATTTGGTTTAAAGGCAAAGACCGTTTACTTGAAATCAAACCAACTGGATAGATCTAACTCTGTGTACAAAGATAGAGAAATTAGGCCACTAGTAAAGTCTACATTATGGTAAATCAACTCGGACAAGGCAAGCTAGACAAATCATGTCCAAAGCACACAAACACGGACATTATTCAAACTATCAGCTTAAAAGCTATCTCACTATATAACTCCTGCAAAATTTCTAAAAGCAGACCTACACCTACATGACTCAAATCGAGTCAGACACCAACCCCCAAATCAACACTTAAACCGAATCAGACACCAAACCACAAATCAAAAATTAACAAAAATCCCCAATTCAATCAAAGAAATATTAGAAAAAGATTAAAAAAATCTTACCAAAGACGGTGTTCACAGGGTTCATGGCAACCTGATTCTTAGCAGCATCACCAATCAACCGCTCGGTATCAGTAAAAGCAACATAAGAAGGTGTTGTTCTGTTTCCCTGATCATTAGCAATAATCTCAACACGATCATGCTGCCATACTCCTACACACGAATATGTTGTACCCAAATCAATACCAATCGCTGGTCCTTCGCCGTTTCCTGCCATCTCCTTCAATACTCACAGAAGAAAAAATTGCTTAGAAAAAAAGAATTGCTTGCTTAAAGAAAAGAAAAATTTGCAGAACTTTGTTATGAGAATTTTGTGAAGCTTCTTTTGAATAAGAATAGATTTGTGAGGAGAAAGAGAGGTAGGATGTTGTTTATATATACAGGGATGGCTTTCTCTAGTTTGTTCCAGAAATTTCTGAAAGATCAAGTAAAGGAAAGTGGATCAGAATAGATTAAGGAAAGTGGGGTTCCAGAAACAATCTGGAAGATTCTGGAACTCAAGGAAAGTGGGGTTCCAGAAACATCTGTAAGATTCAGGAACTCACACACCCTTGTATGGAAACTTCTTAATATGCTAAAATTTGGCTAGGCTTCTTCTATGTGGCGTTTAACATTCTTAAAGTTGAGCCTTAATACAATCGAAGGACGTTTTGTGCTTTCTAAGTTTCTTATTTTTTTCACTGAAAATTGCAGACCTACATCAACATGGCAAAGGTGGTAATGAAGCGCATAAGATATTACCTCTTCAAGTTTTCTTCCCAGCTTTTTGCTTATGTTGCCATTGGTTTCCTCCTATCGGTTCTTCATTATAATTAGACGAAACTAGGCTAACCCCATAATGCTCTTCTGGTTGTATAAGATTATTAAACTCCCATCAAACTGCAACAACAAACTCAGATTTTCTGGAGTATCAATATGATAAGCGTACAATTTATTTCATTCACTAAAAGGAAACAACACATTCTTTTACATTTCAATAGAGTTGCCTCACTTTTTCTTTTGGCCTACTACTCTATCAGCCAAATACGAACACTTGGACAGCACTCGTGGAACAAATCTACACATGATTCTGCTCTTAGATCGCAATCGCACACAAAAAGCAATATGTAATAGGCAATTCTAAGAGAACGTTGCACAGCAGTCTTGGAACAATTGTACACATGATTCTGCTCTTAGCTCTACTATCGTACACAAAAAGCAATATGGAATATGCAATTCTAAGAGAACTAAATTACAATTCACATATCAGCAATTAGATTTCTTTTCCTGTGCATAAGGTTCCATTCTGATGATCTCAAGAGATAACTTGGTGCAAAATTTTAAAGGGTATCCAGGCATCTTAAATGAATTAAGCTGCCAAAAATAATTAGAGAAAGAGAACAAACCTGCAGTCGCTGAACTATCATCACTTCGAAACTAACGAGACAGAGTGAATGATCTTCTTCCTCTACTTCTTCTTCTTCAATGGAAATTAAAGAAACTCTTACAGCATAGAGAAACTATTCCGAACAAAGGGTTTATCTGGTGATTTGGGCAATTCCTTGTATTCGTTACTTTCCAAAGACCAGAGAATTCATTCTGTAGATTCCAAATAAACTGAACATCTTTTTCTAAACATCTATCAATTTTGACACCATACAAATGAAATTCATTCAATGAATCGCAGATTAAGTTTCCCAACTATGTCATGAGAATAAATTTGGTTTGTTTGGATAGTAGGATGCATCTTGACAAAATTATTAGGGTTAGAAATGAGTTCATACCAAGAATTGCGAACACAGTTAAAAGGATTTCAAAGTAGATCTCATCTGACATGCTTGACATTATCGATGCTTCTCCTTCCTCTTCTTCAGATTCAGGTTCTAGGAGATAGAAAAAAGTTGGGGTTTCTGGGAGATTTTTTCAGAATGTTTAAATACATTTGGGTTTTTGCTTAAAGAATGGTCCGCCCCACTCATGGACGCAGGCCGCTATCGGCACACCCTAATCAATTTGAATCCTTCTTCTTCTTTTTTCTTTTTGAAGCATAAATACCGTTTCGGAGTCTGAGGCATATTCCTATGCACCATGTCAAAATATTTTATTTGACATTTCAGGTGGCATGAAAAATTAGTTATGTTACTATGGAAAAAGAGTTAAGCAGTGGAATTCTTATCGAGCGATATTATCAATAGCGCCAACGATAAAGACTCTATCGCTGGATATAATGTTGATATCGCTCGCTTTAATGACTAATGTCAATAACTAGTTCTTTCTTGCTTATAAATAGGTAATTTTAAACCAAAATTTTTACACAAAAATTTTAGACATACGAATGTCAGTTACACCTTTGATAATTAAATCTAAGGTGAGTTGAAGACGAATGATAGAATTTTCATTCAACCGAGAATTCATCTTATGTTTACCTATCCCTTTCGAATCACAAAAGAGACACACTTTCTGATCACCTGAGTGATTGGACTGAACAGTCCTAACACCATTGGGAGAATTCTTCCTTCTGTGTGATGTAGATATTCCTTGATTAGAGGAAGATACAGGCACATCTTTTCCAACGGAAAGTGTTTTTGGTTTTGTTTCTGAACCAGAGGTTTTTCCAGTTAAATCAGAAGCAGTTGGCATGGCGGACTCTTTTGAACACTCTTGAAATGAGACTTTACATAAGAAATGTTCAATTTTCAAAGCATCCTTTTTGATATTTTCCTCTTGAAAAATCTTTAAACGAGAGTCACTCTCACTTATCATACCAATTAGGACATTGACTTTGTGCTTCAACCGGTTGACATTATCATCCTGGATTCTAACAAGTTTTAGAATCACTTCACTCTCTTAGGCTGCATTCCTTTCAACTTTATAGTCAGACTCGTTGGTAAGCTAGTCAGGAAAACACTTGTCAATATATGTATGTTTCCTTTGAGCACAAGGTTCTTCTATATTTGAGATTGACAAATATTTTCCTTTAATAGACTTTAAGGAAATAAAACTTTTATTTATGGCGATGCATTTATCAGAGACAATATCGGCCATCTTCAGATCGCTATAAAAACAGACTTATGGGGTCTTTAAGGTGTTTTCCTGCTCTGATACCAATTGAAAATGCGGGGTCTAACAAGCACACCCAACAGTTCGTTTGGAAATATGTGAGGACTTACTCCAATACACTTTCTAGGGAATCAACTAGACAATCAAACTCAATCTAGAGTAAAGTATATCAAGGAGTTTAATATCTCTAACTCTTAATTCAATCTGAAATCATCAAATAGAAATTTGCGAGCCCGATTGAATATAATAGGAGTTACTTGAACGGCACTAAAGACCAATATTTAAGTGTCAATCAATGTAAATCAACAACCAAAGTTTGGATATTATAATTGATTGATCTTAATGCACAACCTGTGTGTATTTCAATTATATAACAAAATATAATGCCGAAAAGAAAATAACACAGATACCAGAAATTTGTTAACAAGGAAACCGTAAATGCAGAAAAACCCCGAGACCTAGTCCAGATTGAACACCACATTATATTAAGCCGCTACAGACACTAGCCTACTACTAATTAACTTCGGACTGGACTGTAGTCGAATCCTAATCAATCTCACATTGATTCAAGGTACAGTTGCGCTCCTTACAGCTCTGATCCCAGTAAAATACTATGCGCTTAATTGATTCCCTTAGCTGATCTCAACCACAACCAAGAGTTGATACGACCCAAAGTCGAAGACTTGATAAACAAATCTGTCTCACACAGAAAAGTCTATAGGATTGAATAAATCTGACTCCCACAGAAATACCCAAGAGTTTTTGTTCCGTCTTTTGATAAATCTAGGTGAACAGGAACCAATTGATAAACCGAACTTTTATTCCCGATGAACATCCTAGTATTATCAACAACCTCATAATAAACTTAATTGGCTAGCAAAAAAAGTTATTGTGGACTCACAAACGATGAGACGAAGGTTTTTGTGACTACTTTTATCTTGCCTATCAGGGATATAAAATCTCGAGTCAATTATTGTAATTGTACTCAACACGATAGAAACAGAAAGATCAGATCACGTAACTAAAAAAAGAATAGTTGTGTCTAAAGCACAATCCAAATGAAGTCTCCAAGTCGTTAACCTACAGGGTCTCGAGAAGAAACCTAAGGTTAAAGGAGAATTTACTCTAGGTATGAAACTAGTAACACACAGGAGGTGTGGGGATTATGTTTCCCAGTTGCTAGAGTCCTCCCTTATATAGTTTTCAAATCATGGTTTGCAATCCAAGTTACATTGGAAACAAAGCATTCAATAATCACCATTATATCAAAAACCTAATTCAACCAACCTAATATCTTTTAACCGTTAGATCGAACTTATCTTGTTACACACAAATGGAATGTTCCCTCATTTAGGTTTATGTAGTCGTACCTAAACGTGTACACCATGTTGGTTCACAAATAGTTAACCGAGGTTAGCCATATGATTACTCTCATATATCAACCTTATTCATCTTAATATTTAAATATTTAAGTTCATGAACATGACAATTTGATAAAATAGCCAGCTTAAGTATGCGTACTTAAGCAACGGGATTTTGAGTTTGTTAAGTTTCCAAACTCAGCAGAAATTCTCGGTTCGAAAACTTCCGCCAATATGCGTACGGGTACGCATACTTAAGGTGACTAGTTTAGGAGTTTGTAATTCCCAAACCCAGCAGATATTTTCGGTTCGAAAACTTCCGCCAGTATGCGTACGGGTACGCATACTTATCGTGTCTCCTTCACCAATTTCGTATACACATATATGCATACACTTGGCTCCCGGTTCATGGATTTATACACTAATGTGCGAACACACTATATATGCTTATATCATGGTTATATTATCAACTCTACATTTCAATCATTGAAACATTCTTCTATAATGACATTAGCCGTTTTCACACACTATTAATTAGCATCAAAGCAATTTCAAGTTATTGAAATGTCAACATGACTTTCGTCACGATTAAAGATGAACATACCTAAAGTAAAAGCTTTCCAACACATATTTTGAGAAATATGTAAGCGATATATACTCAGCTCAAAATCTCAAATATGTATAGTAGAAAACTATATTGTAACACGGCTTATTATGTCTCAATATAGGAGATAGAGTAGAAATAGACTTTCCAAGTGATAGATGAGTTCAAGTCTCCATATACCTTTTGTCGAAGAAGTTCATCAAGATCCCCTTAGTATTTCTTTGTCTTCAAATGATGAATGCCGAGAAATCTAAGCTCAACTACACTATCTATGTCCTAGTCCGAGACATCTATAAATAGGCTAGAAATCAAGACTTATAGTTTTGATCACTAACATTGACAAACATGCTTGAGATAGTAACGCATGCTAGTTCAACTGAACAATGCTCTAACAAAATTATTTCAAAATTTCTCAAATGCCTAAATTTCAATCCTGATTTGGCAACACAACTTGATTTTTCTGGAGTAGTGTTGTTAAGAAGATATACGATATTTATAAGGTAAAAATAAAAGAAGTCTTCAAGTATTGGATATTAACCAACTCAAACCTCCAGTTAAGGAAAGGCAAAGAAGATTTCAAAGCGAAGCAAATTTGAATCCAAATATGATGATGAACAAAGGAAACTCCGTTCATGAGCGCATGGGTTGGAAGTTATGTGAAATGAATAAGATAACAAGATGAAGAACATTGTCCTAGATTTTTTTTTAAAGTCTATATTTTAAATTAATATTGTCTAGTTTTCTATTAATGATTAATTCAAAGTTTTGTGAGTTTGAAAATTCTACTCTCATTTTAACTAATTGAACTTATAATCTATTCTTATTTTCAGTCTTACATTTTAATTTTAACTAATAAAGTAAGAGAAATATTAAAAATTAATACGCAGACTTAGGTTGAAGATTAAGAAATTAAAACATAAACACTGGATTATATTTGGGAAACACTTTCAAAATCTCAAAGAAACTTCCATATTGGAAGTATTTCCGTCGACACGGCACCATTCCACCCGACCCCTTTGTTTAATGTCCATCATGGTTTTACCATCTATCATGTTTCTACCCTCTTACATTACTAAGGCAACATACTTAATAATTTCCTTATGGATTATAATGAAGCGGGTTACTCAACGCGCAAGCATCTCGATTGTTGAGGTTCATTATCTGTTCTTGAAATTTCCCAAATATCCTTTCCCAAAATGTTTGGGTTTGGAATGAATCTGCAATAAAGAAAGTCTTAGTTAAAAGAAAATATAATTCTTTGAGATATATTCATCTTCCGAAGTGGTAAATTTTAGTAATCTCCTTCTTATTCGACTTTGCACATTGGCTCGATTAGCAACTCTTTGATTTTCGGCATCATGTTGGTTCCATATGAACTCGGCCATGTTCTTTGAAGAATTGGAAGAGTGATGAAAAGTATGGAAGATGTGTGAGATTTAGAAATTCTAAAGAGATTTAGAAATTCTGGTGTGAGTTGAAATGAATTTGAATTTGAGCATTTATATGAGGGGAATTCCTGACCGTTGGATGGAAAAAAACTTCATTGTTCTAAGAAGCGAGCGTTGGAAAGACTAGCACTGGTGTCCTTCTGACCCATAAGCGATTGGATGGCCAGCGATGGAGTCTCTATCGCTCGCTAGCTAAAAACTCCATCATGTGTGCCTAAGTGGTATATTTGACACTTTCACAGATTATGTTTTCCACTTTGTTATACCCATGGTGGATGCAAAAGTGGTAAATTCTGGTGTTTGACATGTGCATAAGAATAGGCTTGACTTATTATTTTATTTTTTTAATAAATTGAGTTGAGCGAGTACAAAATGATTTCGCATTCAACTAGCTTCCAATCAAGTGTATAAGCGATTCAAACATCAGAAAAAAGAAATAAAAAAACACTCAATCGAACATCAGTCTCATGCCGAGTTATATTCAGTTCGTATGTCATGGGTAATGAAAAAATTTTGGTTGAGAAAAAAAGTAGATTGTTTAAACCCACTGAGGCCATCTTCATGTGTACACTAAGTGTCGGTCTGTTCAAAATTTTCTTTAGGTTCAATTTAGTGTAGAAGTTTTTACCAGATGGTTCAACATACACCGCAAAATTCTCGAAACATTTTGAAACTTGAGTTTACCTTCAGCCTTGACATATTGATGACAATGGTTTTGCAATCAGGAAAGATGCTAATTGACTATGGGGAGATGGTAATGCATATCCCGGAAGGGAACACTTGCAAAAGTATTGTATTAAGGGGTATAAAATCTGGCCAAAAGTAAATCCACTTAGTTCACAAGTAAAATAAAATTCCTGCAGGTTAAAAAGTCAAACCCAATATATGACAATAGATACTTGCATATGCCTTCCATATATACAATTTTCATCTGCATAGGTATATTCTAGTTTTAAACATAAGATTATCCAAATGAAACTAAAATCAGTTCTTATATATGGGCATGTCAAAGCCTCATGTTTTCCACTTTTGCACCCATTATGGGCATTACAAAGTGGAAAATAGACCTGGTAAGTGGCATATATATATATTCCACTTAGCCATGCGAGATCTAATCTTTATCAAGCGGTAGAGTCTCGACTTATCGGTTGACACTAAGCCGCTCGATGTAGTTTAGGCCACCAGTGGTAAAGACTAGATCACCCGGTGCAAACTACATCGCCTAGTATATCTGATCCAACTGCCATTAATCCATACCCTTATAAATACCGAATTTCATTTTCATTTCAACTCACACATTCAACATATATTAGCTCTTCCTATTTTTCAAAATATGAACATGGCTCAGTTTATAAAAGAGCAACATGTTGCCGGAAATCAAAAAGTTGTACATCAATCCAATGTGAAAAATAAAATAAGATGATCAAGAGATAATGTGGAAAATCAAATAAGATCACAGAGTCGAAATTTTACTATTACATAAGATGAATGTATTTGCATGAATTATGTTTTGTTTACTAATCTTCCCACTGTTGGTGGCGCACCAAGCCATGCCGTTTTGGGAACACGTTTTTCCGAAATTTGAAGAAGAAACAATGAACCTCAACAATTATGCAATGGTGTTGAGTCGGTTCAACATAATTTCTAAGAATGTTAAGAATTATATTGCTTTGATAAGGCAAGTGGCTCGAAACATGAGGAGTGGTGAAAGCTTGAAGGACCTTGAACAAAGGTGTTATTGCGGAGTGACTCTGCAACAACGAAGATTTTCATTTCTTAAGAGTGTTTCCCAATTTTAATCCAGTTTATATGTTTTAATTTTAACTTAAGCATAAATGTAAAAGTATATATTCATTTATCAAATAAAAGTGCAATTACATTAAGTGATCATCCAACAAAAGTACAATTACATTAAAAGGAATTACATCTATCAAACTAACAATTTCCTTGACCTCCAAGGATACATTCCCCTACGCCTGTTTGATCCTCCAACATAGTCGCAAATTCACCAATTTGAGTATGAGATGGTGGTTGAGTACCATCAAGTGATTCAACGTAACCTTGAAATGGTACATGAGATGGTTGAATTGGTTGAGCAGTTACTTGAAATTGGTGAAATGCTGATGTGGTTGGGGTAAAAATTGCATATTTCATAAATGCATCAATGTTCAATCCATCACTAGGAGTGTGTGTCTGACCTTGGGCCATTTGCAAGAACATACTAGCGGTCTGGAAATGAATATCCATCATCCCCATATATCCTCTATCACATGCTGGATTTTGAGTTTCTTCCACCACATTTGGAGTAGAATGAAAATTTCTGCTATTAGAGCACTGCTCGGTCGAACTCACAAGCGTTTTTATCTTAATCTTGTTTTTCAAGTTTAGTTGTCAAAATTATAAGTATTGATTTCTAGTCTACTAATAACTATGTCTCGGATTAGGATAGAGTGTGTAGTTGATCTTTAGACTTCACGGCGTTCATCGATTGAAGACGAAGGACTACTAAGGGGATCTTGTGGAACTTCATTAACAAAAGGTATGTGGAGACTTGAACTCGTCTATCACTCAGAAGTCTATTTCTATTCTATCTCCTATTGAGACAAAAGTCGTATAGTTATATAGACTTCACTTTATACATATTAGATATTTCGAGCTGAGTTTAACTCGCTAACATATTTCTCGAAATATGTGCTAGTAAGATTTTTATTTAACCAAGTTCATATTTATTCTTGACTAAATTCAAAAGATGATCATGTGAAAATCGTCTAGTAACACCTTACATGATTTGTATGAGACAATCATTTGATGTAGACTCAGAATGTTTCGTATTAATCTATTGATCACTTAAAAATTTCTTTGAAGCTAATAGTTTGTGTGAGACAGCTATTCCCATCTTCTAAGAATGTTTTAATGATTAAGATGGAGTTTAGAACAATTAACTATTGATTGGATATAGCACAATATGCGTACTTGTATGCTAACAGGTGCAAGTTATTCCAAGTCCGGGAACCATTTTATGCACACCCGTATGTGTACTGGTTCAACAGCATGAAGTCCGGGAACTTAGTATGCATACCTATTTGTGTACCGGTGTAACAGTTCAAGTCCGGGAATTCAACTGAGGTTGGTCGTGAACGATAGTATGCATACCCTTTCGCATGATACTGGCGAACCCATACCAAGTCTGACTAATTAGGTATGCGTACCCTTTTGCATACTTGAATGAGTTAAGTTCTAAAACCGGTTTGTTCATGAACAAATACATTTATATAATATAAGGAATGAAAATCGGCTATAATGTTCATGAATTGATTCAAGTGAATCAAAATCAATTTTGCTTTAATTGTGTCTTGTATACTTCTATGAGAATATAAACAATTGAACAACTCTATAACTAGTTTCATTTTAGTCATTTGAAGTAGTTATGATTAAGGTGAACAAGGTTGATATGAAAGTATTCATATGGATAACTTCGGTTAATTATTGTTGAGCCAACCAAGTGTACACATTTAGGTACGGCTACCCATATCTAAATATAGGTACATTTCATTTGTGTGTAACAAGCTAAGTTCAATCTAACAGTTGAAAGATATTTGCTTGAATCTAATCAAGTTTTCATCTAACGGTGAATATTGAATGCTTTGTTACCAAGGTAGCATTGATTGCAAACCCTTATTTGAAGACTATATAAGGGAGAACTCTAGCAACTGGGAAACCTAGTCCCCATACCTCTTGTGTGATACTAGTTGCAACTTGAGTTTATTCTCTTTTAACCTAGGTTTTTCTAAAACCATTATAGGTTAACAACTTTAAGACTTCATTGGGATTCTGAAGCCAGACCCAACTATTTTCTCTGTAGTTGTGTGTTGTGATCTTACTTACTTCTATCGTATTGAGTATTATCTTCTCTAAGATTTGATTGATATTCAATCTATGACAGGTAAGATAAAAAGTAGTCAAAAGAATCTTTCTCTTATCGTTTCCATA
The DNA here is from genome assembly GCA_023529315.1 of Papaver bracteatum. Taxonomy (NCBI): domain Eukaryota; kingdom Viridiplantae; phylum Streptophyta; class Magnoliopsida; order Ranunculales; family Papaveraceae; genus Papaver; species Papaver bracteatum. The sequence continues at coordinate 251,523 of JAJJWX010004952.1, read as the reverse complement.
TAGTTAAGATCATTGTGAGGTGATTGGTATTACTAGGTTGTTCTTAGGGAGTATAAGTCTGGTGTATCAATTGGTTCCTATTCACCTTGATTTATCAAAAGGCAGAAAAAAAACTCGTTGGTATTTCTCTGGGAGATAGATTTATCTATTCAATAGACTTTTCTCTATGAGACAGATTTGTTTATCAAGTCTTCGACTTTGGGTCATAGCAACTCTTAGTTGTGGGTGAGATCAACTAAGGGAAACAAGTGCGTAGAGTCTTGCTGGGATTCATATGGGTAAGGAATGCGACTGTACCTTAATTATTGTGAGATTGGTTATGGCTCAACTACATTCCAGCCCGAAGTTAACTTGTAGTAGGCTAGAGTCTGTAGCGGCTTAATACAATGTGGTGTTCAAATCTTGACTAGGTCCCGGGGTTTTTCTGTATTTGCGGTTTCTTCATTAACAAAATTTCTGGTGTCTGTGTTTTTTTTATACCGCATTATATTTGTTTATATAATTAAAATATCACAGGTTGTACGTAGTTCAATCAATTAGATAATCCAACTTTTGGTTGTTGATATAAATTGACTGACACTTGAACATTGATCTTTGGTACCGTTGAAGTTGTTTCTCATAATAATCACGCTCACGGATTTCTATCTGTTTGATTTACTGATTACATTGAGAAACACATATATAACTCTGGGATATATTTTCCTTGATTGAGTCTGACTGTCTAGTTGATTCCCTTGGAAGTATATTGGAGTTAGTCCATACATATTTCCTAAACGAAATATTGAGTGTGGTTGTTAGACCCCCTCTTTTTCATCTGCGACCTCTACGAGTTCCATGACTTCTTTGACTGCTACCACCAAGGCTTGTACTCATGTCATCATGACCTAAACCCATTTGAAACTAGTTCCTATATAGGGACGACGTGAACCTATGCCACCATGACTTACAGTCATACCATCATAAGTTGAACCTGCCAGAGTGTCAGGCATTGAAAACGTCAAATTTTCCATCTTGTTCTGCATCTCTCTCAAGTGTAAAGTCTGGAACCCATCTAGAAGATGTGTTAAATTATTCAAATGGTTCTGATACTTTTTTGGTGATGCCACCACCCATAATATGGATACCTCTGAGGAAGACCTTCATAACCAAGGGGAACAGTAATAATATCTCTTGAAGGAGATGAAATCTTGACATCCCAAGATATTTGGGACATATTTGACCCATTTGACTACTACGGTACGTATTGCACAACAATATATGTCTTGCAAATCTTCTTGACCCAACTATAGTAATCAAAATCATTCTCTTGAGTTTGGATTCTTCAGCTTCTTCCTAAGATTGTTCATTATTTAACAACTTTGTCCAATCATTGAATGAAATTATCGAGGTTGGAAAGGGGTTGATTACTTTTACCTTTTGACCTTATGGATGAAAAATATTTCTTTCTACGTAGTACCAAATACTATTACTACAAGATCGTAAATCACAAGTCGCTTATGGATTAACTGTAGCATTCTCTGTGTTTTTTCTTGATCGTACTCCTCAAGATTAATATAAGACATCTCATCCTTGTTTACAGTTGTTACATGTTCTGAACTGCAACGATATTTTGACCATCATTAATCTGACCAATCCAATTTTTGGTTTTGTACTTGGACACAACCAGAAAAATTATGCAGGTATCGTGAAGCTCATGTTGACAAACACCGAAGTAAGTATATACCACCAATACTCAGTATACAATTGATAAACATCCTTTTTTAAGAATATTCACCAGTTTAACAATTAAACCAATAATGAATCAAATAAATAAAAAGGGATTGTGGTTCTTACCTCCAATATGACTCATAATCCATTCAAGCTATCTGAATTACCATATGAGCATTCATTCTTTCTCTTTAACATGAATCCAGACACCATCACATATTGCGGATATGAATTTTCCTATGTCTTTTCAAATTAATTGCTCACAAAAATTGCTCTGGTTTCCTCTCCGAATAATGGAAGAAGAAGTATTTGTGGATGAAATCCGAAGAGAATGGTGCCATTTATATATGATAGAGAACAACCGTTGGTGATGGAGTCTCAACTGAACGGAATAGACTAAACCTCTCGCAGTCGAGGCTCGATCGCTAGCCACCAGCGGTTTAGTCTATGTCGTTCGAAAGAGACTCCTAGCATGTCATGTGTGTAGGAACCGGCCAACATTGTGGCTAACGATGGAACTTTGGATCTCCGGAGAATGGAAGAATTAGTATTTGTGAATGAAAACCGAAGAGGATGGTGCCATTTATATACGGTAGAGCACTGACCGTTGGCGGTGGAGTCTCCACCGAACGACATAGACTAAACCACTCGCAGTTGAGACTCGATCGCTAGCCGCCAACGATTTAGTCTCTATTGTTCGAAAGAGACTCCTAACATGTCAAATGTGTGGGTTAGCCACCCCCATTAGGAACTGTCCAACATTGTGGCTAATGATGGAAGTTAAGCAATTAGAGTATTTATAAAACTATGGAATTAGGCATGAATCGTATGACATATCTTTCCTAACTTCTTACAAACATTATCATTGTTTCCTAACTGCTTAAAAACATTAAAATTGTTTTGTGAATTTAGGTTCGGCAGCCGAACCTAGGACTAGGTTTTATAAATAAAAGAAAATTCAAAAATCTTTATAAAAAAATAAAAATAAAAATAAAATATGATGAAATGGGTTCTTGGTTTTACTGCCCAGTAACTCTATACTATGACAAGTTTCAAATTGCCAGATATAACAATAAAAAAGATGAACTCTTCACAACAAAAGTTTTGGAGGAAGAAGAAAACAAACAAAGGCAGAAAACTTATTACTTGGAAAAGTGTTAATGCTCCAAAAGAGGAAGGGGGACTAGGGTTTAGAGATCTCCACATCTTCAACAAAGCACCGTTAGCTAAGTCTGCATAGAGGATATGCACAGATCACATCTATCTGCTCTAGGTCTCTTCAGGCAAAATTACTACCCTAATGGTGATATGTTTAACCTCAAGAAATGCCCTTCTTAGTTCAGAGCTAAAGTTCATTCAAAATTATAGCTCTTGGAGTCTTGGTAATGGTCATTATATTCAAATCTGGAAACATAATTGGATTCAGGGTCTTGATGCTCCTCCAACTCCAAGAAATGGTGCCGTAAACGTTGAGCAATACAATTATGTTTTTCAGCACTTCACTCCTGATAATACTAGGTGGAATGCTGCTTTAATCCTAATTCTCTTCGAGGACTCTACATCAAGCCTTATTCTCTCCATGAGTATTTCCCCTCAGCATGAAGATAATATGATCTGGACCTTATAATAGAATGGGAAATTTACATTAAAATACACCTATAAGAAGATGTATGAACTACAAATCTCTACACCTGTGATCCCAGCTAGAATGAAAAAAAAATTCAAGAAACTTTGGAGATTACTTCTTCTTCCTAGAATTAATCAATTCTTATTGAAATTTGTAAAAGATATCCTCCCAACCAGAGACAAGCTAACCTATGCAATTCAGAATGGAGATTTCAGCTGTGCGTTCTTCTCTCAAGTGAATGAAACGGCTACTCATTGTATTCTTGAGTGCTCTCTGGTGAAACCTATTTGGTTTGCTGCACCGGGTATTCATATCTCTACTAATGTCAATCTGGTGGAATGGATATGCTCTTGCTTTGATAACCTTGAAGCTGGTAACATTAAGGAGAAAAATATATGCAAAATTTCAATAGTTGCGTGGTGTATTTGGTCGCAGAGATGTGATAAGATATTCAAGAACATGAGACAACTCCGATCATTATTCAAAAGTGCAGGAAGTATATATCTGATTACGTTGAAATGGCTTGCAAGAAACAAGACAACATACAAAAGCAAATTAGAATCAATCTCCATTCACCATATGGAGCCTTTATTCTCAATGTTGATGGTTCTTATTACAATAAATCTGGTGGCATTGGTCTTATAATAAGTAATTTTGCAGGTAAACATGAGGGATCCAAGTGCATCTACCTAGTTGATTCTTCGAGTGCGGAGCATGCAGAGTGCAGTGGTCTGTGAGAGGCTGTTAAGTGGGCAAAGGAACTGAAGTTGCAGGAGGTACGTATATTTCGAACTGGACTCAAAGCTCGTCGTAGATGCTGTCAGCAAAGAAGACTACAACATTGATGCATAATCTAGTTAAAGAGATTAAGAACTTTTTTCAAATTTTCAGTTCTTGGCATTGTTATTACGTGCAAAAATGGAAAAATAAAGTAGCAGACTTATTTTCTAAGTCATCTAGAATAGGAAAACTCAATAGAGTTTGGTTATCTGAGCCTCCTGTTAACATAAAAAGTTTACTGGAAAAGGAAAGTGACTACGTAAACTCTTGATTTAAGTTATATCAATTCTCGAAGTTTCAAAAAAAAAAAAAAAAAAAAGAGGTATTTGTTCGTGGAAACTGGAAAAGGGAGGAGGTTTATTGTTACGAGAGATGTGAATGGACCTGGTTAAGCCGGCCCATCGCGTCATGGAAATTTCTAACCTGTTGGGGTGTTCATATCTCAAAGGCAAGATGCAGAAACGTCGAAGCAAGTTCATAGGAAGAACTAGTGGATGCAACAGCTTCCATGACAATCCAATGGGCACAACAACTTAATCACCCGCAGGTCGACTTTGAAAGTGACAATGTGAAAGTCCTTGAAGCTATTAGGATCCGGCTAGGAGAAGCAGAAAATAACATCTAGTTGATGCACACAGGAAGGAAAAGGAGTTTTATTTTATGTATTAGAAATCTTAAGGAGCTTATTCGAGTTCCGGAGTCTGAAAACTTAATGTCAAGTAAACTAGCTGAAGTTTCGCTTGCATACAAACTGAGTTCGCAGTGGGATGAGCCTCATATCAATTATTTTTTGGTAAAACTCATACAGGGAGGCAATGTAACTGAACATGGTATGTTGATCCAGGTTTAACCTGGTTTACTTATTAAAAAAAAAAAAAAAAAAAAAAAAGGTGTTCATATCTCTCATCACCATCCAATTAGGCATATCAAACCACAACCGACCTTGTTCAATTTTGTGAAAGGATGTAGGGAACTTCATGGCGTCCAGAGCATTAACAAAGATAGCATCCTCTTTAGAACAAGCTTATTATAGGGGAGCCATGTTTTATTAGAGGGGCGGCAGTGTGATAGTAATGTCCCTCTAGTTGGTTAGGGGATGTCCTAAAGGGGATGTAAATTGACTAGATTATCCTTTTCACCTTAAACAACCAAAATCAAATCATTTTTTTTTTTGTTTAACCTAATGAATCAGAAAAAATCAAATCAGTTTCTTTTTTTCATCTTCTCTTCTCCTCCATCAACCGTAACCTCCATCAAAACTGAAAATTCCATTGTCTTTGATTAATCGGCGATTTGAAAAACGTTTGGAAAAATCCAGTTAGGGTAGTTTATTGTGTTGGATTTAAGTTAGTTTTGTATCAAAAATTAGGGTTTGGGATCAAAATTAAAATTGAAATTTCTGTGTTGCATGTGAGTTACGGTTGGTAATAACTCCAATAGGAACCGTAACTTTGGCCTATAACAAGACCTTTAGAACAAGCTGAAGCTTTGGCTCTTCACCAAGCTGGTATTTCATCCCCTATGTGCGTGTTAAACCGAGATATCTCAGAACTACAAGTGGTTTGATTAAGGTCTGTGTGTTTGTGTAAATAATGTGGCCTACATGTTTGCGTAATCCTCCATCCAGGGTGTTTCAATCTGCATTGATATTTTTGGAGCAGACAATGCTCAAAAGATATATGCAGCACAAAGATATCAAACAGCTATTTAAAATTCAGACAGAAGCATAAAGAAATCAAAAAATTGAAATTTAACTGAAATATTTCATCTGAATTTCAACCAACACACCCAAAACTGTACCGCCAAAATAAAAAACTTAAAAAGAATAAACTAAAAACTAAACTGAGCAAAACTAAATAAATCCCCTCCACCTTCAGACCTCCAGGCACTCAAATGCCTCCACTTAGTCGACTTCCTCGATCTTGGGTCCTGCACCAGTGCTACCAGCACCACCCATTGAAGGACCATCCTCACCCATGCCACCAAAACCACCCATGTCAGGTCCAGCACCACCTTGATACATCTTTGCGATGATTGGGTTGCACAGACTCTCCAGCTCCTTCATCTTGTCATCAAATTCATCAGCCTCTGCAAGCTGGTTGGAGTCGAGCCACTGGATAGCAGCTTCAATGGCATCCTCAATCTTCTTCTTGTCTTCTGGTGCTAACTTCCCAGCAATCTTCTCATCCTTGATTGTGTTTCTCATATTGTAAGCATAATTCTCCAAACCATTCTTCGACTCGATTTTCTTCTTGTGTTCTTCATCCTCTGACTTGTACTTTTCAGCCTCTTGCACCATCTTCTCAATATCCTCCTTGGACAACCTTCCTTTATCATTTGTAATTGTGATTTTGTTCTTCTTCCCTGTGGTTTTGTCCTCAGCAGATACATTAAGGATACCATTTGCATCGATGTCGAAGCAAACAGTGATCTGAGGGACACCACGAGGCGCAGGTGGAATTCCAGAAAGCTCAAATTTACCAAGCAAGTTGTTATCCCTGGTTCTTGCCCTCTCCCCTTCAAAGACCTGAATCAACACTCCAGGTTGGTTGTCAGCGTAGGTAGAGAAAACTTGCTCCTTCTTGGTGGGAATGGTGGTGTTTCTTGCAATCAAAGTAGTCATAACCCCTCCGGCAGTCTCGAGCCCAAGAGAGAGAGGAGCAACATCCAACAGCAAAATCTGATTCAAGTTATCATTACTTGCACCAGTTAATATGGCAGCCTGTACAGCCGCTCCATAAGCCACAGCTTCATCAGGATTAATACTCTTGCAGAGTTCTTTCCCATTAAAGAACTCCTGCAACAACTGCTGCACTTTAGGAATTCTAGTCGATCCACCAACCAGAACGACATCATGAACACTGCTCTTGTCCATCTTAGCATCCCTCAAGCACTTCTCGACTGGCTCCATACACTTCCTGAACAAATCCATGTTCATCTCTTCGAATCTTGCACGAGTAATAGACGTGTAGAAATCAACACCCTCATAGAGAGAATCAATTTCAATTGTAGTCTGGGCAGTGGAAGAAAGAGTTCTCTTGGCCCTCTCGCAAGCTGTCCTCAACCTTCTTAATGCCCTAGGATTGCCACTGATATCCTTCTTTTCCTTCCTCTTAAATTCCTGCACAAAGTGATTCACCATCCTGTTATCAAAATCTTCTCCTCCAAGATGGGTATCTCCTGCAGTTGCCTTGACTTCGAAAATACCCTCTTCAATAGTCAATAACGAAACATCAAATGTACCACCACCAAGGTCGAAAATAAGAACATTCTTCTCTCCTGTGCTGGATGCTTTCTTATCAAGACCATAAGCAATCGCAGCAGCAGTTGGTTCATTGATGATGCGCAGCACATTAAGACCAGCAATGGAACCAGCATCCTTTGTAGCTTGACGCTGCGAGTCATTGAAGTATGCAGGGACAGTAACAACTGCATTCTTTATAGAAGAACCAAGGTATGCCTCTGCAATCTCGCGCATCTTGATGAGAACCATAGATGAGATTTCTTCAGCTGAAAATTGCTTGTCTTCCCCTTTGTAAGTCACAGTAATCACGGGTTTTTCAGCTGGTCCGGATGTAACCTTGTAAGGCCATAGCTTCATATCAGCCTGAACTGATGGATCTGATACCTTTCTTCCAATCAACCGCTTTGCATCTAATGTCACAAACAAGAAACATTCAGTACAAACACTCACAATAACTCATAAACAAGATACCTTTCTAAATTTGTCTGGTTAGGTCCGACTCAGTATACAAAGATACAAATCAACCAACTCAACTGAGTCAGGCTAGAAAAATCTGGTTCAAATCACACAAATACGATGCTCATCTAAATCACTAGCTAACTCAAACATGCAAAATTTCTAAAAGCAAACCTAATTGACTCAGACCGAGTCAGTCACAAAACCCCCAAATCAAAACCTAACAAAAATCCACAAATCAATCAATTCAAGAAAATCAGAAAAAGAATCAAGAAATCTTACCAAAGACTGTGTTGACAGGGTTCATGGCAACTTGATTCTTAGCAGCATCACCGATCAAACGTTCAGTATCAGTAAAAGCAACATAGGATGGAGTAGTTCTGTTTCCTTGATCATTAGCAATAATCTCAACTCTATCATGCTGCCATACTCCCACACACGAATATGTTGTTCCCAAATCAATACCGATGGCCGGTCCTTCACCTTTTCCTGCCATTCTTCGAAACTATTAAGAAAAAAATTGTTGAGAAAAAAAAAAGAATTGCTTAAAAAAATTTCCGCAGAAGTTTGTTTCGAGAAGAAAGATTGTTTTGAATGAGTTTAAAGGAAGAGCAGAGATGCTTATATATAAGAACTTGATTCGGGAAGCTTCCGGCGGTGGAGTTGTGTTTAGAAAAGGAGTTATAGGAGGTTTCAAATTTGGAAGGCTCTGGTTATTTCCAGAAGGTTCAAGTTAATGACTCGTTGGATTCAAGTTAGGAAAGTCGGATTATTCTAGAAACATCTGGAACTCTCTCACGCGCACTTTTTTTTGAAAGGGGTTAGCTGGGCCGGGTTTGAGGGGGTGGATCTTCTTGGGCGGGCTTAGGCTGAATTCCAAACGATGACTTGTAACAGTTTGGACCCTTTCCGGCTAGTGTCCTGGCTAGTTCATTCCTAAGCGTGTGATCCCTTGGGTGCCTGTACAGTAACAGCAATTCTGCACAGTTGGCAAACTCACCAGCACTTCTCTTGAGGTCTTGCATTACTTATCCAGAAGTACAACAAAGATGTTCAAGACAACCCTCTAGTAGACCACAAAGAATACACCATTTCGGTGATGCTTGATATCAAACAAGATAATAACATGTATAATAAATGCCAAGTGTGGCTGCTCACATGTGTATCACAAGGATTGCTGGGTTCATGACTGTTACATCTAACCAAAAAAATTTCCCCAGGAGAGAAATCAATGATCTTAACCTGCAATCGACAATACCGATTTTACTAAATGCAGAAAAGAAAAAAAAACGAAGATGATAACTTGAACAAGGATATAACCTGTGGATGGGCAATATGGCTAAAGGCGATCAAAGGTGGCTGCACCTCCCCACACAGCAGCACCTTGTCTGTGAAAAGTGGCTAAATATGTCCCAAGTGGAGACCGCTGAACCAAAGAAGGAAAAAAAAAAACGTCTTAGCTTGGATCTGCCTTTGAATTTCATCAGGCAACCATTGTTGGAGGTTCTCCCTGTAACAAATATGCAGATGTTTGGTAAGGAATTACCAACTGTAAAAGGCAACAACGCAGAACTAGACCAATAGTATAACGCCAAACATATTAGTGAACCAGCTCAAGTACACTAATTAGCAACCACAAACAGTAATAGCTGGAAAACGTATTCTATCTAACACAGAACAAGCTGTAAAAAAGTTGGGACTTATTATTCCCATAACTACCAAAAAACAAAGAGACTGAAACCATGTAATCAGGTTTAAATTTACAATGAAGAATATCAAACAAGTTTATTGCTAAGAGAGATTTATGCCTTAATAACCCAGTCTAGCAAGCTCAGCAGCTTCCAATGAAAAGTAAGTAAAAGCGACACTTTACCTTCCATTTACAATACCATATTTGTAGGCAAAAATTACCAAATAGGTACATTGCATTGACAACTTAATCTCAACTAAATCTAGTTCCCCCAACTTGATAACTACAGGGGATACTTTATAATTTTACCAACAGAAGTCCCTTTTTAATATGAAGATGATAACTTGAACAAGGATATAACCTGTGGATGGACACATCGCTAAAGGCGATCAAAGGTGGCTGCACCTCCCCACACAGCAGCACTTTGTCAGTGAACAGCGGCTAAGTATGTCTCAAGTGGAGACCACTGAACAAAAATTCTTGGTCCAGTACTGCAAGCCAAAAGAACAAAAATTACTTACAAATGAATAAGGAATTACCAACTAAACACATTAGGGAACCAGCTCAAGGACACTAATTCACAACTACAAGCAGTAGTAGCTGGAAAAATGTATTCTATGAAAACCACTGTGTTGTTGGACTTGCTAAAATAAAGAGATTCAGGGTGGAAGAAGCTGTAAAAAAGTTGGACTTATTACCCCATAACTACCAAAACACAAAGAGACTGAATCCGTATACATAATCAGGTTTAAATTTACAATAATGAATATCAAACAAGTGTATTCCTCAGAGAGATTTATAGTCTCGACTCGACTGACTACATATATCTGAAATTCAGCAGATATCTGAAATAAAATTAAAATTAAGAACAGATCCTAAAAAGAGATACCCAGGGGCCAGGGTGTATATGGCCTAATAGCCCGTTCATTCCATGAATATGTAAAAGTCATTGAATGCAAATGTATGAGCTTTTGTCCAATTTGTAGCACCCATGCGTCTGCTTCTTTCCTTGGCAAGCTCAGCAGCTTCCAATGAAAAAGTAAGTAAAAGCGACACTATACCAATACAATAATACCAACAAAAAAAACTTAGGCAAAAAGCCAAAAATTACTGAATGAATAGGTACATTACATTGACAACTTAATCTCAACTAAATCTACTTCCCCAACTTGATAACTATCGAAGACACTTTATAATTGAACTAACAGAAGTCCCTATTTTTCCATTTTCTTATTGAGCAAGTAATTACCAACCGTAAAAAAGCAACAAAGCAGGACTAGACCAATAGTACAACACCGAGCACAATTCATTACTACAAACAGTAATAGCTGCTGGAAAATGTAACTCAAAATAAAAACGAAAACGGAAAAGCATAGTGTTGTCCGACTTGTTAAATTAAAGAGATTCGGGGTGGAAGAAGCTGCAAAAGTTGGACTTATTATCTCCCATAACTACCGAATAACAAGGAGACTGGAGCCTATACATAGTTAGGTTCAAATTCATAATAATGAAAATCAACCAAGTGTGAATTCCTCAAAGATTTATGGTCTCGACTCGAGTGACTACGTATATCTGAAAATCAGCAGATGTCTACATAGTTGATCCAACATTCCTTTGAAATAAAATTCAAATTAAGAAACGGATCCTAAAAAGAGATAGCCTAGGCGCATTTCGCTTAATAGCCCAATCATTTCATGAATTTTTCAAATATGTTGACTGCATATGGAGTTTATCCCATTTATAGCAACATCTGTCCGCTTCTTTCCTTGGCAAGCTCATCAGCTTCCAACAAAAAGTACGTAAAAGCGACACTCTACCTTCCATTCACAAATACCAAATTTTAGGCAAAAATTACCAAACAGGTACATTGCATTGACAACTTAAGCTCAACTAAATCTAGTTCCTCCAACTTGATAAGACACTTCATAATTTCACTAACAGAACAGAAATCCCTTTTTTTTTCCATATTCTTCAGTAAATTAATAAATCAATCAAGATTGACTAAGAGAAAAATACTTATATCTGTTCATTCTATGTAACAATAACCTAGAGTTTTCAAGAATAACACACCAATCTACTGTAAAATCTTTCTAACATTAACTCCACATCCCATTTACAATCACATTTCTCATGAAGAAAGATTATCATCAACAACAATTTACCAAAATCCAGATTCAACAAGTCCAAAACAATCCAAAATCATAAAAATTCAAAGAAAAATCAAGCAATTAAAGCTAGGGTTAAAAAGAGGGATTCATTTACCTTTGAAATGAATACCAAAATCTTGAAACTGAATCCAAATCTAGAATCATTAATGGAGTCAACACATACCCACTTCCTCCCCTAGTAGGGCAAAGGCAAACACACACCTCCAACACAACCAGAAACTCACTTTCTCACCTTTTTTATTAAAGTAAATTTTTTTTTTGAGAATTTGGTTTTTTTTTTAATTTAATTAATTAGGCAATAAATTGTGGTGTGGTACCATATCAAGACAACCAGACCAGACTAGAGAGACTATGTGTGAATATGTGTGACCTATTTATAACCCTCTCTCCAATTTAATATTTTTCTCCACTCCCAACCTCCAAAAAAATAACACCTCCTCCTCCTCCTCCTTCCCACAAGCACAGACTAGACTAAAAAATCCCTCTTTGACCTCTCTGCCCTCCTCCATTTCTCCTTCATCTCCAAAATCCAGTGAAGATCATCATCAGGTTCATCAGCAGCAGAATAGAAATCAGAAATGAGGTGTAAGAAACATATAACTGACCGGAGCAGTAGTGTCGGTGTCTGTGCATCTTGTCTCCGTGAGAGATTATTTGCTTTAGTTGAAGCTCAAGCTAGATCAGCAGCAGCTCTACAACAACAATCCGAAGAAGATCAACAGCAGCAGCAACATCAACATCATCGGAAATCTGATCCGTTACCGCCACCGTTAATTTTTCCACGGTCAGTTTCTCCTTATATATGTCGTCGTTCCGATGATTCGTCTTGGCATCAGAATCAAAATCAATTAGATTCGAGATTTTACAGTACTCCTCAATTAGGTCCATCTTCAAACACTTTCAGTGCAAATCATAACAACAACAACAACAACGCTGTAAATACTAGTGTTACTCAGAAGAAGAAGAAACATACGAATAGATTCAGTATTTTATCGAATTTATTCCGTTCTTCTACTCATAGATCGGTGGTTGCCGATGAGCAACCACCACCGGAGCATCGGCAACAAATCCCAATTCCGGTTCCAATTCCAGATCCTCATACCAGATTTGTCGAAAATTCAACAATTTACAGGGCGTCAGTATCAACACCATCACCAATTTCATCGGCATGGTACTCATCGTTAATCCCAAATCGCCGGAAAACAACACAAGAATCACCGTCTCGATCGACGACGACGAATAATTCCTCCCATCATCATCGTCGCGGGCATCATAGAAATAAGGGATTATCACCGAATTGTACAGAAGACTTGGAACGAGAATTTGGAAATGGAGTTGGAGAAGCAGAAGATATTAACAACATTGGTGGTTATTTATCAGAATCATCACCAGGATGGAGGAAACAATCATCAACAACAGCAACACCAGGAAGACAAAGAAGAGGAGGTTCAAATTCAAAGAGTGGTAGTGGTGGTGGTGGTGTTACTAGTATGGCATTTTGTTTGAGTCCATTAGTTAGGGCAAGTCCAAAACGTCCATCTCGGAATCAAAAAGATGGATTTTCCGGTGAAATTAGGGCAGCTTCTTCTTCAATTCATCATAACAATAAACCTAATCTCTCAACTGCTGCTTCATTTTGTGCTAATAGATCTAGAAAGCTTGCTAATTTTGGAAGATACAACAACTACAATCCTTAAAGAAGATAATCAAATCTTGTTGAAATTGAAATCACACCCAAATTCTTCTGATCATGACTGTTTTACCCTTGTATTTCTTCCATATTTACCCATTGTATTTTGTGAATTTGTGGTGATATTAATTAGAATTATACACAAAACAAAATATTATAGTATATAAGTAAATTTTAATAATTTTAGTTCCTCTGTTTTTTTTTTCTTTAATTTATGATGATGAGTGGGAAGAAGATTTTAAGTTCACGCGCTATTGTCCACATCACTTAGAGGCGCGCACTTGACATTTATATCCAATTTATTGTGTTAGTTAGTTTTCTATTTTTATTTTTTATTTTTGGTGCCAACGAGTTGATTCAGTTGTTGGATTAATTGGTGCACTGAAAGATATTACGGAGAAATATTCCGGTAAAAGTTGAAATGATTGTGTATTAGTCTGAGCCCTTGAAAAAATATTCAGCCCTTCTGAGTCCATCACTGCAGCCGAGTAATTGTGCGTTCCAAGTGCCTATGGAAACTATCCGGTAACCAGAGATGAAAAAAAGACTTCATAATTCTGTGAACAATGCAAAGTGGTTGTGTTGTTGGATTAGTTGGTAGACTGAAATGAATTATTTGGTTTGGTTTATTTATTCCATTTGCATTATGACCCTTTGTACCTTATGCATATTGTTTGGTACCAGTAGTACGTATTGGTAAGATTATTGATATTCATCTTTCTTCTGCGAATCTACGATACAGTATTATTTTTGTCGTGTCTTTTTAGTTATGTACAGTTATTTGGATTTTTTGTCAAATAATTTCTTATCCTAGGTAGGTTTACGAAAATGAAATGAAAACTGTAGATATAAAGATTTAGATTGGAATGCAGTGTCAGCTTTGGAAAGACGACCGTCTTTAATTCCTGTTTCTGATACATGTCTATCTTTAGGGCGGCTCTGTAAGTTTCTGTCTGTGGATCTTTGAATAAAGTGATGGTGGTACTCAAGACAATGTCAATGAAAAATATATTTATTTATTCTTCTTATGGGAAAAGTCTATTAAATGAATGGCCAATGGATGGTAGCCAACGGTATGTTTTTTTAACGGTTAGATTTTAGACAAAATCACACTTCATTTTAGGGTGTAAATAATACCTGAAAATACTCGGCCTGCCTGTACCCGCCTGACCCTGCCTGTACCCGAAGTAACCCAAAGCCTGTTATGGTCCTTCGCGGGCCGCCTGACCTGGCCTGGATTAATTTATTAGGTGATCTCGGGCTTTGCAATTAATTATGATGCCCGGCTTTATACCCACCCTAATTCCCGGCCTGATAGCCTTCTTAATGCTATTAATCATTTAGTATCCTCTTAAAAAGACTTAAAAGTTACCATTTTATAATTGTCAATTGTGTATCTAGAAAAATAAAATATATAGTTGTTTTTACTTATAATTAACCTTTTCAAAACATTAATGGTAATATATTTTCTTATTTAGAAAGTTTATTGTACTCTAATTAATTAATTATTATAGGCTAAAATAAGAAATTTATCATTGTGGTTTAAATATAAAATAAGAACGCGCAATTGGGGGATATAGCTACAGGGAAAAAAACAGTGTCCCAATAGCAATTCTGGGTGTCCCCCTATGTAATTATTTTTTTAATTCCTAATCTAGCCCTCACTAATCCTAATTAGTGATTAATTTTAATTAGTAAAAATGTTAAGTATTAGTTATAAGATTAAGTTAGTGTTTTTGGGTGAGTGTAGAAGGAGGGGGAAAAATTGGGAGGGAATTTTTTTGATGAAAATGGATAATGATTGTGAAGAGAGAATTGCTGCTGCTGAATCTTTAGCTCAACTACAACAAGGATCATATCCTCAATCTTCTGCTAATTACAACAACTCACAATTGCAAGTTTTTGTGGAACCAACACCCTTGAATTATGATTTTTACGAGCATGAAGAGTTTTTTGAAGAACCTACTCAAGAAAGTAAACTTGCCCAGCATACAAGCATCCCCAACACACAGGTAAAGCTGCTGCGAGGTTGAATTTTTTTTTTTTTTTTTCATTGAACCCGCCATTTTTTCAGCTGAAAAACTTCTGTACCGGCATAGATGTTGTATGAATACAATGCCAGAACATTCAAAACCGGCATAGTATTCATAGTTCGACAATGCCGGTACCACAATATCCCCCATTTTGAAACCAAAACCGGCATAGAATTCAAACCAAAAACTATGCTTGCGTCTTGCATGAAAAACATACAGAAGCGATCTTGCATGCTCGATAGAAATCTATCAATGCCGGTACTCAAGTGATTTTTTTTTCAAGTTTCTGAATACTTTACATCATGTGCCGGTAGATAAATTTAAGAAACATACTATGCCGGTAGTTGTACCAGCATGCTCGAGAATTAATTTACAGTGTCGGCAGGTGGCTGATTAAAACCAGAAAAAATTCAAAACGGTTATTTTTTTTAAATCGCCGGAAGTGATGAAGACCATGCCGGAATTGATTTAGACCATATGCCGGAAAATGGTGTCGGTATGCTCGAGAACTTCCTATCAATGCCGGTAGTCAAGTGAAAAAAAAATCAACTTTCTGGATACTTTTCATCATGTGCCGGCATAAGAATTTAAGCAACATACTATGCCGGCATAGGTACCGGCATGCTCGAGAATCAACTGACTGTGCCGGCAGTGGACTGATTAAAGCAAAAAAAAAGGTTTTGAAGATTAAAACCATAAAATTTTGTAACGAGACTGTACCAACAAATGCCGACATGGTTTTTTCGGTTGAATACTATGCCGGCACAGAGCTATTTCAGCTGCAACAATAGTGGATTCAAAGAAAAAAAAATCAAACTTTCAACCTCTTTGCAGCAGTTCCCTCTTCACAATCATCCTCCACTTTCACCAAAAAAAAAGAAATTGTTGAATCATCGTCGACGAAGAACGGATGAAGAGTGATGAAGAGGAAGATGGAATTGAAATGGGGATATAAGAATTTGGTTTTTGGTTTTTGATTTTAAAGTTTTAGGGAAAGGGTATTTTGGTATTTTCATAATAAAAAGTCACCCATTATCAGCCACCCCTGGTTGTGGGAAGTAATCAGTATCCCCTAATTAGATTGAGTATCCCGCAATTACATCAATTTTCTCTAAAATCATTCTCCAGCCCGGATGTCATAAACCAATATATGCATGACTTTAGGTAGAAAATGTCAAGGGGAATGTCTAGTTTCTCACATTCCCCTTGACATTGTCTACCATCCTAGTCTTTTTTTTTTTAATTAAAAATATATTTTATTTACTAAAATTAATTATAATACAATAAATAATCATTTTTAGATCTAATAAAATCTTAAAATTACTAAACATAAAATTTACATTTAATAAGAAAATGATCACAAACAACACCATTGGAGATTAATAACTTTTTTCACCTAAACTTAAGGAAAATTTGGAATAAAGATGTCATATTTGTGTTACCACATAGGAAATACATACAACAACCATTGGAGAAGCTCTTATGATATGCAATGTTAGAAAGAAAATGATATTGTATTAAGAATAAATAAATTTAATACCATCCATTTGAAAACTTAAATTTTTTTAACAAAAAAATATTTTCAAAATAATGACATGTCCAGCCCGATCTGGCCTGTCCATATAAAAAGCGGGTTTTGGGCGGACTTTGGGTAGCAAATTATCTACTTTTACCCGGCTTGCCGGGCCTGAATTATTTTTCGGGCTCGCAAATATTATACCTGACCTGCCCGGCCTGTCTTAGGTTTTGGGCTGGGCGGCCTGGCCTGTCCGAATTTACACCCCTACTTTACTTCATTTGCCTTTCGCAATGTTATAGAGCATTTGGATACACATCGTGGAAGTTAAAAAAAACAAGAGTTTAATTCGGGTGTCAAATATCAGAATGTACTTCTGATTCTGGAATCCTAACGCGCTTCTTGCTTCTAATACATTGGAATCTAAGCCGAGTTTAAACAAAATTTGGGTACACTACTGCATCCACAGTTGCAATTTTATTATTTGCGTTCAAAACCTAAGAAATTTAGCTTAAGTATATAATGGTCACATAGAAAGTCTCCCTTAGGTCGGCCAATTAACGGAACCGAAGAAAACGGTACCTATCAATTCTTTGTAAAAGGAAGTGGCAAGTTATATACCGGGAATCAAACTTTATCTTATTATTATTCTTCATGTCCGCGGAGAAAATCAAATCATAAGCAATGATTTTTGGTTTGAAATTAGAAGTTTTATGTGGAGTACAGGAAGAAGAGGAAGAAAGTTCAATATAGATAGGGGATGATTATTCATCATTATTATACCACCCACGAGGGTTTGAATTATGGTGTTATTGGAATATTTCAAATTTATTCCCTCTTAAAAACATTTGAAAGAAAAAGGACGAAAAATCAATCCTTAGGTACACCGAGTGAGATTAATGATGAGAAGATTTATGGCCTCATAGTGCACCAAACATCCCACCAATAGTATTAAAACCTTTCAAGTTCAAAATGTATGAACAACAAGAGTGAATGAAGTCAAATGTTCGACAAATGATCTTGACTATAATATGGCAATCAACTTCTATGTCTCCATGGTACCTTGAATTTGGGACTCCCAACATTTGATCGATGGAACCCAACAATTAAGGGACAACGGTTTCACTCGACAGTCAATGACGAATACGGAACAATTCTTTATTGTCGGTTGCTATGCAAGAACTTATTTTCGACCGCAAATAATCGAGAAACTCCAAAGTTTCGGAAGTATTTTTAGAAATTAAAAAAAAAAAAAAAAAATTTTTTTTTTTTGAATTTAATAGAAATTGTAAACATTGAAACAGATTCACGAGTTATTACATAGAAGGCAAGCGACCAACAAGCTGCGCCGCAAGCCCTTTTTGAATGGCAAACCCTATCCTCTTAAACACAAACTCTCTAGAATCGGAGTCATGACATTCTTCGTGCATGACTCAATTATCTGACTCTTTGAACTCTACATTAGAGTCCAACCGCCTCCGGAGCTAAATACCCAAAAGTGTCAAAGGCAAAGGGAATAAAAGCATGTCCATTATCAATACAAGCCTTTTCATGCTTCGTTATCTTACCCAAGGCATCTTTCAAAGTTTGCTTGTCCAACTGTGAAAGAGCCTTGCCCGATGCCTACTAATGGAGAAACCCCAGTAAGATCAATACACGTATGTTTTCCGTTGGCCCACCCAAAAATAAGAACATCTGCTGGCCTGAGTGTTGATCTGCCTTTAATTTTCTTTTTAAATTCTGGGATTAATTTCTGATTCTGATTAAGCGGAACACACAGAATCCAGAATTGATTATCTAGCGAGTACCTTCAGTTATGTCTGTGGCACCTTTAATTTGGTACTCCCAACATTTGATCGATGGAAATCAACAATTAAGGGACAACGGCTTGACTTGACAGTCAATAACAAATCCAGAACTATCTTTTATTGTCCGTTGGAATACTACTTAATTAAGAAAATTATCTTCGACTACAAATAACAAGGAAATCCGAATGTGTAAGAACGAAATTTCATAATAACTTATAAAATGAAAAAATTAATAGTGTGGTTGGACGCACACTCAGAACTTATATTTTGGCTTTTAGAATTCAAAAAACAAGAAATCATTTTGGAGAAACAAAAATACTTGTATTTCTAGTATCCAAAAGCGCTATAAAACTTACTTATAAGTTTTGGGATTGATTTCTGGTTCTCATAAAGCAGAAACACAAAATCCAGAATTGATCATTTGGTTAGTACCTTCAATTAATCTCTGTATATTATCTTCCCTCCTTGTCTCTACCACTCATCTATTGTTTTGATTTTATTTTTATTTTTAAGAAAAAAGAGGATAACCTCATTGCATTGCATTGATTTGTGATGTTATAATAATCTTAACTATCCATTTGGTAGTGATTCTTTTCTCATCTTGTTTGGGTAATTAACATCTACCCCAATTAAAACATAATTAACAAAAGATTAGTTCAAGATCAGTGCATATTTACATAATAAAAAAATGAATAAAGCAAAGGATATTTTGAAAAGGTCACAATCTTAGTCTCACATAATGTCTTGTAGGAAAATGATTATAAAGTAAGTAATAGTGGTAGTGGAGTGGGTTTATGGGTGGTGGTGTGCATTGCTCATAGTGTGTTTGATGTTTACTTTAATCATTGTTTTTGGTCAACTTGGGACCAATTTTGAAACTTACACTGTATACACTAACAAACAATGGAATGTGCACATATGAAAACGAGAGAATGTAAAGAAAAGAAAAAGATTATAAATAAAGTTGAAAAAAAGGAAACAAAGGGATTTTTATTTTGTTGAGTCAAATGAAAAAAGAAAAAGAAAAAAAGTGGGATGCATTCCGGCAGGCTTAAAAATGTGCGATTATAAACTGCAAGCATGCTGGGTCTGGTACCTTGGTAGAAGCAAATATGGGTTGGTCATAAAATCTAAAGTTCTACTGCTATTCTTTTTCCGTTATGTGGCAAGCTTTTTTTTGCCTTTGATTAGTTCCACAAAGAAATTTTGTGAATTGATTGAATCCATATAAGAGTGATCCTAGACGGACCCGTCTATTTAAACCCCTCTGAAACCGGGATCTTGTTAACTTGTATACCCGTATACATGTTAAGGTTCATTAAAATAACAATTTTTTTGTATTGGAAACAAGAATCGTTTGTTTTATTGCATTGAAAAACAGTAATTCTTTGCGCTGGAAACAAAAAATTGTTGTTTTTAGTATAAGAAAAACCAATTTCTAGTAGATTAAGACAAAAAAACACAATTTCCAAAGAAATAAAATAATTCTTTATTAAACCTTAACATGTATACGGGTATACAAGTTAACAAAAGCCCCGAAACCGCACTGATACAAAAAAAAAGGTGGGCTTGCCCTTGTTGGGAAAATAGGAGTCCCATTTTTATATTTGTTTTGTGTCCGGGCGGTTTTTATTAATCCCAAAAGGTGGTAATGCAACAAGTTTCGTCCCTATAAACCCAAAGATAGTGAACACTTCGGGTCCATGGTGGGTCCTGCGTCGAATGCTATGTACCAGTATTCCGGCGACAGGCAAGAGCTAGCTAGTTACATGGCTAGTCAAAAATTATTTGATAGCACAATAGTTAGTGGTCCTCCAGATACTATCGAGCAGGTCTTTCAGGGCGCAAAAGGATCACCACAATAAGATATCGGCGAAATTATAGGCCCACAAGTTATGCTAATTTGCTCGTATACAATTGCAATTTCTCAAATGGTGCATGAAAAACACAACAACCAAAAAGCTGTAATGTTACAGCCTTGGCTTGTGATAGGATTAATTGGCAGTGGGTACAAATAGCCAGCCGATGATACATAGTGAAAATTATTAAATGAACATGTCAGTGGCATTACCAAGAGAAAAAGTGGACAAATAGCAGCTGGTTCAGGAAAAAGGGAGGCCCAGTTAACTCTCGATAAAAGCCCACTTGTAATATTGGTCTCACCCCTCACACTTGCTTAGAGCTTCAGCTTGCAATTCTTCCATTCTTTTTACCTATTTAGTATTTGACATGGTTTCAATGTGTTAATAAGAGAAAGCAATTTCAGCTTGAAGAAATCTTGAAGCACAGATAATGCTTAGATGTGCGCAAGGAAGTCAGGGATATCAAACACAAGCATACAAAAATTGAGAATTTAGCAAACTAAAATCGATATATTTCCATTAGGTATCTAAAACTTCAACCAACAGGCCATCATACTGTATCACAATATTGATTGTTAGAGAAACATAAAAACAACTAAACTGAACAGAACAAAATGAATCCCCTCCAATCAGAACCCCAAACAGTTACTCATATCCCTCCCCACTTAATCAACTTCCTCAATCTTAGGTCCTGCACCAGTGCTGCCAGCACCTCCCATTGAAGGACCATCCTCATCCATGCCACCAAAGCCACCCATGTCAGGTCCAGCAGCACCACCTTGATACATCTTTGCTATGATTGGGTTGCAGAGACTCTCTAACTCTTTCATCTTATCATCAAATTCATCAGCCTCAGCAAGCTGGTTAGAGTCAAGCCACTGGATAGCAGCTTCAATTGCATCCTCAATCTTCTTCTTGTCTTCTGGTGCTAACTTCCCAGCAATCTTCTCATCCTTGATGGTATTCCTCATATTGTAAGCATAATTCTCCAAGCCATTCTTCGACTCAATCTTCTTCTTGTGTTCTTCATCCTCTGACTTGTACCTCTCTGCCTCCTGCACCATCTTCTCAATCTCCTCCTTGGACAACCTTCCTTTATCGTTTGTAATTGTGATCTTGTTCTTCTGCCCTGTAGTCTTATCCTCAGCAGATACATTAAGGATACCATTTGCATCAATGTCGAAGCAGACAGTGATCTGAGGGACACCACGAGGCGCAGGGGGGATTCCAGAAAGCTCAAATTTACCAAGCAAGTTGTTATCCCTGGTTCTTGCCCTCTCGCCTTCGAACACCTGAATTAAGACTCCGGGTTGGTTATCTGAGTAGGTAGAGAAAACTTGCTCCTTCTTGGTGGGAATAGTGGTGTTTCTTGGAATCAAAGTGGTCATAACCCCTCCAGCGGTCTCAAGTCCAAGGGAGAGTGGAGCCACATCCAACAGCAACAATGAAGACAAGTTCTCATTACCTTCACCAGTCAAAATGGCAGCCTGGACAGCCGCTCCATAAGCCACAGCTTCATCGGGATTAATGCTCTTGCAGAGTTCTTTCCCATTGAAGAACTCCTGCAACAATTGCTGCACTTTAGGAATTCTAGTCGATCCACCAACCAGAACAACATCATGAACACTGCTCTTGTCCATCTTAGCATCCCTCAAACACTTCTCAACAGGCTCCATACATTTCCTGAACAAATCCATGTTCATCTCTTCAAATCTAGCACGAGTAAGGGATGTGTAAAAATCAACACCCTCATAGAGAGAATCAATTTCAATTGTAGTCTGGGCAGTGGATGAAAGAGTCCTCTTTGCCCTCTCACAAGCTGTCCTCAACCTTCTTAATGCTCTAGGATTGCCACTGATATCCTTCTTATTCTTCCTCTTAAATTCTTGCACAAAGTGATTCACCATTCTATTATCAAAATCCTCTCCTCCAAGATGGGTATCTCCAGCAGTTGCCTTGACTTCAAAAATACCTTCTTCAATGGTCAGTAAAGAAACATCAAATGTACCACCACCAAGATCGAAAATTAGAACATTCTTCTCCCCAGTGCTCGACGATTTCTTATCAAGGCCATAAGCAATTGCAGCGGCTGTTGGTTCATTGATGATTCGAAGCACATTGAGACCAGCAATAACACCAGCATCCTTTGTGGCTTGACGCTGCGAATCATTGAAGTATGCAGGGACAGTAACAACAGCATTCTTCACAGAAGAACCAAGATAAGCCTCTGCAATCTCGCGCATCTTGACAAGAACCATAGATGATATCTCTTCGGCTGAAAATTGCTTCTCTTCGCCTTTGTAAGTTACAGAAATCATGGGCTTTTCACCTGCTCCAGCTGTAACCTTGTAAGGCCACAACTTCATGTCAGCTTGAACTGATGGATCCGAAATCTTTCGTCCAATCAAACGCTTGGCATCTGCAAATTGTCAGAAACATGAGTAACTCAGCACAAGACACTAACAAAAACAACTTAAAGGTAATTCAGAATCAACAAAAACAAATTTGGTGGGCAACTCCTTATTGTTGGATCGTTGAAACCCTAACTGACTCAACTAAGTCAGATTCATGACAAACATTCTGAATTGAAATACGTCTGAATCCAGTTAACCTAACTCGTTCGAATCAACCCGTCCGAGTCAATCTAGCCAGAACAAGATGTTGTTCAAATCACATAAACATGCATGGTTTTGAAGCTATTAACCCCTAAACCCACTGAGTTACAATTGAATCATAAACATTCATCGAACTAGATACACAATTCAAACATGCAATATTTCTTGACTCAGACCGAGTCAGACACCAAAACCCCCAATTCAAAACCTAACAAAATTCACAAATCAAAGAAATTGAGAAAGGAGATCAGAAATCTTACCAAAGACGGTGTTTACAGGGTTCATGGCAACTTGATTCTTAGCAGCGTCACCGATCAACCTCTCAGTATCAGTAAAAGCAACATATGAAGGTGTGGTTCTATTCCCTTGATCATTAGCAATAATCTCAACACGATCGTGCTGCCATACTCCTACACACGAATATGTTGTTCCCAAATCAATACCGATCGCCGGTCCTTCACCTTTTCCTGCCATCTCTAAAGACTATGATATGAAAAAATTTGAAAATTTGCTTAGAAAGAAAAATTTGCAGAAGTTCGAAATTTGAGAAGATTGTGTGAAAGAATAAAATAAAATATTATGAGGAGTAGAGAGAGGTTTTGATTGCTTATTTATATGGAGATGAGATTTTATTCGGGAATTGTCTAGTGAATTCCAGAAGTTTCTTTCTTCAGCGGTTCGCACTGTTAGGTTTGGTTATGGTAAG
This sequence comes from Papaver bracteatum, assembly GCA_023529315.1. Taxonomy (NCBI): domain Eukaryota; kingdom Viridiplantae; phylum Streptophyta; class Magnoliopsida; order Ranunculales; family Papaveraceae; genus Papaver; species Papaver bracteatum. The sequence continues at coordinate 227,621 of JAJJWX010004952.1, read as the reverse complement.
AAGCGTCAGGAAGCATCTGGAAGCTAAAGGAGTTGTGGGTTTACTGGGCTAGGGCTGAAGTATTTATTGGGCTACGATATCTCTAAAGCCTTGTTTCTTTTGATTAAGTTCTGTTATGCTTGATCGTTTCTCTTAAGCCATAAAAACAAGTACACCTTTTTGAAACGGAGGGAGTATGTGATTTGGCTCCGGACAGGTTGCCCAGGTAGGCGAGCCGTCATAGAAAAATAGCAATACTTTTATGAGATAGGATCTTTACGAGATAATATATCTGCTCTACCCCGACTTGCTCAAGACTAAAGGGTTTTGGTTCTTGGTTTTTGGAGTATGTGATTTGGCTCATATACTTATTCATTCGAGATATTTTATTCAAGTACATACTTGACGAGATTCAATAGCTTTCAATAATTTTTTACGAATTGATAACCCCGTTGAACTAGATTCAAATGAGTTACCGGAGAGATTTTTTTTGGGTATATTAATTATATGTCCCTACTTTTAACTCCCTACAAATATATCCTTATGCAACAATAATTATATCCCTCCTTTTTTATAACTTTATCCATTTAATATTAGATTACTTTAATACCCTCACTCATATAATATTTTTCTTTATTTCAAAATACAACAAATTTTTTCATCTACCACTTCACCACCACCACTAGCACCACCACCACCAACATTCAACTACCATTCCACCACCACCACCGTTCAACAACCACCACCTACCAACCGCCACCACCACCAATATTCCACCACCACTCCTTCACCGCCACCATTACACCACCACTAGTCCTCCTCCAATTTCCAAGTCACTATGCCGTTTGGCACATATAACGCCCTAGGATTGCAAACCGTGCAACTAGGTCAACTTGGCCGTGCGTGCCATTGGCACATGCCAACATGCACCACTAGCCAATTTCCAAGTCGCTATGCCGTTTGGCACATGCCAAAAATAGCGCCCTAGGCTTGTAAACCGTGCAACTAGGTCAACTTGGCCATGCATGCCATTGTCACATGCCAACACGCACCACTAGCCAATTTCCCAAGTCGCTATGCCGTTTGGCACATGCCACAAATAGCGTCCTAGGCTTGCGAACCGTGCAACTAGGTCAACATGGTCGTGTGTGCCATTGGCACATGCCAAACACGCACCACTAGCCATTTTCCAAACCGCTACCAAGCCAAAAACTCAAGGCCCAAGTGGCCGTGTGTGCCATTGGCACATTCCAACACACAACACACAAACCACTAGCCACTTTCTATTCCAAGTCGTTATGCCATTGGCACATGCCAAAGTAGCGCCTGCAACTTGGCCAAAGTGGTCGTGCGTGCCATTGGCACATGCCAACACGCAAACACTATCCAATCCCCATTCCAAGCCGCTATGCCATTGGCACATGCCAAAGTAGCACCAGCAACTTGGCCAAAGTGGCCATACGTGCTATTGGCACATGCCAAACAGGCTACCACTAGCCACTTTCTATTCCAAGTCGTTATGCCATTGGCACATGCCAAAGTAGCGCCTGCAACTTGGCCAAAGTGGTCGTGCGTGCCATTGGCACATGCCAACACGCAAACACTATCCAATCCCCATTCCAAGCCGCTATGCCATTGGCACATGCCAAAGTAGCACCAGCAACTTGGCCAAAGTGGCCATACGTGCTATTGGCACATGCCAAACAGGCTACCACTAGCCACTTTCTATTCCAAGGCATTACGCGCATGCCATTTGCTCTACTAGGCGACTTTGGCATTTCCATCTGCACTCAAAGTGCAACTTGCGGCCAAGGCATTCCGCACATGCCATTGGCACATGCCAAATGCTCCACTAAGCGAATTTGGCATTGCCATCCGCACTCAAAGTACAACTCGCGGCCAAGGCATTCTGCACATGCCAAATGCTCCACTAAGCGACTTTGGAATTACCATGCGCACTCAAAGTACAACTCGCGTTCAAGACATCCCACACATGCCATTGGCACATACCGCGACGCTTTACTATAAACTTTGGCATTGCCACTTGCGCCCAACTCTCGAGACATCAACACAAACTTGGGGATGATTTCTTGGGGTTTTGGTTTGGAGGTCACAACGTGCAGCGTACACTACGCTAGCAATAAAACAAGGCGTGCAAGGAATGAATACGGTCAATTAAATAAGGAAATTTATGGTGAAATCGTTTTTCACCATAAAGCCAACGGTTTCCACCTCCTCTGTTTTAATTGACACATTTACTCAATTCCTTAATGAGGCCAGGGTACGTTCAATATCACTTGTATAAATAGGTTTCACCTATTCTGCCAAAACACACAAGTCTTTGTGAGGAAAAATACAACACTATGAGATAAAAACTTTGCAAGATCTCTCAAAATCTTCCATCACTAGCAAGCTTCCGCAAGCTTCTACACTTATGATACAAGTCGAGATACTACCTAGCCAGAACTCTCTGGTCTTATCACCCTTCTTCGCTATCCTCCCCAAATCAACCCTTCTCCTCCACTTTGTGACCGAAGCAAATCTAGAACAGCCATATTCTTGGTTTAGGCCAGGGTTGTACATATTGATATCTCGAATAAAAAGTGCTCACGTGCAGCATATTTGTTTAAGGGTTTAAACAAGTCTCTCCATCATCGAATTTACCAAATTCGGCAGAGGCGATTTTCTCCCATAAACAACTGCGTAGGGATATTTTTAAGCCTAACAATGAATACAACTTAGATGCTTATGATTCCCTATCATAGTCTAATGGTCTTGCACCCAACCTAGATTATGTTTGTAAATATATTGTAAAACCAACTTTTGTCAGAGTCCCTAATCTAGGATTGGAACTGTGTGCTTCTTAAATTGTTTTAGACCATTTTGCATCTAATTATAATACTTTTGTGGAGCCACAGTTGGAATGCACTCTTGTTTCTTTGCCCGTTCCTAACACAGTTTATTTTGAACTAGACCTTGTGCATGATGAACCTCCAAAACTGCGAGATTTTGTGTCCAAAAGTATATCCGTTGAAAAATCCAGGTTTGGGGGTAGCTCATTTTTTTTTGCAATCTCACTTGCATGTATATCCTATCATAATTATGTGAGGCTGTTAAAATTTATGCATTTTGTCTTTTGGGTTGATCCTCAACTCTTTCGATTGCTGGTGTATGGTGAATCATCATTGTATGATCCAATAGGTAATTTCTAGATCTTCTTGTATATATGTGTGCTAATCCAATGTGATCTCATCTTAAAATGTTGGATTCTATCCTTGAATAATGAAGCTCTAATCTTGTTTTTGATGACATACCGATAATCTCTTCCCTTTTCTCTAATCAACATGGTTCTCATGGTATGTTTTTGTTTAAATTCTTATCATCTTTTGAAACATTGAGGACAATGTTAAATTTAGGTTTGGGGGAGTATTTTGCATATATAGTTTTTAGTCTTTTCTTTTTCTTTTATATAAAATTTTCAAAAAAAAAAAGAGCATAAAACCTCCAATTTTTAGAGATCTTTGAGTCACTAGCATGCTTCTAGCTATGTTTACATAGAGAGTCTGACCGAAATAACTGAACTTGGAAATACTGGAGAACACAATCGAGTTTCTTAGTTGTGAGAGCATTAAAGTTGGATTGAACCATGCCGGTGGGAAAATTAGGTGCAACAAAGATATTTGGTAGTAGATTTGTGATCACCCTTAGTGGAGACTGCCTATTTTTACATCGAGCAAGGCACCGACCTTCAATTTTTATGACTATCTAAAAATTCCTATTAGGGTGTGTGTCACCGTACATAAACTCCGGGTAGGAATGGTAAGCTACCCAACTTAGCACCACTTTCAGCACTATTTTTGATCTCTTGAGTGCTAATTTTGTCAATCATGAGGATGACGTCTAAAGATGAAAACTCCTTCTTGTAGTTTGATTTGCAGTTAGCACCATTCTCTCTCTCGACAACATCAGAATATTTGAAGAAAGTTGAAATAATCCGAGGTTTACATGCAACAATTCAAGGAAAAGTAAAAAGTTCCTATTTCAAAGTGAAAATACAGTACAAAGAGCAGAATTCTATACACATTTGAAAAGGTATTTTACAAGAACAAAGAAAACAGAAAAAAGATGATAATTAGTGAATTTCATAAAATCAAGACAAATACAGGTTATGAAGAATTAAGTGATAAAGTCTTTCATCCATGACTTTAGTAGTTTCATTATTATTTTGTTATTTTTAGTTTGTGTTAACATTTTAATCAAAATAAATAAATTTAATGTAAATAAATAAAAGTACTATAGTTTGTTTTTAGTTTGTTTAATAAGCACCATGGTAAAGAAGAGTTTAACAGGAAATTTCAAGCAACAACGAAATTGAAGAAAAGAATCAGAAATTGTCAAGGTTCTACAAAGTTCACAAGTTCATCATCAACAATTGAAGACCGAAGAGTGAAGACGAAGGTGTTTATATGGATGCTGCGAGAGTGGTGTTGATTTCCGATTGGATGTAAAGGTAAGTGAGTACTCACATCCTTGCTAATGATTGATTTCCTTTCTTAGAGATCATCAAAAAAAGATTCTTTTTGTCCACAATTTTTTGGAGTCTCTAGAAATTATTTCGGAAGGTTCTCCTTCCCACCATTAAACGTGTGCAGGATTTCTCTTTCTTTATTTATTTTCCTGCATGCATAGATGAGAGACTAAAAAAGTGGTATTTTTTAGTGCAATTATCATACCCTATTGTAGAGGCAGATGTCGAAGCTTGTGATCACTCTCGAACTCGAATTCTTTCATATGGTGTGATTATTTCTCGCTCAACTCTTAAGGATGAAATTGCGCTCTTTTGGTAGTTTTAACTTCTTATTACTAGCATGCAGAAACTATATGTCCTCATAGCTCCTTGGATGCTTGAGACTCCATTACGCTCGAAAGTTGGAGAAGGTTTTGTTGGTACACCTCTGGTAACCCTCACGAGACTATAACTCGTCCATTAGGGATACCTAGGGGTTTAAAAGCTTAGTGCACACACTAAATGCATTCTAGAGACCAGTGACAGTGGTATAATTAGGATTTCTTAATTTCTCTTTCACTTGAGGACAAGTAAAATTCAGGTTTGTGGGTATTTGATGAGTGCCAAATATTGCATATTTCTACATTTTTATTGGAAATTAACTCATCTTTTGTGCTTTAAAATCATATATTATCCCAAATTCCATATTTTTACTGTTTTCAAGAATAAATACTTTTACTAATTAACTTTGTGTTTTTAGGTATTAAATAAAGCTTGGATGAATTGAGAAGCCAAAAGGAGCAGAAAAGTAGAGACAATGGAAGAGAGACAACAAAACTCGCGCTAGAATGCAGTGAAGAATGTCGTTTACACCTCATCCGCAAGTGAAGAATGTAGCTTTCACGTCTTAAAACTAGAAGTGGGCTTGGGATATTTTCTTTGAGGAAGATTGGGGAATAAAAGAAGACCTTCCAAGAGATAAAACCTAAGATCCAAGACCCAAACCCGTTTCTAATGTGAGTTGTTAGATTCAATCCATCTGTTGAACATCCAATGTCGTCTTCTCACCGTGCATCAACATTTTCCGCTTTCTCCCAACACAGAAGCACCTGCTCTTCATCTTGTATTCGAGCAGAGATAAAAACCACCTTCTCTTCGTTTCTTCTTCCTTACAAGCTCTGCAAAAATCATCAGTTCTCTTCCTCCATCAATCACTTCCATTTCCAACCACATCCAACCTATCAGCCACCCTATGCAATCAATCAACTCCTAACCTCTATCTATCTTTATCTTAGCTTCTTCTTCCTTATCATCAACAGTAGCCCTAGAAGCTAGGATTGAGAGAGATAAAGTTAGGGATTATCTTCAATAAAGCAAACATCAAATCAAGGAGTTGTAAAGATAAATCGTAGAAGTATTTTGTTGGAAAACATCTTTTGGGTGAGTGGGTATTCCTAGTTATCAAATTCTAAGTGATTGAGTGAAAATTGTGTATAAATAGAGAAGGCAGTGTGATGTAAAATTCATGCCCGGATTAGCCGGTTCACCAAGCAGTAGTTCATGTTTGATTTTATTATGTCCATGATGTTCTAATTTCATAGTTAGGGTTTAGATGAAACCATTAATCCATTGCTCAGTTTAATTCAATTTTTGATATTGTTCTTATTTTGCTATATTGTTTTGGATAAATATAATATTAGTAATTCAACAGTTTGCTCTCATAGTGTATGCCATGTATCTATTGTAGTTAAAATACCACTGTGTTGAATGTGCTGCAATTCATGCTTCATTTATTGTTATTGATCCTTAGACTAATTGTTCCCTGAGAAGACAATTAGTGCTTTGGAAAGATACCCTAATTGCGATTAGAATATCCATATCAGGTTTGTTTAATTGTCTAAGTGATTAATCTGCGGTTAGTTGTTTTGTGAAAGGGAAGCTAATACTAGGATTAGGAATCATCTTAGTGACACTAAACCATCCTCCTAAAACCACCCTGGATAGGCGGAAGACAACCGGTATCCATTACAAGGGACAAGATTAGTATTGTGACTGAATTGACTTAGTGTGGGTTAAGAGGTGGATTCGATTGCCTTAATACCTTATTTATCTACTTGTATATTACTCTTTGCCTTTGTTATTCTGTTATTTCAGTTACTATCATCATCTCGCCATTTCGGAAACAAAACCCCCATTTGGTTACTCCTTGTTAGAAGTCAGTTGTAGTAAAGACCATAGCTTCAAATCTACACCCACCTTGTCCATGTGGATCGACTTGTGTTTGCCCTGTGTTGCATATCGACACTGTGCACTTGAAGTTATCATTGTAGGTATTTCTTATAAACCTACCAGGGGGATACGGATTTATCAATTCCACAGACTTTTGTGTATAAGACAGATTGGTTTATCAAGTCTTCGACTTTGGGTCGTAGCAACTTTTAGTTGTGGGTGAGATCAGTTAATGGAATCAAGTGCGTAGAGTCCTAATGGGATTCAGAGACGTAAGGAGCACAACTATACCTTGATCAGTGGGAGATTGGTTAGGGATCAACTACATTCCAGTCCTAAGGGATCAACTACATTCCAGTGTGGTGTTCAAATATGGACTAGGTCCGAGGTTTTTATGCATTTGTGGTTTCCTCGTTAACAAAATTTCTGGTGTCTGTGTTATTTATTTTCCGCGGTATATTTGTTTATATAATTGAAATATCACATGTTGTACGTAAGTTCAATCAATTAGATAATCCAACCTTTGGTTGTTTATATAAATTGATTAACACTTGAACATTGGTCTTTGGTACCGTTTAATTTATTTCTTAATATTCAATCGGGCTCGCAAATTAATAGTTGTTTGATTGCGTATTGAATTGAGAAATTGAGATATAACTCTTTGATATACTTTTCTTAAGATTGAGTCTGAATGTCTAGTTGATTCTATTAAAAGTATATTGGAGTTAGTCCATACAAATTGCTAAGAGAAATATTGGGTGTGGTTGTTGACCCCTGCTTTTTTAATTGGTATTAGAGCCAGCAAACACGTACAAGACCTTACAAGTCTATGTTTGTAGCAATCTGACTCTATGGACATAGGTGTTATCTCTATAAACGTACCACCAGTCTTTAATGGATCAAATTACTCATGGTGGAAAATTTTTATACGTTCTTTTCTTCAAGCGTGTGATTTTATAACATGGGTTTATGTTGTTATGGATATGATCCTCCAATGGTTACAATAGAAGTTGCCTCTGTATTGCAAAGGATATTGGTATATATGAACCTAACGAGATTCTTGCTGCAAAGAAAAATTCTGATGGTTTAAATGATATCATACATGCTATTACCCCAGATCTTCAACACCATGTGACTATGTGCACTAAGTCTAAAGATGCCTGTGATATCTTAGAAACTGTATTCGAAGGAAATTCCCCTGAGAAAGAAGCTAGGCTTCAAAACCTATGTTCTGAATGGGAAAAACTTCAAATGGATGATAAGGATTCATTTGATGTGTTTAATCACAAAGTGTCTGAAATTTTTAATGCATCTTTTGCGTTGGGTAAAACTATTCTTGAAAAGGACATTGTGATGAAAATTCTCATATCGTTGCCAGCCAAATACGACTCTAAGAAACATGTCATCGTTTAAGGAAATAACCTTAATACTTTATCCAGAAATACTCTGGTTGGGAAGTTAAAGATCTTTTATCATGTGCATGTATCCAAATCCGGAAAGGATATTTCTTTCAAAGCACAAAATATGATGATTCTCCTGAAACTGATTCATCAGATGAAGATCTTGATAAATCGGTCTCTTTGATCACTAGACAGTTTAGAGATCTTCTTTTGAAGAAAAGTAAATGGTTCACCAGAGATAAACCTAAGTCATCAGTTAAACTCCTAATCGTGTACCTCCTAAAAATAGGGATATTGACGATACTGATGATGAGGATATGCCACAGTGCTTCAAGTGTAAAGGTTTTGGTCATTTTTCAAATGAATGTCCGAATCGTAGAAAATACACTTGCTGCAACTCTTGATAAAATGTCTGATCACCATGATTCTATTGAAGACGAAAAATCAAGTGCTGCACTCCTCTATGAAAGTATTGGTTTTGATAATTGGGCCGACCGAGCGAAGCGAGGGAGGACCTTTATATGGCCATTTTTTTTTAAAATGTAAGTGATCAATTGACACAAAAATATTGGAAATAGTTAGGGCCAAAAAACCAAAAATGTCCCTCCCTTTTAGTCCAATTACTATAACTCACTGTGTAGCCTATCTTTTCAGGGGTATAATTGGAAATCAAACTTTAATATAACATATCTAAAAATCCGTGCCTTGGAATTTTACAAATTTTATCTCGTTGGAAAGCTAACAAAAAAACCCTATCCAACGAGCACAAATAACAATATCAAATTTTGAGTTTTTACGAAAAATTTGGAGGTATTTATCATTTTAGGCCGTAGAAATTAAATGTATATCCATTTGCAAACCAAAACAAAGGATACATAATACTTTATGTAACTATATTTTGGTTTATGCATCAACTAATTTTCCGTTGCAACTAATAAAACAGTGTACTCCCTTCGTTTCAAGAAAAGTTATACTTTCATTTTAGGTACAATTCTCGAAAATTAAATGCATAGTCATTATTACAAACCACCACAAAGGATGCATAACACATCATGCAACCATATTTTGATTTATGGATCGACTAATTTTCCGTTTCAGAAAAGTGATACTTTCACATCCTGTTTCAGAAAAGTGATACTTTCACTCCATTTCGGGAGAAGTGATACTGTCGCTCTGTTTCGGAAAAAATGATACTTTAGCGTCGTTTCAGAAAAAGTGATACTTTTTCTGAAACGTGGCGTAAGTATCATTTTTTTCGAAACGGGGAGAAAGTATAACTTTTTACGAAACGGGAAGAAAGTATCACTTTTTACGAAACAGGTTGTGAAAGTATGACTTTTTTTGAAACGGGGTAAAAGTATCACCTTTTCTTAAACGGGACGAAAGTAATCGTAGACAAACCCATCTTCAGATTTTTCTTCGGTCGGCCCTCCCACCTTGGCAACGTTCGTACTAGTTGTAGCAATACGTACATCAATCTCGATATTCTCACGGGAGAAACTTCAACCATCATGGAGGATAAAATGGATTTCTCTTTGTCTATTGGAAATTATTTTTCTAATTTTTCAGGTTTTACCGTTTGTCTAGCAGCCTACACAGCTATGACGTCTGAACCATCCTCCATATTGACATGTTCTTATTGTACTCTCAAGGGTCATGAACTCTCTAAATGTTTCAAGTACAAACATATGATAAGATATGTCAACAAACTTCAGCGTAGAGAAAATCGATTAGAAAACAAGCTTAAACTTGTTCAGAAGTCATCTGAGGTATGTAAACTCATTTCCTTTACGAAAAAAGTTAATTTATAAATAACTTATTAGACCTCTCCGGAAAAAATTAAGGTCTAAATAGTCAATGGAAGAGGTTTTAAGGAACTCTTTCCAAAAAGCTCACGGTGGACAAATTATTGTTCACCCCAATACAACTTAATTGTGTTGGCTGTGCATCTTTCTCAAGTGCCTGATTCCAAAGAGACAAGAGTTAAGCACTCACAGGTTTTCAAAAAAAAAAAGATTTTTATTTTATTTTATTTTATTTTTTTTTCGGTTGATCTTTTCATATCCTAGATTGATATTGAAAAGAGGTTTCCATGTCTGATCATAAAAAAGGGGGGTTAAAATTGATAATTTTGCCTTCTTTAGGGTTGTGAGTTGTGCGTACGTGAATCTTTTTTTTTTTTTTTGTGTAAAGGTTCTGTAACCCTACATTCCTTTTTCCTTCTATAAAAACTCATTCTCTCACAATCTCATACTTGTATGGAGACTCCAAGCATCATGAATTCTGATGGAAAATAGGTTAATATGATTGTTAAGCCATCAATCATGAAAGGAAAAGATGGTACCATCTTCTTTGAAAAGAAAAAGGAGGAATGTGAGAAAACCGAGGGTTGTACCTTTAAATCTTCAGAAGTTTTCTGGTGTTCTTGAAGAGTTTAAGGAAACAAGAAAGAAGATACAGCAAATAAATGCTATTATTTTTAGGAATCTTGAAATTTAGAAGGCCCTGGTTCGGCATCAGTCAAGAAGGTTTGTTGCAATTGACTCCTTTCTTCATGAACCTTATATTCCAATGGTTGTTGACGACTAGGAGTTCGAGGACGATAAAGAATTTTTCCAAGGTCTTAATGTTTAGGAACTTCTTATGAGAATTTTATTCTTGTGTTTTTAAGAAGGATAACTAGGGTTTGGAATAGCAATTATTGTGAGTACACATAGCTATTTCCAATGATTTTCATCTTGCAATGGTTTTATATTTATTTATTTAAATTCTAAAGTTTATTTGGAAGATGTTTTTGCAGTATTAATCTTTATAGTTTCATATATTTCAAGTTGTTATGGGATATGTGTGTTTGCGTCCGTGAACTATGATTGTCCCATATATGCTCAAAAGTTAAGTCTATCATATGTCTTTATGCAAATATTGATAAAATATAGAATGAACTTTTGACAACAAAAGTTAAGCCTATTGTGTCATGCAAATATTGATGGAAGATAGGATGAACTTTTGTTTATAAAGATTAAGTCTATGAAATCATTATACAAATACTGATAAAGAATAGAATGAATCTTTGTATATTCCACAGTATTGGTCCTTCCCTGATCCACTTTTTGTGATTTACTGTGTGGCTCCGTAAGTTCTCTTATGTTGACAATTTCCGATTAAATTAATTTTGGATTCTCTTGTGGTTAATTTAATTGAGTATTTTGGATTACAAATTCATGCTTTCATGTTATTTTTTAAGTCCAAAGAAATACTTCTTCTCTTGCGAAAGTAAGGTCGCTCTTGTTGTTCTTTTTGGAATGATATTTTATGGGGGAGAGATCTTAATTGAACTTGTGCTTCATTTCCAAATCTTTATGGGGAATGCGGCTGTGGAATATAATAGGGGTTATCTTGTATCTTTATAAACTCCTTGATGAAAGCATTTGGTTTCGTCTATATGATTGCATCTAAACAAAGTTGATATGTTCTCTTTTGGTCATGAAGTATCTCTATGAAAATTTCATTAGTATACCACTAGTTTTCGTACCTTTCCAGTTTTTATTGACAAAAAGGAGGAGAATTAATGTGTAGTTCACACTACAAATACATATGTTTTACGGATCATTTTGTAAAAGGGAGTGGTTTTCATATGAGATGGAGTATTAAATAAGGGGGAGTGATACATATCACCATAGTTTTATTGTCAAAGTTGTGATACAATTCAACTTTGATGTTATGTAGTAATACTATGACAGTGTATATCAATACGAAAACATCTTGTTTTTATATATTATTATATCTACGGATCTTCAACAACTATGATGCTGAGTTGAACACCTTTATAATCAAGGAGTACTTGGAAGTGACGAATATTTCGAGTAATGTTGAAGAACCAAAGAGATCAAGCATTTGGATGAGAAGCTACAAAGTTTATTTATTTTGTAATCCATATGTATTTATAGTTTTGTCACTAAAATTGACAAAGGGGGAGATTGTTATAACATTGCTCGGTTGAACTCGGAAGTGTTGCTATCTCAAGCTTGTTTTCCAAGTTTAGTTTCCAAAACTATAAGCCTTGATTTCTAGTCTATCCACGGTTAAGTCTCGGATTAGGATAAATTATGTAGTTGAGATTTAGAATTCACGACGATCAATGATTGAAGACGAAGAACTACTAAGGTGAGCAGTGGAACTTCATCAACAAAAGGTATGTGAAGACTTGAACTCATATACCATTCATAAATTCTATTTGTACCCTATATCCTTCTTGAGACAAAAGTCGTACAACGATATAGTTTTCAATTTATACACTTTTGATATTTCGAGATGCGTTTAACTCGCTTACATATTTCTCGAAATATGTGTTGGTAAGATTTTGCTTTAACCAAGTTCATCTTATGTTCTTGACGCAAGTCAAAAGATGATCATGTGTAAATCTTCTTGTAACATCTTACATGATTTGTGTGAGACAGTCATTTGATGTAGACTCAGAATATTTCGTATTGATCATTCGATCACTTGAAAATTGATTTGCAGATAATAGTTTGTGTGAGACAGTTATTCCCGTCTTCCGAGAATGTTTCAATGATTGAAAATGAAGTTTAGAACGATTAACCATGATTGGATATATCATAGTGTGCGTACTTGCATATATGTTGTCCATATCTAAAACCATGGTATGCATACCCGTATGCGTACTTCTTGGTTTGGTGAAAGTCCGGGAACCATGGTATGCATACTGATTGGTTTTGTGAAAGTCCGGGAACTTAAGTATGCATACCGGTATGCGTACTGTCATAAGTTCAACTTCCGGAGTTTCAACTGAGGTTAGTGGTATGCGTACTAGCAAACCCAAATTCAATCCGGCTACTTAGGTATGCGTACTTGAGTAGGTTAAGTTCTAAAATCGGTTTATTCGTGAACTAATATATTTATATATTAAAGAATGCAATCTTTTGCAATCCATGGCTATAATATTCATGAATTGATTCATGTGAATCAAAATCGATTTTGCTTCGATTGTGTCTTGTATACTTCTACGAGAATATAAACAATTAAACAACTCAATAACTAGTTTCATTTGAGTCATTTGAACTAGTTTTGATTGAGATGAACAAGGTTAATAATAAAGTATTTGTATGGTTAACTTCGGTTAACTATTGTTGAACCAACCGTGTGCACATGTTTAGGTACGATTACCCTTATCTAAATGAATACACATTTATTTGTGTATAACACGATAATTTCGATCTAACGGTTGAAATATATTAGCTTGAATCTAATCAGGTTTCATCTAACAGTGAATATTGAATGCTTTGTTACCAAGGTAACTTAGATTGCAAACCATGATTTGAAAACTATATGTATAAAGGAGAACTCTAGAACTGGGAAACCTAATCCCCACACCTCTTATGTGATACTAGTTGCGACTAGAATCGATTCTCCTTTAACCTTAGGTTTTTCACGAAACCCTATAGGTTAACCACTTGAAGACTTCATTGGGATTGTGAAGCCAGACCCAACTATTTCTCTGTAGTTGCGTGTTCTGATCTTGTTATTTTTTCTATCGTGATTGAGTACTATCTTCTCTAAGATTTTCTCGAGATTTATTCTTCGATAGGCAAGATAAAAAGTAGTCACAAACATCATCGTCTCATCGTTTTTGATTTCACAATATCTTGTTTCACTACCATACGATTAAGATTATTGTGAGATGGTTGATATTACTAGGTTGTTCTTCGGGAATATAAGACCGGTGTATCAATTGGTTCTTGTTCACCTTGATTTATCAAAAGAAGGAAAAAAACTCATAGGTTTATATGTGGGAGACAAATTTATCTATTCTATAGACTTTTCTGTGTGAGACATATTGGTTTATCAAGTCTTCGACTTTGGGTCGTAGCAACTCTAAGTTGTGGGTGAGATCATCTAAGGGAATCAAGTGTGCAGAGTCCTGCTGGGATTCAGATACGTAAGGAGCGTAACTGTACCTTGATCAGTATGAGATTGGTTAGGGCTCAACTACATTCTAGTCCTAAGTTAACTTGGAGTAGTTTAGTATATGTAGCAGCTTAATACAGTGTGATGTTCAAATATGGACTAGGTCCTGGGGTTTTTCTGCATTTGCAGTTTCATCGTTAACAAAATTTCTGGTGTCTGTGTTATCTTTTCTGTTAGAGCATTGCTTGGTCAAACTCTCATGCGTTGCTATCTCAAACATGTTTGTCAATATTAGTGATCAAAACTATAAGTCTTTATTTCTAGTCTACTATAGATAATGTCTCGGACTAGGATAGAAAGTGTAGTTGAGATCAAGAACTCCATGGCGATCATCATACAAGACGAAGGACTGCTCAAGGAACTGGTGGATCTTCATTGACTAAAAGGTATGTGGAGACTTGAACTTATCGACCACTCAAAAGTCTATCTACTCTATATCCTATCTTGAGACAAAATTCATTTTACTATATAGACTTTGATTATACACATTTTCTATTTCGAGCCAAGTTTATCACTCCTATCTATTTCTTGAAATATGTGTTGGTAAGCTTTTGCTTTGGCCAAGTTCATCTTTACCTAGTGACGAAAGTCATGATATGTTTCAATCACTTTGAAAATGGCTTTGACGAAAAATGGTTTGTGAATAACAACTATATAACGTCCTCTAAGAATGTTTCAATGATTGAAATGAGAGTTTAGATTATATAACCATTGTTGGGTATAAGCATTGTGTGGTAACACATATATGTATAATTCCTTATTTGTTGAACCTAAGTATGCGTACTTTATTGACCAGGATAAAACCGGAACAAGAGTTGTGAGCTCAGTCAACGAACTCAATCCGCGAACCGGCGGAAGTTCTCCTTCCGAGAATATATGCTGGAGTTTGTGAACTCCTTATAGGAACTTAAGTCCTCATACTCAGTCTGCGTATTTAGGTTGGTTTATATCTAAAAACAATTATTCGTGAACTTATACTTATATTATCTAAGGAATGCAAGTTTGCAAACCGTGGCTATAAAGTTCATGAATCGATTCGAGTGAATCAAATCGTTTTTGCTTCGATTGTGTCTTGTATACTTCTATGAGATCTAAGCAATTGAATAACTCTCTAACTAGTTCATTTGAGTCATTTGAACTAGTTATGGTGAATAAGAACATGGTTGATATGAAAGTGCTCATATGGCTAACCATTTGGTTAACTACTGTTGAACCAACAAATGTACATGTTTGGGTACGGTTACACAAACCTAAAATCGTGCACTTCATTTTTGTGTAACAAGCTAAGGTTTCGATCTAATGATTGACAAATATTATCTTAAATCTAATAAGGTTTTCATTTAATAATGAATATTGAATGCTTTGTTGTTAAGCTAACATTGATTGTAAACCCTGATTTGAAAGACTATATAAGGGACAACTCTAGCAACTGGGAAACCTAATCCCCATACCTCCTATATGATACTAGTTGTATTATCTAGATTCGATTATCCTTTAACCTTAGGTTTCTTCTCGAGACCATATAGGTTAACGACTTAAATACTTCATTGTGATTGTGAAGCCAGACCGATACAACTTTCTCGTAGTTGTGTGATATGATCTTGCTGATTCTATCGTATTAAGTACAATCGTAATGATTGGTTTGAGATTAATATTTCTAATAGGAAAGATATAAAATTAATCACAAACATCTTTGTCTCATCGTTTGTGATTCCACAATAGCTTCTTTCGCCGCGTCGATTAAGATTATTGTGAGGTGACTGATAATCCTGAGTTATTCTTCGGGAATATAAGTGTGGTTTATCAATTGGTTCCTGTTCACCTTGATTTATCAAAATACGGAACAAAAATTGTATGTATTTTTGTGGGAGACATATTTATCTATTATCATAGACTTTTCTGTGTGATACAGATTTGTTTATTAAAGTCTCTGACTTTGGGTCGTAGCAACTCTTAGTTGTGGGTGAGATCAACTAAGGGAATCAAGTGTGTAGTATCTTGCTGGGATAAGAGACGTAAGGAGCGTAACTTTACCTTGGATCAGTGTGAGATTGATTGGGGTTCAACTACAGTCCATACCGAAGTTAGTTTGTAGTAGACTAGTGTATGTAGCGGCTTAATACAATGTGTGTTCAATCTGGACTAGATCCCGGGATTTTTATGCATTTACGGTTTCCTCGTTAACAAAATTCTGGTGTCTGTGTTATTTCTATTCCATATTATATTTTGTTATATAATTGAAATATCACAGGTTTTGCGTTTGAATCAATCAATTTGAAATTCGACCTCTGATTGTTGATTGAAATTGATTGATCCTTTAACATTGGTCTTTGGTACCGTTCAAGTGTTTTTTCTTGTATTCAATTAGACTCGCTGATTTCTATTTGCTTGAGTAAGGATTAAATCAATAAAGAGAGAGATATAACTCTATGATATACTTTATTAAGATTGAGTCTAGTTGATTCTATTGAAAGTATATTGGAGTTAGTCCATACAGATTTCTAATCGAAATATTGGGTGTAGTTGTTATACCCCTCTTTTTCATTTTCCGCATTATATTTGTTTATATAATTGAAATATCACAGGTTGTGCGTAAGTTCAAACAATTAGATAATCCAACCTTTGGTTGTTGATATAAATTGATTGACACTTGAACATTGGTCTTTGGTACCATTTAATTTATTTCTCGATATTCAATCGAGCTCACAAATTAAAATTTGTTTGATTGCGGATTGAATTGATAAATCGAGATATAACTCTTTGATATACTTTTCTTAAGATTGAATCTGACTGTCTAGTTGATTCTCTTAAAAGTATATATATTGGAGTTAGTGCATACATGAAAAAGCGGGGGTCTAACAACCTCACCCAATATTTCGATTAGCAATCTGTATGGACAATCTCCGAGTTGTTTTCTAGAGAATCAACAAGACTCAATCAATAGAAAATATCTCAAGGAGTTATTATCTCAATCTCTCAATTTGATTTACTCAAGCAAATATGATTCGCGAGTCTAATCAAAGAGAGGTAACTTAGATGTTACCAAAGACCAATATCCAAGTGTCAATAAATTTAAATCAACAACCAAAATGTTCGGATATTCTAATTGATTGAACAACGCACAACTTGTATTATTTCAACTACATAACAAAATATAATGAGGAATAAAAATAACACAGACACCGGAATTTTGTTAACGAGGAAACCGCAAATGCATAAAAACCCTAGGACCTAGTCCAGATTAAACATACAATGTATTAAGCCGCTACAGACACTAGCCTACTACAAATTAACTTCGGTCTGGACTGTATTTGAACCCTAACCACTCTTACACTGATCCAAGGTATAGTTATGCTCCTACGCCTCTGATCCCAGCAGGATACTGCGCACTTGATTCCCTTAGCTGATCTCACCCATAACCAAGAGTTGCTATGACCCAAAGTCGTAGACTTGAATAAACAAATCTGTCTCACACAGAAGAGTTTACATGTAATAGATAAATTCGTCTCCCACGAATAAACCTACAAGTTTTGTTATGTCTTTTGATAAATCAAGTTAAATAGGGACCAATCGATAAAACCAAACTTATATTCCCGAAGAACAGCTCAGTTTCATCAATAACCTCACAACAAACTTAATCTACGCAGCGAAGAAGATTATTGAGGAATCACAAAAAATGAGACGAAGATGTTTGTGATTACTTTTATCTTGCCTATCGGAGATAGAAATCTCAAGCCAATTATTACAATTGTACTTGTACAATAGAAACATCAATATCAGATCACACAACTACAAGAAAAGTAGTATCGGTCTGGCTTCACAATCCTAATGAAGTCTTTAAGTCGTTAACCTGGTTTTAGAAGAAGAAAACCAAAGGTTAAAGGAGAATCGACTCTATATTTAGAAAACTAGTATCACACAGAATGTGTGGGGATTAGGTTTCCCAGTTGTTAGAGTTCTCCATTATATAGTCTTTCAAATCAGGGTTTGCAATCAATGTTAGCTTAGTAACAAAGCATTCAATATTCACCGTTTCATGAAAACCTGATTAGATACAAGCTAATATCTCTCAACCGTTAGATCAAAAACTTAGCTTGTCATAGACACATGTACTTGACGTTTTGGGTTCATGTAACCGTACCCAAACGTGTAAAATTGTTGGTTCAATAATAGTCAACCAAATGGTTAGCCAAATGATAACTTTCATATCAACCATATTCTTCTTCACCATAACTAGTCCAAATGACTCAAATCAACTAGTTAGAGAGTTTTTCAATTGCTATGAGATCTCAAGTATTACAATAGACACAATTGAATCAAAAACGATGTGATTCACTCGAATCATTTCATGAACTATAAAGCCACGGTTTGCAAAAGCATTCCTTAGTAATTTAAGATAAGTTCATGAACAACGTTTTCAGACATAACCTCTTGAGTTCGCGGACTCAAGCTAAACGGTTGAAGTTAATAAACTCCAGCAGAATTTCTCGGAATGAGAAATTCCGTCAGTTTGCGGAATGCACCTAAGATTCAACTTCAGCAGATATTACCGGGTTCGAGAACTTACGCCTGTTCGGGGACTGAGTTGACTGCTCACGTTTCGGTTCCACTTGATCAACAAAGTTCGCAAACTTCGTTTCAAGTGCTAAGGACTTATACATATATGTGTTGCCGCAACAATTTTTATATCCCACAATGGTTATATAGTCTAAACTCTTATTTCAATCATTGAAACATTCTCAGAGGGCGTTATATAGTTGTTATTCACAAACTATTTTTTGTCAGAGCGATTTTCAAAGTGATTGAAACATAACATGACTTTTGTCACTAGGAAAAGATGAACTTGGCAAAAGCGAAAGCTTTACCAACACCCATTTCGAGAAATTGATAAGCAAGATATACTTATATCGAAATATCACATGTGCATATTCTTTAGTCTATATAGTAAACTGACTTTTGTCTCAAGCTAGGAGATAGAGTAGATAGAATTTTGAGTGATAGATAAGTCCAAGTCTCCACATACATTTTAGTCGATGAAGATCCACTGGTTCCTTGAGTAGTCCTTCGTCTTGTATGATGATCTCCATGGAGTTCTTGAGCTCAACTACACTTTCGATCCTAGTCCGAGACCTTAGCTATAGTAGACTAGAAATCAAGACTTTATAGTTTTGATCACTAAGATTGATAAACATGCTTGAGATAACAACGCATGCGAGTTTAACCAAGCAGTGCTCTAACAATCTCCCCCTTTGTCAATTTTAGTGGAAAAACTATTAATACATATGGAATACCAAAATTATATAAATAAACTTTGTAGATCCTATTCCACATGCCTAATCTTCAATAATACTCGAAATCTTCGTCACTTCCAAGTAATCCAATGATCCCAAAGGTTGTAAGTTTAGCATCATCGTTGTTGAAAATCCGTAGCTATAACAATGAGAAAAGCATCGGTTCTCAATCATTGTTCTACAGTGTCATAATATTATTACACATCGTCAAAGTCCAATTGTATCACAACTTTAACAACAATACTATGGTGATACTCCACTCCTCCTTAGTCAATACTCCATATCACATGGAAACCACTCCCCCTTACATAATGATCCGAAAACCATATGTATCTATAGTATGAACTACAATTAATTATCCCCCTTTTTGTCAATAAAATTGGCAAAGGTACAAGAACGGGATCCTAATGAAATTTCCGTAAGAGACATTTCATGACCAAAGATAAATGTTCTATCATATTGTTTAGATGCAATCATAAAGCCGAGGCTAAATGCATTCATCAAGGAGTTCATAAAGATACAAGATAACCTCTAAAAATTCCACAGCCACACTCTCCACAAATATTTGTAATTAAGCGCAAGTTCAAAAGAACTCTCCCCCATAAGATGTCATTCCCAAGGGAACAACAAAAGCGACCTTATATTTTCAAGAGTTTAAGACTCAACAAATTACATACAAGTATGAATTTGGAATCCAAAATATTCAATCGTATTAACCAAATCGAGCCAAGATTAATTTGACTAAATAAGCTCAACACAAGTAAGCTTATGGAGACTTAATACATCGATTAGATTATTTACAAGAGAACCCATAAATACTCTAACCGAATCACACAATTAAACTAATCACAAGGTAATCAATTCAATTTTCCACACTCGACATGAGAAAATCTATGGAGTGCTAACTAAATAATCACACAAGACGATTGATTTAGTTCATTTGGGCTCAACATAAGAAATTATGGAACCCCGACTAATATTATCATAGAAAATGACAACCTTAACCGTCCATGAACTCAACATGAGAGAACTCATGGAATACAAACTAAATAATCACACATGTTGATTAATTTAGTTCTTAGTGCTCGACATATTGCATCTTTATGGAACAACCAACCATTCCAATAAGAAATCGACTTAGTCATATCGTGCTCAACATAAGATACAAAATGGAACCTTCACGGTAATACATAATAATATGGAATAATTAGGCTCTATACCGTGGATTACAAAACAAGGACCTATTCTATTTTTCCATCACAATGTGACATAATAGACTTTATCCTTGAATCATAAAATATTTTAACCTATATTACATCAAAGATTGACAATATAGGCTTAACCTTTGTGTTTTTCCAAAAGTCCATTCATTCCTCTATCAATATTTGCATACCAATACGTGAACGACTTTACTTTTGACAAAATATGGGACAATCAAGTTCACGGACGTAAACACACATATCCTATTAAAATATTGCAATATATAAAACCATAAAGATTAATACTGCAACCATCATATTCCAAAACTAGTTTAGAATTAAACCAATAAATCTAAAAAAAAAGAAGATGAAATCATTGGATAGCAATGTAATCACAATAATGTCTATTCCAAAAATACTAGTTATTCTTCTAAATAAAACTGAAAACATAGAAGATTTACTAGACATTAAGACCTTTGAAGAATTAATTATCGTCCCCGAACTCCTTGTCGTCAACAGCCATTGGAACATATGGTTCATCAAGAAAGGAGTTTATATCGATAAACCTTCTTGGTTGATGTTGTCGAACCAGGGCCTTCTGAATCTCATGCATCTTATACACAAAAGCCTTTATTTGTTGAATCTCCTTACGCAACTCATTCAACACTTCAAGAACATCAGAAAACTTCTGAGAATTTTAAGGAACAACTCTTGGCTTCCTAATATTCCTTCTTTTTATTTTTAAGGTTGGAGGCAATGGAGATTTTTCTTTTTCCTTCATGATTAATGGATTAACAATCGCATTACCTTCTTTTTCATCGGAAGACATCAATCTTGGAGCATCCATACGTATGGGTTTGTGAGAGGAAATCACAATTGTCTCAACAAGTAGTCTAGATATAAAAAGAGGTTTTTAGAGAAGGAAAAAGGAATGTAGGGTTCGAAATATAAAATAGGTTCGTAAATGATCAACTCTTATCTCTATCAAGAGTAAAGTTATCGATAATACCCTTTTTCTTTTGTTTGATAGACAAAAATAAGAAAAAACTAAGAAAAGAAGAAACAAAACTTTTCTTAAAGCCTGAGAGGTACAAAATCATTGTCTCTTTTGATCAGGAACATGAGACAAGATTTTAGAAACAACACAATTAAGTTGTGTTTTGGTGAAAAACAATTTGTCCGCCAATTTCCTCTTGAGAGGAATCCATAGACCTTTGTCTATCAAAACGATTTGACCATATTTTCTTTTCAAATGGTCTTGATTTTTCCTTGGAAACCAACTTCATAGACGAAGATAAAATCCTACATACCTCTGCGGTCTTCTGAGCAAGTTTCAATTTTCTTGCTAAATGATTTGCTCTTCATTGAAGTTTGTTGACGTGTCTTTGCTTGTGTTTGAACTTGTAACACCTCGAGAGTTCATGAACTTTTAATGAACAATATGAGCACGTCACACTTGGATAATAATCAGGCTTCTGAATTGTGCATGCATCTAGGCACATAGTGGATACCAAGTCATTATAAATAGTGTTTCCAAGAAAGAAGTCAACTTTTTCTTCCAGAACGGTTGGATTATCTTCTGAAAGAATATTAAGATTGATATGTGTATTGCTACAATTATCAAAATCAATATTTTCACCAAGACGTGCAACACTTGATTTCTCTTCTTCATTTGAATTATAGTCGTCAGACATTTCATCAAGAATTGCAACAAGACCTTTGTTTCCAGTGTATTTTCTCCGATTTGGACACTCGTTTGCAAAATGACCAAATCCTTTACACTTAAAGCACTGAAGCATATCCTCATCATCAGTTTCATCAATATCCCTGTTTTTAGGAGGAACACGATTATGAGGTTTGACTGATGCCTTAGGCTTATCTCTGGAGAACCATTTACTTATCTTCAATAGAAGATCCCTAAACTGTCTTGTGATCATCGAGACCGATTTGTCAAGATCTGCATCTGATGAATCTATCTCAGAGTGATCATCTTCAGAGATATACACCTTTTTACTTTTATCAAGTAATTTAGTGTCCTTTAGTGCTTTGAACGCAACATCCTTAGCCTTGGATGGAAGTTCGTGATCAAAGATCTTAAGATTACCAACCAGCGTGTTTCTGGAGAGAGTATCTAGGTTATTTCCCTCAACGATGGCATGCTTCTTAGCATCGTACCTAGACGGCAGTGATCTGAGAATTCTCATCACAATGTCCTTTTCAGGAATAGGCTTACCCAATGCAAAAGATGCATTAACAATTTCAGACACTTTATGATTAAACTCATCAAATGTTTCTTCATCTTCCATATGAAGGTTTTCCCAATCAGAATTAAGTTTCTGAAGCCTTGCATCTGTTTCACTTGAGTTTCCTTCGAATATGGTTGCTAAGATATCCCAAGCTTCTTGCGACTTAGTGTAATTAGACACATGGTGCTGAAGATTTGGGGTAATGGCATGTATGATCGCATTCAAACCGTCGGAGTTTTGCTTTGCAGCAAGAATCTCTACAGGAGTATATTCAGCAATATTCTTTGGAACATTTTCTCATTCAGCAGCAACGGGAGGATCATAGACATTAACAACATATAACCATGATTGAAAATCACGTGCTTGAAGAAAATCTCGCATAAAAATTTTCCACCATAAGTAATTAGAGCCATCGAAGACTGGTGGTACGTTTATTGAGATAACACCTCTGTCCATAGAGTCAGATCGCTACAAACACAGACTTGTAAGGTCTTTAACGTGTTTTCCTGCTCTGATGCCAATTGAAAAAGCGGGGGTCTAACAACCACTAGTGGAAAAAGGGCTATCTGAGACATAATGAAACGACACAGAATAGGTCTCGTTTTGCTTAGACAATTCGAAAGCGTTGCTGACTAAAGTCAAACCATCATTGTACAAGGACTTTAGTTGACTTCTATAGCGACACAACCTAACGAATCGTTGACTAAAGTCAAACTATGGTTTTTCCAGGACTTTTTTTGACTTATACAACGACAACCCAATAGTATCCTTTCTGTGATAATTGTAAGGTCAGGATTTAATATTTTTAATTATGGACGGTTAGAGATGAAACATCCTAGATTTTCCTTATCTTTACTAACCTTATCTACTGAAGCATAGAGAGAGACAAAGCCACCTCTATTCTCCTCCTCTCACTCTTTTTTTCTCTTTTCTCTTTTTTATCTTCTCCTTCCTCAGATTTTTCGATCTGATTTAGTTTCAAACCCACTTCATCCCCTATAGATTTTTCGATCTGATTTGGTTTTATTTCTAGGTTTTCGAATTCGTTTCTTATCAAATCCAATTTTCTATGTAGATTTTTCGATATGATTTGGTTTCAATTCCTTTGTTTTCGTTTTCTTCTTCTTCTATCAATTAGAGTTGGGTTTTGAAGTTAGGATTTGATTTTAGATTTGATTTTATACCATGTGTTATGTATTTTTACGATTTTCAATTTAGGGTACAAACTATATCATGTAAAGTTAGGGGTTGCAGTTTAATTTTTTCCCCAATTTTTCATTTTTTAAGTTAGGGTATGATTTTGTTGACAGGGTTTTGAGTATCATTTGTTTCTTTATTGTAACAATTAGTTAAAGAACTTTCAACATCTTCGCTTGCATTTCTTGAATATCTTCAGCCCAGGTATACATTATCCCTCACCTTTACTTTGATTCGATTTGTTGTCAATGAAGCATTATTGTGAATGAAGTGATTAGAAGTCATCCAGAAAAAAAACTATTTAAAATTTAGGTTTTTTATTTAGATAATGGATGTGCAGTATGCTGATGTAATTGGTTCTTTTAGAATTTCTATTTTCATTAAGTTCTGGTTATGAATGCTTTCATTTTGTTTGAACTGCAAATATTGTTCTATGGGTAATGATTCTGAGGTTGGATTTGTAATTCTCGTTGGATTTGACTGGCATTGATTGTTATTTGTTTTACCTGCACATATACGAATTTTCTCATTGCACCTTATTGTTATACTGGTGTTCTATGAGGAGATGATTTTCATACTAGTTTGGTTGCCGGCATAAATGTATTAGCCCTATATGATCATTCTCTCCATACTTTTTTTTCTGTATGTTGTTCATTTGAACGAAATATTTGGTATGTTATGTTTATTTTAGTTGATGAATTTCAAAGCATAACAACAGAGTGAAGTATATTCAGTGTATGTTGTCTTTCTTTTGAGCGATACATTTGGTATGTTCTGTGTCTTTTCGTTGTTGACTTTCAAAGGAATAACAACAGTGTGATGTATATTCATTCAGTGTCTTGAGTTTCTTTAAAATTAAGATTTCAGAACTACTGAGTTAGTAAAGCTTGTTACTTTTTTTTTTTTTCTATTTGTCTTGAAGCTTGTTTCTGACTATCCTTAAACTTCATATCAACCATCTTAGTTAATAGATATCATAGAATTGATAAGACTAATTTTGTGTGGTTTGTTGTGCTCAGATTAAGGAGCTCGAAATCAAGAGCAATTCCACAAGGTATGTGTATTACTAATATGACGAACATTGATCAAAGGTACAAGTAGGGATGCCTACTAATTAATGGATGTTTTCTTATAGGTCACACTAAATTCAAAGAGTCTTTCAACAGTATTAACAGTGACTAATACAGATAAAAAGTCTTTCTCTTTCAATAACGCATTGCATACATATTTTAGTGTAAGTATCCTCTTTTTCAACATTTTGTATATATATGGTTTATATCTATAGTTATCTGCATTTGGTACTGGATATATTCACTGATAACAATTATTACTTCTGTTGTGTAGGCTTTTGTTACATGGGCCTCAGTGAAAGCTTGCCTAGGTTGTAGAACGCTGAACAAGGATCCAGACCCTATGGCTTCATTTAGGGTATATACTCATACTGTTTTCTTCTCAGGTTATATGCTCTATATATTACACAAAACAAGATGTGATTTTCTAAATTTAACCTTGATTAAACACAAGAAGGGATGCTTTATAAAGACTAATCATGTTCTTCTTGGTAATACTTCAATACAGGAGAGGATACCAAAGGGCCCCCCTTGTCATGACTAGTTGGAAGGTAAATTGCATATCATTGTGTACTTCCACTATGTGTTTCCTTATTATAAGTGGTATTGAATTCAGTCATCCTCTAACTTCTCATTGTGTTTCATATGTAGATGGATGGTATCAATGAATCTGCACTAGATCGATCGTCTCTCCCTGGATTTGTGGCGCTGTTCTCAAATATTGGGAACTTATCAATAGTTGTGAGTATTGGTTATCCACTTCTTCCTCTGTAGATCTTCGTTTAACACATGTAACTCTTCATATCTATCTGTACCTACTCCAAACAAAACCATGTATACATCCATTTCTCCATTTTGATTTACGTATTAGTATAGGGTTTTTGAACTGATCTTAGTTCGATTTAATTGAACCTGTTTTTCGTTGAGGAGAAGCTTTCGTTACTTGATTTCTTCATTCTTATTTTAGTATTTGTAGTGATATTGAGGTAAAAAAGAAAATCTGAGTTTGGATAGATCAAGTTTTATTTTCATCTAAATATATACTTATTTATACTTTGATTTACTTGTCGTTGAAGAAAAAGATGATGATAAGGAGTTTCAAGATAAACTTTGTTCTGGATTTTGGTGGTGGTGGTGGTGGTTTAGTCATTTCTCTGTCTTGAGGAATTTTTTGAGTAAGTATGAAACTTTTGTTATGCTTTTGCTGGTGTAAGTATAAAGATGATTTCATGAGCAACTTTGTTATGCTTTATTAGCGTAGATTTCAATTTCAATTACAAACCTAAGTAAATCTTCTTTAAATCTCAGTTTAGGGCTTCAGTTTAAGATATTCATGTAAACTGATAACTGGTTGTTTGTGATTTTAATTTACCTGTTTCAATTCCAATCATTCTCTCAATTCTATCACTATCTTTTCATTTTGAATCTGTGTGTTTGTGTGTTTATTAATCTAGTAACTGGTTATTTGTGATTTTGTTGCAGGTATGGTGTATGGATTTTTAGCTTGTGCCGGAGAAGTTACAGGACAAACTTTAAAGGTATCTCAACACGAAAAGAAGAAGAAACCTAGAGGTAAAGCTCGCATGGAGTCTTATGGACTGAACTGGTGTCCAACTACGATAGAGTCTTCAAGACCTGGATTGCATCTTGAGCGATAACTGATGGTTCAGCGTCAAAGCATGGTAAGAAACTTGATGATATTTACGATAACTGAACCAGTAGAATGATTTTTTTTTAATGCTACATCTGTGTGTCTTTATCTTAAAGGCTTGGGGTTTCCAGAGCCTTTAGCGTTTGAATAAGGGATATTAGAGAGGTGGTCGACCATGTTAGTGCTGATTCCCTTGCATTTAGTCATGGAATCAATTACTTGAGGATTGGTGGGTTCCCTATGCTGTCAATTCGCTATTAAAATGATACAATGTTGCTTAGAACTTGCCAAATATAATTTGTCTTACCTGTGATTTCAAACCACATCCTTACCATATGTGATGAGTAGTAACTTTAGTGTTCTAATGAGGAAGATAGGCTAAAAAATTCCTTTCTATCTACAGTTGCATAATGATATTCTCATCTTACTAGTGTAGACGTAATATTAGTTCCTATACTTTGAGCTTATTTTTGTTATTATTATGAAACTAGTGCATCTATCTTCTCTGTTATTGTAGTTCAATGATCACATTCCCTCTTCTAATCTAGACAATTATGCATACATAACTGTAACTGTATTTTCTTTGAGTATTGTTTTCAATTTATTTCTCCTGATTCATGCTTCAAGTTAAGTTTGATTCGGTTTGGTTTTGTTGTGCAGCTGAATACTAGTGTTGTGCAGAATAAAGAAATAACTGAAGCTATTCAGAAAGGTGTTGTTGTTGAATATGACTGCTAGATCGTTGGAAAATCATTAGTTATGTACTGTGATTGAGAATTGTTGAAGGGTGCAAGATCTGATGCTTGCGAATTGTTTCTTAAGTACCTTGTCTGCTGCTTGTACCTACATTAGCAATTGGTAGAGGTGAATACTTTATCCTTGACTAGTAGAGTTCAAATCACTGAAATTGATTATAGAACCCTTGTAAATTGATTTGGTTTTTTCTTCAAGACTTGTGACCATGAATCATTTTTGGAACTAAATTTACAATTTAATGAATTTGACATTTTATATGAAATGAATTCATTTGATTTCACCTAAATTTGAATTGTCATTTGATTTTCAATTTATTATAGAACCCTTGTAAATTGATTTGGTTTTTTCTTCAAGACTTGTAGAACTTTTCTTTAGGGCATGAATCATTTTTGTATTATTTTGAACTAAATTTACAATTTAATGAATGTAATTGACATTTTATATGAAATGAATTGTTATTTGATTTCACCTAAATTTGAATTGTCATTTGATTTTCAATTTAGTGCAATTTGAGTCTGAATCAGAAATATTTCAACCTAGTCAGAATTGCTGATATTAGTCAGCCAGATCTGAATTGATTTTTTTTATTTGAAAATAAATTAAATAAACGACGTAATCCAGGTGTCTTCCTTAGAGGCATATAGGAAGCATCGTAATTCAGAGGCAACCTGAAAGTGTCGTTCCATAAAAAGACACTGAATCTACGACACTTTCAGAGATAATTGCAAAGTGTGTTATTTCTCTCTAATACGACACTTTCCAACTATCTTAAAACGGGGTTTTTCCACTAGTGAACCTCACCCAATATTTCGATTAGCAATATGTATGGACAATCTCCGAGTTGTTTTCTAGAAAATCAACAAGACTCAATCAATAGAAAGTATCTCAAGGAGTTATTATCTCAATCTCTCAATTTGATTTACTCAAGCAAATATGATTCGCGAGTCTAATCAAAGAGAGATAACTTGGATGTTACCAAAGACCAATATCCAAGTGTCAATCAATTTAAATCAACAACCAAAATGGTCGGATATTCTAATTGATTGAACAATGCACAACCTGTATTATTTTAATTATATAACAAATATAATGCGTAATAGAAATAACACAAACACCAGAATTTTGTTAACGAGGAAACCGCAAATGCAGAAAAACCCCGGGACCTAGTCCAGATTAAACATACATTGTATTAAGCCGCTACAGACACTAGCCTACTACAAATTAACTTCGATCTGGAATGTAGTTGAACCCCAACCAATCTTACACTGATCCAAGGTAAAGTTATGCTCCTACGGCTCTGATCCCAACATGATACTGCGCACTTGATTCCCTTAGCTGATCTCACCCACAACCAAGAGTTACTACGACCTAAAGTCGAAGACTTTAATAAACAAATCTGTCTCACACAGAACTACATGTAATAGATAAATTCGTCTCCCACGAATAAACCTACAATTTTTGTTCTATTTTTTTATAAATCAAGGTGAACAGGGACCAATCGATAAAACCAGACACATATTCCCAAAGAACATCTCAGTTTCATCAATCACCTCACAATAAACTTAATCGACGCAGTGAAGAAGATTATTGAGGAATCACAAACAATGAGACGAAGATGTTTGTGACTACTTTTATCTTTCCTATTGGAGATAAAAATCTCAAGCCAATTATTAAAATTGTACTCGTACGATAGAAATAGCAAGATCAGATCACACAACTACAAGAAAAGTAGTATCGGTCTGGCTTCATAATCCTAATGAAGTCTTTAAGTCGTTAACCTGGTTTTAGAAGAAGAAAACCAAAGGTTAAAGGAGAATCGACTCTAGCTTTAGCAAACTAGTATCACACAGAATGTGTGGGGATTAGGTTTCCCAGTTGCTAGAGTTCTCCCTTATATAGTCTTTCAAATCAGGGTTTGCAATCAATGTTAGCTTAGTAACAAAGCATTCAATATTCACCGTTTCATGAAAACCTGATTAGATACAAGCTAATATCTCTCGACCGTTAGATGGAAAACTTAGCTTGTCATACACACATGTACTTGACGTTTTGGGTTTGTGTAACCATACCCAAACATGTACAATGGTTGGTTCAATAATAGTCAACCAAATGGTTAGCCAAATAATAACTTTCATATCAACCATATTCTTCTTCACCATAATTAGTCCAAATGACTCAAATGACCTAGTTAGAGAGTTGTTCAATTTCTATGAGATCTCAAGTATTATAAGAGACACGATTGAATCAAAAACGATGTGATTCACTCGATTCATTTCATGAACTATAAAGCCACGGTTTGCAAAAGCATTCCTTAGTAATTTAAGATAAGTTCATGAACAACGTTTTCAGACATAACCTCTTGAGTTCGCGGACTGAGTTAGCGGACTCAAGCTAACCGGTTGAAGTTAATAAACTCCAGCAAAATTTCTTGGAATGAGAACTTCCGTTAGTTCCCGGACTAGGTTCGTGGACTGCACCTGAGCTTCAACTTCAGCAGATATTCTCGGGTTCGAGAACTTACGCTAGTTCGTGGACTGAGTTGACTGCTCACGTTCCGGTTCCACTTTATCAACAAAGTTCACAAACTTCGGTTCAAGTGCTAAGGACTTATACATATATGTGTTTCCACAACAATGTTTATATCCCACAATGGTTATATAGTCTAAACTCTCATTTCAATCATTGAAACATTCTCAGAGGGCGTTATATAGTTGTTATTCACAAACTATTTTTCGTTAGAGAGATTTTCAAAATGATTGAAACATAACATGACTTTCGTCACTAGGCAAAGATGAACTTGGCTAAAGCAAAATCTTTACCAACACCCATTTCGAGAAATAGATAAGCAAGATATACTCATCTCGAAATATCACATGTGCATATTCTTTAGTCTATATAGTAAACCGATTTTTGTCTCAATATAGGAGATAGAGTAGATAGACTTTTGAGTGATAGATAAGTCCAAGTCTCCACATACCTTTTAGTCGATGAAAATGCACTGGTTCCTTGAGTAGTCCTTCATCTTGTATGATGATCGCCATAGAGTTCTTGAGCTCAACTACACTTTCTATCCTAGTCCGAGACTTTAGCTATAATAGAGACTTTATAGTTTTGATCACTAAGATTGACAAACATGCTTGAGATAGCAACGCATGCGAGTTTGACCGAGCAGTTCTCTAACAATACATATTGCTAAGTGAAATATGGGGTGTGGTTGTTGACCCCCGCTTTTTCACAGAGGTTAATCATCCATGCTACCACTAGGTCAAAGGTAAATGACCCATCCATGTCACATTACCACCACTAGACCAAAGGTATTAATTACTTTTCCCAGATATTTACAGATTTCCAAAATTGTTTATGATAACGACAATATTTAGTTAGAAGGAAAACAACTTGTGTTGTATGATTAAGGGAGATGAACATAGTTTTTTCTTTTATTATACAGCCCAGATAAATTAGTTATTAATAAAAATATCATAATTTGGTTATTTGTTCATAATAATGTCTTTTAATAATTAACTTATATATACACATTAATAATTTTTTATAAATATTATTACTAAGGTTTTAGTACCTCCATTCTCTTCCATACGCTAAATAAAATAATTAATCTGACAAGAACTTTGTCTCCCTCAGAACATGTTGCAAATTGTATCCTCTATTGTATCTTGGTTCCTGCCTTTCATTGATCGTTATGTACATTTTATTAAATCTTGTTCATAGTAAATGATAAAAGATAAACAAAATAAATGAAAGACCAATGCTCTTGAAGTCTTAACTGATACTTAGGGGGTGAAATGATGTGTATGTTGCCTATTTCTTGTTGGTGTTTATTTACATAAAGACAAGTGAACTCCTCAGCCAATCTCTTTCTTTTAAACTAAACTAGCAGATACCTTTCTTACAAACTGAAAAAACTTCATGATACACGTCCTCTACTGCTTTCATCCCCTTATTCTCATGCACATAAATTCACATAAGGCAAAATTTAGGGTTTTACCCCTTTTCATACCAAATTTCTCTATTAAGATCACCTAGTAAAAGTTGCACCGACCTTAAGGTCCACTTTTATTCAGTCATCCACCGATCTAAATATCAATCTATTTGGTTTACAACATTCTCCAAAGTTGTCTTGATTTATTTTCTAGTAAGGTTTATAAATTTTGCTCGCTGAACATGAATTTTATGATTTATATTTGTACACGTATCAACCACTTCATTACATATATTTTCTCCTTTTTTATCTTTATCAAGCCACAAAATGAGCTAATTGCAACGTTTGGCTTCTACTTGTAAAACTCTCTTGATATCTGATTTATTATCTAGAACATACTTAACCACATCCAATCCCTATTGCAATAGATATTTTGGATCACATGTGTCCCATTCATCAAATAGGCCCAAACTAATCTTCGTTAGACGTCCATCTGTGGATAGGAAAACTACCTCACATAACCGCTGATCAATTAAACACTGGAAATCAAACTTCACGATGCACGTCCTGTTATAGATCGATCATGAATGAAAAAAGTAATCGGGCATAAAATATGTTCCCTCTCAACATGTTGCAAACAATTTCAACGATCGTATCTTACCGCTCATTTTTCATGAGTTCCCACACACATATATATATATATATAGGGTGAATGACTTATATGGCTAGAAATTACCTTCTCAGGGGACAAATTGGCTTGATTAATATAACCTTGTTGATCTTTTAGTAACAAGGATGTGTTCCTAGAATTTTGTATGGCTTGCAAATCATGGTAAGTGATTTCCACATTACTCATTCCTCTCAATTTCTCGACACCCTTCGAGATCGAACAACCCTAAATAGATTTGAAGGAAGAAACTGGTTGATGTCCAAGATGTGTAAGATTTCTACTTCCTCCTCTTCTTTTATATTTACTATTTTTACTATTTTTGTTATTCATGGATTTTGAGTTCATATATGTAAGACCTTGAATTTCTTATACGGTGGAATTTCTTAGGTTATCAATTTTCCCAATTTAAAAAGTTGGTATGATCTATAATTTGTAATGAGAGATGCTGTTGAATTTAAATTGTGTATGTCTTGAAGAATATGTTTAGCTATTTGAAGGAACAAAGAAAAAAAAATCAATAGATATGCATTTCTTTTTGTTGAAAAAAATAGACAAATGATACTGTTAGTTTCAAGTTTAGTCCATGGTACAATAGATTCACTTGCAGAATAAATCAATAGATACCCATAGATTAACTGATTCTTGTATTTGTGCATGGGATTTTATCGGCGTTAATATTGGATCATATATGCCACATCCATCTAACGTAGTGCAGCTGCTCCAGGCGCATCCCATCAGACATGTGCGGCTCCAAAATGCAGATTCTGAGATGCTTCTTTCTCTGGCGAATACAGGAATAAGTGTCAGTATTTCTATAATCAAACAAGAACTCTTTCAATATCTCATGTCAGATACTAGTGCAAGAGCTTGGATTAACCGGAATGTGGTGGATCACTATCCTGCAACTAACATCATAGCTTTCTCTTTGTATTATGATTTTCCAAGATGTGTCACAATTAATAATAGTTCATAATAAGTTCAACATATATGCAACTGAAATTGTTTTTATAGTCAAAGTATGTATTGAGAGAGTTTTTATGCTTCAGATATTCAGAGATTTTTAGGATCACTGATGATAATAACAACGGTCAACATGTCCATTCATTTGGTATACAATGTAGACGTATCAATGTTTATTGCATATTTCCTAAAAAAAAAAAAAACTGATGTTGAATGGTAGATGGACACATCTTTTGCTTTTGCCGCATAATTCATATGAGTTGCAAAACGTAAAATGTACCCAAACACACTGGTACAATCTTTTTGCCAGTCAACAAAAAATAAAAAAGATAAACATGTGTCGGTATTTGTTGGTCAAATTTTTTTTTTTTATATACATTGTGTAGTTTAGCATGAATATCCATGTTTCGTAAGATCCATATATAATATGACTTTGTACCCCGTATTTCTCAGTTTTTTTTTTTTGAGAGATTAAAATTTGAATTAAAACATGTCACAATTTTTTATAAAATAGAAATCTGAAGATAAAGTTAGTCTTTCCTTTAACTTCAAAAACCAATAACACATGCTAACCAAGTATTTTTCTAAAACAACTTATACAAACCAAAAATTTCCATCTAGCTCTCCTTAGATGTGGTGGGATGGTACTTTAGTTCAGGTTGTGTTGGGTAAATTCTTCAAGTTTGAGAAACTTCATCCCCTCTCCTTATGGACCTTTTCGAACTACAACTTCCTCTAAAATACAAGCAAGGGCTTCCTATTTGCATCTTTGGTATAGCTTTTTCATTCATCTTCCTTCTTCATTTTTTTTTTTTTGCCTTTCTCCTTAACCTTTGCTTTCCCTTTATATTTTTTAGTTTTATGTATATTATTAATGGAACGAAATAAAATTTGTATGTTATAAAATTAATTCTTAAATAAGCTTTATTTTATATCTTAGTTTTGGGTGCCTATTACGTAATCAATATATGTTCTAAAAAGATTGTTTGATCACCATGGTAGCAAAATCTGAGTGTTCTTACAAGAATTTATTACATACAAAGGTATTATCTATGAAGCACCGATACTGATACGGGGATTCGCCAACTTTCAAAAAATAGGGATACAAAATATGGTGGGATACATATACTTATTAAAAATATTTTATATAATAATAATTCATTCTAGTGAAAAAATTACATAAATGAAAATCTCATAAATACTATTTGGAACATAAAACTATCTAACATTTCTCTCACCCATCACCCTTCAACATTGTTTTCATTAAATATCACAATTATAGTTCTAGATCGTCAACTGAAAGATGTCCTACTTCAAATTCTCCCACATCGTCAAGTGGATAAAATGTATCTCCAGTAATATCTCACATTATACTTTCTTCGATCCTTTTGTAGAAGATTAATGTGAGCAAACATTAAATTATCAGCATTTTGTGGTTCAATCTTATTTCTCATAATTGAATGGATAAAATTATATGTGTTAGAGCATTGCTTGATCGAACTCACAAGTGTTTTTATCTCAAGCTTGTTTTCAAATTCAGTTGTCAAAACTATATCTTGATTTCTAGTCTAAAATTAGTTAAGTCTCGAACAAGGATAAAAATATAGTTGACAAACATAGAATCATGGTAGTCATCATTGCGTTCTACGGTTTGAAGGAAAAAATCAACAGAAGCTTTTGGAGAACTTCATCAACAAAAGGTAAGTGAAGACTGAACCACCTATTTCTCAAGTTATATTCATTTTTCTATCATTTGAGACGATGTCGCATAACTAATTAGACTATCATGCATAAAAAAGAATTTCGAGTCAAGTTTATCTTGATAATTAGTTCTCGAAATATAATGACTAATCTTAGTGAATATTTATTCATACTTGATGAATTTCTATTAAGTACAATTTATTATTCGGAATCAAAATCATGATTCAAGTTTCATTCGAAAATAGCCTGAAACAGTGATATTTGTCATTGATGTTGTTAGAGCATTGCTCGGTCGAACTCGCATGCATTGCTATCTCAAGCATGTTTGTCAATGTTAGTGATCAAAACTATAAGTCTTGATTTCTAGTCTACTATAGCTAAGGTCTCGGACTAGGATAGGAAGTGTAGTTGAGATCAAGAACTCCATGACAATCATCATACAAGACGAATGACTACTCAAGGAACTGGTGGATCTTCATCGGCTAAAAGGTATGTGGAGACTTGAACTTATCTATAACTCAAAAGTCTATTTAATCTCCTATCTTGAGACAAAAGTCATTTTTCTATTTAGACTTAGATTATACACATTTGGTATTTCGAGCCGAGTTTATCTCGCCGATCTATTTCTCAAAATATGTGTTGGTAAAGCTTTCACTTTAGCCAAGTTCATCTTTACCTAGTGACGAAAGTCATGTTATGTTTCAATCACTTTGAAAATTGCTCTGACGAAAAATGATTTGTGAATAACAACTATATAACGTCCTCTGAGAATATTTCAATGATTGGAATGTGAGTTTATACTATATAACCATTGGAGGATATAAGCATTGTTGTGGAAACACACACACACACACACACACACACACACACACACACACACACACACACACACACACACACACACACATATATATATATATATAAGTCCTTATTCCTTAAACCGAAGTTTGCGAATTTTGTTGATCAAGAGAACCAGAGTAGTTCGTGATGTAAGTCCGCTAACCCAGTCCGCGAACTAGCGAAAGTTCTCGACCCGAGAATTTCTACTGGAGTTTGTGAACTCTATCCGGGAACTTAATTCCTCGAGCTTGAGTAGGTTATGTCTAAAAACAATTTTTGTGACCTTATCTTTATAAACTAAGGAATGCAATTGCAAATTGTGGATATATAGTTCCTGAACCGATTCGAGTGAATCAAATCATTTTTGCTTTAATTGTGTCTTGTGTAGTACATAAGATTTCCATGCAATTGAACAACTCTCTAACTAGTTCATTTGAACTAGTTATGGTGAAGAAGAATATGGTTGATAGGAAAGTGATCATATGGCTAACCATTTGGTTAACTATTGTTGAACCAACTAATGTACAAGCTTGGCTACGGTTACACAAGCCTAGAAACGTGCATTTCATGTGTTTACAACAAGCTATGTTTTCAATCTAACGGTTGATAAATATTAACTTGAATCTATCTAATCAGGTTTTCATTTAACGGTAAATATTGAATACTTTGTTACCAAGGTAACTTAGATTGCAAACCCTGATTTGAAATACTATATAAGGGAGAACTCTAGCAACTGGGAAACCTAATCCCCACATATTTTGTGTGATACTAGTTGTGCTAAGCTAGAGTCGATTCTCCTTTAACCTTTGGTTTCTTCTTTTAAACCAGGTTAACGACCTAAAGACTTCATTATGATTGGGAATCCAGACTGATACTACTTTATCTTTAGTTGTGTGATCTAATCTTGCATATTCTATCGTACGAGTACAATTGTAATAATTGGCTTGAGATTTTTATCTCGTTCACAAAACTCCTGGTATCTGTGTTATCTTTATAATTGAAATATCACATGTTATGCGTTAATCAATCATAGTAGATATATCCGACCTAGTTTGTTGGATACGAATTGACTGATTCTTGGACATTGGTCTTTGGAACCATCCAAGTAATGTCTTTATAATCAGGTTCACGGAATTGGTTCTGTAAACATTCTAACTGCAAGAAAAAAAGAGATATAACTCTAGATAATATTCCTTGATTGAGTTGAACTCTCGGAGTTGTATTGAGTTTGTCCATACAGATTGCCTAAGAAAAAGTTGGTGATGTTTTAGTACCCCCCGAGTTTTCGATATGTGCTTCAATTTCTCTCTAAAAAACATGAGGAACATGCCTTCCCAAGAAACCTTAAAGCTAAATATTTGTAATACTAGATCTGGTGTTAGATATTTTCAAAACCTAATTCATTTTTCCAGAATTTTCTACAGACGCGTCTCTTCCCATTAACAGATGTCTTTTGAAAGCGTCTGTTGGAGATGAAGAGACATATCCTATAGACATGAAATTCTCTATAAATAGCGAAGGCTTTCTCCCATTGCACACATCAATAAATAAATAAATAAAATCTATGTTTTCTGAATCTCATACAGTGTATTCTTGGTTGGGTCAAGGGAGTACAACTCTTGAATCCAACTAGTTGTTAGAGCTTCATTGTATCCTGAAAGCAACATTTCATTGACCAATTGTACTCACTAATTTCTTGGAAAGAGTCGAAATAATTGCTGAAAGGAATCGCAAGGCCTTGAATTCAATGATACAATATTATTTTCGTTCTCGGACTTTTCACCCTCTGGTACCCAATTTCCGATAGCTATAAAATAACCACCAAGTCTTCTTTCTTTATAGTCAACAAGTTATTAGGTTTAGATATTTATATAATTTTTTAATATCTTGATGAGTAAAAATAAAATATCTATACATATTTCGATTTTATGTATACAACTATAAATTTATTTGTTTTTTTTATAAAAATATATGTTAAATTATAAGAAATATCTCCTCTTAGAGTATATGAGAGGTATCCCAAAGTACTCCTTATCGTTTCCGTAATTAAAAGAAGGTAATACTTTAAATGGAGTATCTGATATGTATCCTCGGGTATCCCTAAATATATGACACCGATACAACGCTGATACAGATACATCACCAATTTTGAAGTATTCGTGCTTCATAGAATATTATTAAATGATCATTGTCTAGGTAATGATGTTTTATTTAAAAAATTCAAGTTGAATACGCAGGAAAACAATATTCAAAAGTAAAATAAAAAATCATACACAAATATCAATTAGCCGAGAATTTTTTCAGAAAACCTCAAAACAATATATTTGTGTAATTCTGAAACCGAAGGTTAAGCCCTACTCGATATTCTATCATATAGAGATTCACCCATCTCAAATTTGCAACTGGAATCACTCATTTTGGTTGAGTGAATCAAAATCTAGGGTTTCACAAATATCACAAAAAAATTTCTTTTTCTTCTCCTCTAATTTTTCTTTTTTAACTCTATAAATCTGATTTTATTTTGATTATAAGTTAATATAAGTGTAATTAATCATTAACACTAAACTTGATTATCATCACTAAACTAGGTTATCAATAATGAGAGTTAAATTGTCATTTCCAAATTTTTTTATAAGGGGCACATTGTCAACACTAAATCCTTTACTAATAAAAAAAATAATCCCTCCAGTAGACCAAAGGTTAATTACCCATCCCAGCACTAGGCCAAAGTTAAATGACCCATACCACCACTAGACCAAAGGTATCAATTACCCTTTTTCATGAGAACTAAAGAATCAAAGGAGAGGGTGGTCTCAATTCAGTCAATCTCAAAATCATGGACTCTTTTTCACTTTCAATTTGCAAAATAAAATAAAAAACATATTCATAAAGTAAATCTCAAGGCCATAGATTTTTGTATTCCTCCTAAGATTTTTTTTACTTATTAAAAAAATAAAAAAACACAAAGTACAAATTAGTATTTCCGTAAATAAATAAAAATATGTTTTATCCGTCCTATATATATTCAAGTGTCGGCTTATTTTAGCAATTTATTCGGCCTGTAAAAATCTCTGAGATTGCTGCAGCAGTAAAGAGAGAGAGAGAGATTTCTTTCATCAATACAAATCCAATAAAAAATCAATCTTTGGTGAAGGAGTCTTTGATGGGTCAATCAACACAAGCAAGTCTTCTTCTTCAGAAGCAGCTTAAAGGTTTGATTTTATTTGATAAAAGTTCATGTTTTTTTATTTTTCTAGGGTTTGAATTGAAAAAAATTGATTTTGATTTTGATTTTGATTTTGATTTTGATTTGTTGTTTGATGTGCAGATCTTAGTAGGAATCCTGTGGATGGGTTCTCAGCTGGTCTGGTTGATGATAAGAATGTTTTTGAATGGAGTGTAACAATTATTGGACCACCAGATACTCTCTAGTAAGTTTTGTTTTGTGGATTCTCTGTGTAGGTTTATACAGATTGAAGATTTTTATTGTGAATTTCATGTTTAGATGGAGTTTTAGATTCTGGGTTTTGTGTTTTTGTTTGATTGGAATTCAAATAAAATGGAATTTTAGATTTTGGTTCATGTGTATGGTTGATTTAGGGTTCAATTGCTGATTGAGTTGCTTGTGTTTGATTGAAGCTTGATATACGTAAGCTTGATCTAGTATTTTTAGATGTTTTTTGTATCTAGGGTTTGTTATTGTATATTTCAATTAGTAAAGTTTTTTTTTTCCCCTCCAGGCTTTTGTTTGTATGTAAAAGTACTTTACTTGTAATGAATTGTTTAGATTTGTTATTGACTGGGAACGGTATGTCAATTGCAGTGATGGAGGGTATTTTAATGCGATTATGAGCTTTCCATCTAATTATCCAAATAGCCCTCCGACAGTAAGGTTCACTTCGGATATGTGGCATCCTAATGGTTAGTAGCTTCCTATCTTTTTCTTGCTTTCTCATATATTGTTTATAATAAGACTTTTTGATTAGTTGGATCTATTGTTGTGTGTAGTTTATGCTGATGGGCGGGTTTGCATATCTATTCTCCATGCCCCTGGTGATGACCCTAATGGATATGAGCTTGCAAGTGAGCGATGGACGCCTGTTCATACGGTATTTTCTCGCCTTTTAGATTTGGTGCTCTTCGCTTGATCTTGTCCACCTTGTATTGCCTCTCTTATAGTATTTAGTTTACCAGTCACTGGGTTTGGAAATTTGTCACATCATGGCTTGTTTACTTGTTTATGAGCTTGTACATGTCATCTATCTTATACCATGTCCAAGGACATCAAAATCTACCAGTAAGCATACTTTATATGAACTATAATTAGCTAACCACGTGTCTTAGGTTGGGAATTGAATGAGT
Source organism: Papaver bracteatum (assembly GCA_023529315.1). Taxonomy (NCBI): domain Eukaryota; kingdom Viridiplantae; phylum Streptophyta; class Magnoliopsida; order Ranunculales; family Papaveraceae; genus Papaver; species Papaver bracteatum. The sequence continues at coordinate 187,641 of JAJJWX010004952.1, read as the reverse complement.
TTTGGTAGCATATGGGGGGATTGAGAAGTCACAGGATGGCGCTGTTGGTCATATGTGATAGTAGTGTTCCACTTAATACCGAAGGAGAGTGTTTGTCTAATTATGAGCATTTGAGACCTGTGAGCTGCGAGTGCTAGAATTTTTGGGTGTATGAATATTGAGTTTGATATCTAGACCTTGCAATTTCTGTCCAAACATGCCGCTTTACGCCAGTGGTGATGCAATGTATAATTACTAATGCAGTTATTGTTATCCCGACATTTCCTCTTGTGTGTTTGATGCAATAGCATTTTAAAGATAGAGTTAAGGCCATCCATAGCAGTTCTCTTTAATATGATGTCTCTATCTATAAGTGTAGAGTCAAAATTAGCAATCCTTCCTGACTTGACAAAATATTTTGTTTTATTAACCTGTTCCTTTAACCTTATCCAGATATGAGCGGAATCTTTGGGAAAGTTGTTTTTGTATACAGTAGCTTGTTTGAACAAAACAACGTATCATATATCTATATTCTTTTTTGTCAAAGAAGGAATAGTATCTTTAAAAGATGTCTTCCACTTTATTTCCGTTATTCATTTCCCTTTGATGCTCTAAACTGTACCCCTTTAGTATCTTCTCTGATTCTGTTTTTCCCATTCAATCTACAGGTTGAGAGCATCGTTCTGAGTATTATTTCCATGCTTTCGAGCCCAAATGATGAATCCCCGGCAAATGTTGAAGCCGCTGTAAGTGTCCTGTTTCACTGTTGTTTTGTCCAAAGATCGGTAATGTTTTTTTGAATTGCCATGGGCGTCATATTTTCCAATGTCTTTGGTTTCTAATGTGGTTATTATTCGGGTAAAATTTGCAGAAAGAATGGAGAGACAAGAAGGATGAGTTTAAAAAGAAAGTGAGCAGAGTTGTCAGGAAATCCCAAGAATTTTTCTGAATGGTAAGTCGGAGAGTTTCAAACTCACAGTCAAGGAAGCGACAATGCAAAATTTGCTCCAAGTCAATGTTCGTTTGCATAAGCGAACTACAAGAAGAAGAGAGACTGGTTGTTGGGTCATGTGGTCGTCATCGTAATGCATCATCGATTCAGTAATTGTGGAACTTCAATTCAAGTTCTTATATCTATAACTTTTTCTATGTTTATTTATTTTGCAGTAATTCTCTTAGCGGAAAAAATTCTAAAAAAAATGTGTATTCAGTTAAGTATGATTTCGAGTTCTTTTTATGTATAAACTTTGGTTTGATGCTTCTTCTTAACCTAATTAAGAGAAACACCACATGAAGAGAAAATGCAGTCCTACAGTAAGCACCATATAACTGATTTACTACTTCAATCAGCACTGGACGGAGAGTAGGAAAGGATAAACCATTACCTATATTGCATTGGGCGGCAAACATTTTTAGCCACACCTGTGCAGTTAAAAATCTTTTTTTAACTAAAACACCTTGTGCAGTCATTGGTAGAGAAATCTGGAGTTGAAATCCCACTTGTATCAGGGAGGGCTTTTTTATTCATGAACTCTTGTGGAAAGAAAACTAATCTCATCTTTATATCTTTCCGGTGCCTTCGTTAAAAAACTTTTCCAACGTCCAACCATTGAGATGGTAAAGGGGCATGACAAGGATGGAGAAGTCTGGAGTTCAAATCCCACTTGCATCAGGAAGGGTTTTTTTATATTTTTTTTTCTTGTGGAAAGAAAACTAATCTCTCTCCGCTGCAGGTAAGGTTTGAACCCAAGACTTCTTTATATCACAGTCAAGAGCCCTATCCAATCTACTGGTTGGACACTTGTGGAAACAAAAACCTTCATGGTATTTATAGTCTAAAAAAGTGACAAAAAAAATAGAAAAAAGAAATGGGTATAGAAGAAACTTGCAAAGACAACCAATACTGGACAAAAGAAGTGGTTTCTAATTCATAGATCCAAATTCATAGCATTCAGATGTGTCCCAATACTTGAGGGATCGATCAAAATTTTGGTGACAAACCCCTCCACCTACCTACGAAAAAAGAAAGAAAAAAAGTGCTCAATAATTAAATCTGTCAGACCCTTATTAGTTGTACCAATACGTCTCGAGTCCAAATCTTGTATCCATTTATATAGGAATAAATTAATTTGATATTATGTGCAAGGAAAACAAGATTTGAACCCTTGACTTCATGGTTCAACCACTAAGAATCTGACCAAGTTAACTAATGAACACTTATGCAATGCATCCAACTAAATTTAAACATGCATTAATGTTCTTTTAAAAACTTGGGTATGTATTATTGGTCCACAATCAAAATTTTGGATCATCTTACGGATATCGAGTCACTATACATATATTTTCCCAGCAAGTTTGGGGCCTAGGTGAATTACTTGGGGCTTATCATTACTTGACAAAATAAGACATTTAGAAGTAAAATGAAAAACCTTTTGACCAACTATTTTCTTTCATAGCTAATTTACTCCTGATTGATTAGTGTTAATTCGAGTGATTAATATATGTTTAACCAAGTTAACCTTGAGATCAACTAACTTTAATTCATCATCAAACATGAAAATTTTTGATTTTTTGATTTTTGACAAAAATTAACCCAGAATCGGTGGATGTTCGTGCACTCATAGACCGATTTCGGTTCTATGTTTTAATTCGTGAAGAAAACCCAGAATCGGTTCTTATTACTTACCGCTAATCGACTGTAAGAACCAGTGAGCACGATACACGCACATAGACCGATTCCATACAATAAAAAAAACGGTTTATACGAGTGCTCATGTAGTCAGATTCCTGGCTAAAAAGTATACAGACAAGTTATTATATATCTCCACTATAAAAATCGGTTATGTAGACATTTATATCGACCGATTGTCATAGGATTCTGTAAATATGGACATGAACGTTGAACGATTGTGGTTAAACACAGTAACTCAAGTTTGTTTTTGATTTTCAATCTTGAATGGATAAATCAATCAAAAGTATAATTAAGAATAATGGGTTGTAATCGACGATGTTTACTTTGATTATTTAAAAAAAAATGGATGATGAAACTTCTTTTAAATCGATCGAAGTTGTTGGAATCGATTGATAAATCTGAGTTTTAATTTTAATTCGTAAGGGAATGATTTGAATATGTTTTTGTTTTGAAAATGTTTCAAATTTAGAAAGATAAGGTTTGGAATTGAATTTTAATAGCATGGGTAACTGAGTACTTTTACATAGTTTAGGCACCCCTTATCCCTTTCTCTAGATTAGGTTAGGAAAATAATAGGCCCTACAAAATTCACCTAGGCCCCTGTATAGTTTGGGTCACAATAGCATATTTAATCTCAAGTATTATACTCACATATTTAATGAAGGTGCAATTGGGGGATATTCAATCTAATTAGGGATATAGATACAAGACAAAAACGGGGTCCGAATAGCAATTCAGGGTCATCCCTTAACCAAATATTTTTTAAAATCCTAATCTACCCCTCACTAATACGAATTAGTGATTAATTATAATTAGGAAAATCATAAGATTATTTGATAAAAGATTAGTGTGTGTTTTTATTTGTATTTGGGTGAGCGAGGTGAGAGTAGAAGGAGGGAAAAAACACTTTGGAAGGAAATTTTTTTGGTGAAAATTGAGGATGACTGTGAAGAGAGAATTGTTGCTGCTGAATCTTTAGATCAACTACAACAATGAGCATATCTTGAATCTTCAGCTAATGACAACAACTCACAATTGCAACTCTTTGTTGAGCCAACACCGTTGAATGATGATTTTTACGAGCAAGGAAAGTTATTTGAAGAACCTACACAAGAAAGTAAACTTGCACAACATACAAGCATCCCCAACACACAGGTAAAGCTGCTAAGAGGTTGAAAATTTGATTTTTTTTCTTTGAACCCACCATTTTTTCAGCTAAAAATGATCTGTGCCGGCATAGTAGTTGTATGAATACAATGACGGAACCCTCTATACCGACATATTATTCATACTATAACTATGCCGGTAGCCCGATATCCCCCATTTTGAAACCAAAACCGGCATAGTATTCAACCAAAAAACTATGCCGGTACTGCATGAAAAACATATAGGAAGCAGTGGCGGCATGCTCGATAGAGATCTATCAATGCCGGTACTCAAGTGAATTTTTTTTCTTTAAGTTTCTGGATACTTTACATCAAGTGAAGGCATAGAAATTCAAGCAGCATACATTGCCGGTTGCAGTACAGGCATGCTCGAGAATTAAATGACTGTGCCGGCAGTGGACTGAAAACCAGAAAAAAGAAAACAAAACGGACTGAAATTCAATTTTCTCGTAGAATTTTTTTTCTACGAGACGCTGTCTCGCACTCTGCTACGCCCTCCGGACCTTCCCAGACCACCTGCGTAAAATAAAACTTTTGTACCGGCATCGTATTCAACCTAAATTATATGCCGGTATTGATAACAAATTCCAAGGGTTTTCATGTGTACTTAAAGTGGACTTCCGGCATACACGAATAAATTCAAATCAATGCCGTGACATACTACCGGCATTGAAGTCAACCTAGAATCAATGCTGGGACAGAATATTCATTTTCAGGTGATTCTGTAACTCAATATCGGCATAGCATTCATACTAAAATAATTTCCGTAACTAAATACCGGCATTGTATTCATTATAGATTGAATGCCGCAAACTAGTACCGGCACTGTATTCATACTAAAATCAATGCCGGTACTCTCTGAAACTCAACTGTTTGAGTTGGGGTTAGCGATTCTAACCCAAACCCACTGCTATAAATCGATTCAAACACTTATAAAATACTTCAAAATCACTTACCTTCTCACGGAAGCCATGTTTACGAGAATTTGATCGTCCGAAGCCTCTTGTTCTTATTCTTCTTTCTCTTGATCAGTTAAAGCAACCCTTTGTTCTAATTTTTGTTGAGCAATCGATTTTGACTTCGATTGGGCATCTGATTTCTTTCTTGGAGGCATGGTTATGATTCAGGTAGGTTAATCGACGAAGAACGGATGAAGAACGATGAAGAAGAAGATGAAAGAATATATTTTTTTTCAAAACTTAAACCTAATGAGTGCTGGAATTGATGGTGTAAATGGGGATACTTGATTTGGTTTTTAGATTTTAAGTTTTAGGGGAAAGGGTAGTATAGTCTTTTCATAATGTTTTTAAATTAACCAAAGGGTATTTTAGTATTTTCATACCCAAAAGTCACCCCTTAGCGGACACTATGGGTTGGGAGAAGTAATCTATATCCCTCAATTAGATTCAATATCCTCCAATTACGCGTTCTATTTTATCCGATTGGTGCAAATAACTGCTTTATAAAACTCCTAGTAGATATATCGCATAATAGCTAGAGTCCAATGGGTTGGACCATATGTATCCTAGAAGAAAATGACATAACATTGCGAATAAAGGGTACCAGTTTACTAGGGAAGATACCAAATCCAATATAAGATAAATGACTTTCTTGTTTGTCTTGTATGAAATTTGGGACCCTCCCCAATAAATTGGTACCCCTATTAACATCTTTGATATTTTGTATCAACCCGTATCAATTTTTATCGACTGACACAACATATACTAATGTCTAATATATTTTTTATTTTGAATATCAAAATTCCAATATTCGGTAAAAGTAAAACTATATTATCAAACCAATGATTCATGGATTATCAATTTAATTGTACTCAATGAATTTTGGGGTATCTTATATCCTCGTGTAATAGTCCATTAGTAGTTTAATAAAATGCATGCTTCAAAAAAAAAAAAAACCAATGATTCATTTGCAACCTATCAACCAAATTTGTTGGATAAATGAAATAAAACTAAAATCAAACATATAAATTATAATTTCAGCTATTATCAGATCAGGTGATTTTTTTTGGTTTACGCGTTGCCCGAGTTAGTAGTTTTTGATCTAACTAACCATTGTACAATATGAATAGTTTGATCAATTCACTTTTTGACAAGTTGTCAACTTATTTGGCGTTTAATCAAATATCATTATAACCATCCATATACCCAATAATTGATTTTGATGCTAGTAGGTACGAACTTTGGGGGTTGAATTTTATTTTTCTAGTCCCGGCCTAATAATTTTGACCAAGCCCAACATTCAACAATCTTTTATTTAAGCATTTGAATTGGGAGTGTTACTCGAACTAAAGTTCACGTTACCCCTCTCATAAGACTACGTCTTATAGGTTAGATTTGGCTCTTAGATTAGCCCAAAAACGTTGTCGAATAGAAACAAAGTGTTGTATATTTTTTAACACTACTTCTCTCTCTCTAGATATATCTCGCAAGTGAACTGGTAGCGAGATAGTTTCGTTGAATGGTTCAAAGCAGCCAAAATCAACTTTTCGCCGAACGGTTCAGCGCAGATTGATTTATTTTTTTGATCCGAAGGCCGAGATGGTTGCGCTGTACCATAAGACTTAGAAAATTGTCTTAGCTGCCAATCTAGATGCTAGATTAGAAGGCCATACGACTTAGTCTAAGTCCGCCCTAAATATTAAAATATCGTCGTAGTACCAAACTTGGCCCCACATCTTGTCAAATCAATCATTATAAACCAAAATTATTGAAAGGAACATATCAAATCAATATCAATGAGCACTGGTACTACAATGATACCTGAAACGACAAACCAAGTTTTCTTTTTCTTTTTTGATCGGTAAAAAAAAATATGATGTTGACGAATTTCGAACTCAGATGATCACTAGTAATATCACATGTTACAAATCAAGCCAGAAGAACCCTTAATCCACTTCCTGGTCTAAAACTAACCAGCTGGCTAGCCCAACTAACCACAATGATAAAGACTGATGGTATAACCAAGTACGAGAAAAAGCATAGAAAAGGAATGGGAATAGAAGAGAAAAGAAACAAGTAGAAGAAGAAAGAAAGAAAGACACACAATTCCACACAAAAAAAGAAAAGAAAAGAAAGTAGTAGTTAGTTTTTCTCACTCATCTTTCATCACTTGTTTTCTTTTCTTTCATATATCCTTTTCTCACCACTTCATATGCTCATGGATCTCTTGCCATCATCTCCCCCGTGAACCCTAAACCCAACCCCATCATCATCATCATCAACAACATCAGTCCTTTTAATTCCCCCATACCTTTCTTTCACTTCTAGAAAGTGAGAGCCTTATTTTACTCCTTCCTCTCATGACTTCTCTTTTCTCCAAGAAAAAACAACAAGAAGAAGATGCGATCTCCACAAGAATCACTTAGAAATGGGGTTCTTGAAACTTCAACACCACCACACCACCACCACCATCAGCCCCATCATTTCCATTCTACCGTTTCTTTACTGAAACTCCGTAGATTCAATACTCTTATTCTCATTTTCCGTTTCGTTTCTTTCTGTTTTTGTCTTGCTTCTACCATTTTCATGGCTACTAATTCTTCTAATTCCCTCACCTGGGCTGATTTTACTACTCTCAGGTTAGTGATTTCTCTTGTTCATTTTTTTGAATTTGCCCTCATTTTGACTGAATTTGACTAATTTTGACTGGGGTTTTTGATTTTTTTCATTCAGAGTTGTTGTGGCTGCAAATGGGATTGTTGCTGTATATTCATTAGCTGAAATGGGTACTTCAATTTGGGAGATTCTGAAAGGAACTACTGTTCTGCCTGAAACCATTCAAGTCTGGTTTGATTTCAGTCATGACCAGGTATATGCATTTCTAATCCAATTGAATGGGATTGAATTGATGGGAATTTGGTTCTCCGGAGAGTGATTGTGTTTTAGCTGATTGTTTTTGTTTTGCTCATCAGGTGTTTGCGTATTTGCTGGTGTCAGCAAATGTGGCAGGAACAACAATGGTAAGAACATTGAGAAATGATGGGGATACATGTAGTGTTAATAGCTCTTTTTGTGTGCAATCAACCATATCGATTAGTTTAGGATATGTTGGGTTTTTATTTCTAGGGTTTTCATCGTTACTGTCTGGATTTCGAGTCGTTTGTTTTATCATTAACGGTTCTCGGTTTCATCTTTGAGATGAAAAATGTATGTACAAGAGAAGAGAAGTAAAGATTATTGTTATTACAGTGTTGTTGTTGTAGTTGAGGGAGATTGTCATTGTGTGTGTATTTTATAGGAAGTTTGATGAATCAGAGTGAGAGATAAAGAATGAATGAAAGAAAATTTGTATGTGTTCTTTGTAAAACTGGGAAAAGGCTTTATTAAGATGCATGTTTGCTCTATTTTTTTTTTGATGATTTTTTTTTCCTGGATTTAACTCATCTGAATGAGGATATAACATTTCCGATGTCTTCGAGCCAGTCAAAAATGAAAAATCGGAAAGCCGGTAAGCTTTTGGACATCTGACTCAGGATGCTGAACCAACAAAATGCATCACCACTTGAGGTGTAGTTTCACATGTTGCAATTGTCAGGCAAAAATTAATGTTTTTGCGATGTCTTCGAAGTCAGAGGACACACAATCCTCAAGTATGTTGGAAAAGCTTGGACTCGTATGTTGCAAAAAGCAATCACCCCTTGAGGTGTAGTTTCACATGTTGCAATTGTCAGGCAAAAATGTATGTTTTGACCTGAATTTGCCAACAGTTGCTTTTTTCAAGTGCTATAATAATTCTGCAGAGGGATATGACAAAAGTGGATTTATTTCAAGAAACTCAATGTCTGCAGTTAACGCATCTATATGTATTGATTCGACTACCAAATACTCTCGCTCTATCTCTCTCTTATCTATGAACTTTATGTAAAAAACACCAGAACAAACAGAACAATGAATAAAACTACCAAGAATATAATCATCAATATCTGACCCTTGGCTCCAGCTTTCTTCATAACCATATCCACTTTTTTCTGCAGCAAATAAACATTGATTTTCTTCCATTAGATTTGAATCCAGAAAAGGTTTGAATCCAGAAATGTCAAACATATCAGGTATGGTTTTGAGGTAGGTTATACTTTGTTAAATACATGAAAGAGGGTAAGCCCGTAATTGGGACAAAGTCCCTCTTTTCTCCTTTCATGCATCCTCTAAAAGTTTAGATTCGGTCATTAAAGTTGGGGCAAGAATATTAAATATATATATGTAGGTAGCTGTGATTTATATACCTGAACAAAATCGAGACGATTTGTAGTACTCTCCATATCTAATCCCAGTTCGTGTATGATTTTCTCCTGTTGCACCATTACCAATATTAGTTAATATGTATGAAAACTGAAACAAAATGTTCAAAATTCAGTAAAAAACACATATAATAAAGAGGCATCTATATAAACTCAGGAAAACTTGGCAGTAGCTACTTGGTAAACTGTGTCTGTAGCATTATCATTGACATACTTGACGGAAATATCAAATTATAAACAGTTGGCTCTGGCTTGCGAATGCAGCGGCAGACTAAGAGATAGTTTCCATAAACAATATCTAACTATCTCACCAAAACCAAGGGTGTGACTTCAGTAACCTAGTGTCTTCAAATTTTAGCAAAGAAAACAATATTTCAACATTACAAAAGGAATGCACATAATTCTACTCTATGCCTGCTCTAACACTAACATACTTAAATAACGTATGATATTATAAAGAAGTTAACAAGACTTGTGACCGAAGGGAAGGCAATCCTAAGAGACATTTTCCACCAAGAAAATCTAACAATCTCCAATGCTGAAGCAATGACTTCAGTCACCTAGTATCTTCAATTCCAACAAACAAGTCAATAAGTTCAACCTTACAAAAGGAATAACAATAAGAGATTCTACCTGTCCTGTAAGTTCTTCGTGTATAGTAAGCCCCACACCTCCAATTCTTTGCACACTTGCACTTAACTCATCCAGTTCATCATCTTGTTGCCTAGAAAAGTCAGTTGGCAAAAAAAGCAATCAGTAAGAATCAAATCTGTATCTTGGTATTCGTTGGACCACTGGGGAATAAAAGAGAGGGGATTACTTTATGAGGAGCATCTGTCTATCTGACTCAGATGATATGAAATCATCATTATCTTGTGTTGCATATGAGCTAGATTTGCCTGCCTGGTAAGGATCATTAGGGACCCTCATTAGCTCCTGGCGCATACCGTGCGCACTTCTAGCTTTTCCAGCTTCGACAGCTTTCTTCATGACACCCACCTATAAATGCGTACATAAAAAAGTAACAATTTTTTTAATCAACTTGAAGGCAGAAATTGTTCAAAAGAAAACGACCCCAAAAGTCAAATACTGGGCAGGTTTGTTTAAGTTTGTTCATAGTCAAATCATCATTATCTTCAACAGTTTTCTTCATTTAACTCAGGAGGTTATTTTAAGAGAAACTCGCAAATAAGTACACAAAATGCAAATACCTCATAATATCTCAAAACCTTCATTTATTTGCTCAGGTTTAGGTATAAAACTTGAAATAATGACTGTAGGACCTATAATGTTTAATTAAAAGTCTCGATCGGATGGATTCTTCCAACATACCTGAGTGCGAGCAGTGCTTGTCCATCTTCTACGTTTCTCAAGCTCCACTTCATCAATCCCATACCAGGAAGGGTCTTTAGCTGCCACGGCAATCGCCTTATCCAATTCATCCACCTTCCTATCAAGAAATTAAATGTTCAGTAGATACAGAGAGGGCATGAAGTGCCAATAAATATGCTACTTTGCGTAGAAGGTATAGGTGGAAATTTTTAAAGTTCACAGCAGCCGCCGTTAAGGAATAAAAGAACAAAGGTACATTTAACTTAAACTGTTTGCAATGTAAAATTGTTCAAGTCTCTATAAGGAAGTACGAGTGCCTTTTTTGAATTCCTCTACAGAAATGAAACTACATATTAGCAAATATTCGTCTAAGGAATTATTTGTCAAACTGATTGTAATACCTGCCACTCAATGCTTTCACAACCAGTTTGTAGCTCTTTCGTTAGATGAACTCGCTCTCCGGTGTTTGAAGGGGCAGCCTCCCATTGGTGAAAAGTAGATTGTAGTTTATCAATCTGACCAAAAAATCTTAAAACATTCAGTTACAGGTCACTGGAAGGACACTGGAGCAATCATGAACAAATCTTCATATAATCTAAAATATATAACATACACAAGATATCACCAACAAAGTTCTTCTAGCTTTGCCATCATAAAGGATTCCATAAAATGCCAGCACTCCTATGTATATGATATACTATTACCATCCAATGACTCCTATGCAGGTTGTTTATAATTCAAACTTATACAGAAAAAAATATCGGCTAATTTCCACAACGCGCCAAAGGATATATCATAATATACTCAATGATATATTATTATTGAGTTACTTGTAGACCCTTTTGATATACTCAATTTTCCCAAGTTGTTACACCACAATTACAAGTCACTGTAACGTCAGGGGAGCAATCATGAACTTTTCCTTCAAGTAAACAAAACTGAAGGACAAGAATCAAACACAGCCAGCCAACATCAACAATAACAATAGCAAACTTATTCCATCCTTTCCATCAGAATAAATACGATACAACGTCAGTGTTCTTACTTACTGATCTCATCTTTTACTGAACGAATCTGATTTACTATGTCAGCACTAGTAGTCTACTACCCAGTTGATATTGTGCCAGTATTCTAATCACTATATTCACAGTTTAGAAGCACAAATATTCTTACACATAATCTGCAATTCTCGGCTAACTTCTACAGTAGGTAATGTTTTAAGCGTATACAGATATACTCAATTTAGGCAAATCTTATGTACTTTTTACTATATAGTTTAACATCAGTTGTTATGTTGTTCTAAGTTTCACAAGAAAGGTTACTAAGCGATGATCACAACCACGCCAAAAGAAGAAAAACAAACAATTCATGTAAATCAGTAATCGCCACACTATCCCGAAAAACTCACTGCTACGTGTCCCATACAAATGAATTACAACATCATCAATGAAATTAAAAAGCAATGCAAAATCAAAGAAAACTTCACCATAAGAGTAACAAAAGTACAAGCACTTACAGAATCTTGAATTTCTTCCTTAACAATGTAAAACGGATCCTGAGGTGAAGACATTTTTTCACTTATTTACATTATCCTGCACAATTAGACCCAAAAGAAACTCAAATTCAACACCCAGAACAAGATCGTTTACAAATCAAAATCAACACACATCTCTTCCATAAAAAGTCTTCCAATACTAATCAAGCAAATTAAAATCCCCGATAATAATCGTAATTTTCCGTTTCATAATCAGATCCAGAATTAGAAAACCCAAATTCATTCCAATTCGCACATTTCTAAACCCCTAAATCAGATTCATACACTAATTTTCATCAGATCCAAATAAAAAACTCAATATATACTATAAATAATCGAAGTTTTACCAAAAAAAACCCAAAAAAGAAAAAATCTATCAGAATTTCAGGATCTGTGAGTATGAACAAGAAGAAGAAGAGGAAAAAGTAGGAGATTCTTACATGCGGATGATCTCTGTTGTGTTTTTGGTTGAAATTCTTACTGCTAGAAACGAAAATTTCTTCTTTGAAATTTGGAGAGCTTGAGAAGATGGAAAAGGAATTTTAGAGTGTGAGAAAGAAAAAAAAGAAAAGAAAAAGAAATTACTTAATTGACAAGTACTATGGGCAGGCACGTGAGTTGAGTGTTGGTATATGCTGTGTGCTTTACTCGTCCGATCTTATATCTGAGTCACTCGAGCTGAGTCATGTGACTTTTTTTTTTTTTCTATCAGCAGTTTTTTGCTCACTCTGTTTGAGTCAAGGGTATTTCCAAATCACTGACTCACATATTTTTGAGTCAGTTGAGTCAGATCTGATTTGAAAAATAAATATTTGTAAAGTTGTCAGTAACATAATAATTATTCAGTGATGACTACACATTTAGCTAAGGTAGAGTAATTTTGAAGCCGAAAAACTAGAATTCCATTCAACATTACCAAGAGCCATATCAATCCTTGATCTTCTTTTATCTATGCCCGAATTATTGCTTTTCCAGGGGCGAAACTATATGCTCACTTGGACTAGCTTAAGCCCGCCCAAAGTCTAGGAAAGCTCAAAATATTACATTGGTTTTAGGTTCGACAAAAAACAAACTCATGCCTAAATCATAGGCTTAAGCCACCCCCACCAATCCAATTGATTTTCAAGCCACTCCCACCTTCATTTTGCCGCTCCGCCACTTTGCTTATCCAAGTATGCTCATGACTAATGAAACTTATATCTTCTAATCCCACAAAATGAAGTATAGAATCAACCCAGCATTGAATTGAAGAAGAAGTAAAAGTATTTGAATTGATCAGATGAATATTTAGATCACCCATTAAACACCGAGGACTAGTTATATTCTTTCCTATTTTGTTGATAAATTCCAACTTTTCTTTCTTTTGAGTACCATACCGTAGCTATACATACATGATAAAAGCTATTCTGGTTGGCACGTGAGTTAAGTGTTATACACTGTGTGCTTTATTCGTCCGATCTTATACTCTCTCTGTCCCAAATTAGATGAGCTAGTTGTAGTTTGCACAATTTTTAAGACAAGGAGGAAAGGAAAGTATATTTAAGTATTTACTACACCACTGTTTTTCGTAAATTTTATATACCGTTTCTCTTGTTTAAATAAGAGATCGTAAGCAACACACATTTCTTCCATAAAAAAGTCTTCCTATACTGATCAAGCAATTTAAAAATACCCGTTAATGATCATGATTTTCAGATCCAGAATTAGAAAACCTAAATTCTGTGCAATTCGCACAGTTTTAAACCCCTAGATGAGATTTATTCTCTAATTTAAAAGAAAAGAGGAGAAGAAAATACTTAATTGACAAGTACTATGGACAGGCACGTGAGTTAACTCGGCTGAACCGAGTGAAAGAGTCACAGGAAGGACTTTCTAATTTTTCTTTTTGATGACACCCACCGCCTCCGGGGTAGTACCCTAGGACATTAGGGTTACATGTGTTTACTGTCTTGCCTTGTAGCTGGGAATAAACGTATTTGACGCTCAGTATTTTTACTTTTTGGCCAATTTTACCACATCTAATCTCTGATCTACTATCCCATGTTGTCAAATTCCCATTGGACAACGTATTTTTACTGAAGGAATAATCCATCAAAGAAAGGGTAGAATAGGGTTTCCGGAATTTATATTTAGTAAGTTAAAGAACACTGGCGAGTCATTTTAGAACCTGTGGAGAGAAAAGAGAGAGAGGCAGCAGCAGCAGCAAAAGAAAAAGAAGAAGAAGAAGAAGAGAAGAGAAGAGAAGAGAAGAGAAGGTAAGAAACATATTTTTTTTTTTAAGAACCCAGTTTTCTTTTGATGTCTTTCACTGGTTTTTTTCAAAAACAACAAAAAGAAAAAGAAAAAAAAAAAATCAAAATTTGATTTTTTCTAGTTGATTTTTGCAGATGAATCTTCCTCCACCCCACATCCCATTTCTTTTTAGCAGTGTTAGGGTTGTTGTAGAAAACCATCAAAGGTTTCATTATGTGGATTTCAACAGGCCTGTGTTTCATTTGGTGGTTACGGTTGCAGCCGATATGGGTGTCCCACAAGAAGAATTAGTGCTTTTCACTGAAAACTGGCATCCCATGGATAGAGATCTTGATCTTGGCGATTTTCAACATATTCCTCTGTCTTTGGTATTTGGTCAGGTCCAACCACCCCATCTTCATCCATTGTTACTGCCCCCAATTCCGGTTGGCCCTCCACCAGAAATTCCTCCACCACCACCATTTGGAGTTGAGGATGAGATCCCTCAACCAGTACTAGCACCCATGGTAATAGATGCAGATGAGGGTCTGTCCGTATCTGAAGTTGTAGATGCTGATCCTGATGACCTTGCTGATGAGGCAGGGAACTAGATACACACGTAAGAAGGTTTAGTGATGGTTTATGGGGTTTCTTGGTTCTTACGGTGGAGACTATTTAGTAATCTTAGATAAAGATATTTTCATTTTCATTTCGTTGTTTACTTTATTGTCTATGAATCTTTTGCATTTTATTAGTAGAAAAATTAGGTTTATCAAGTAAATTGAGTTTATGTCTTAAAGAATTCAATATTGCTTTGTTCTTGATCCTAATTTTTCATACTCGAATGAAATTTCCATGTTGGTTTATTGTATTGTCTTGCAAGCTCTTAGTATTTCTTGTTTAGATGTTATCTGAGCTCAAGTGAACCAATGTTTGAAAAAGAGAAAGATAGCCAGATTTCTTACTTCCTGTTGGTATTTGGTAGACGAAGATGTGTTTCAATTCAGTTAATGTGTTCTTTTACTGTTCTGGTCATGAATTCCAATAATAAAGAAAGGGGTTTGTTCTGATATAAAATGATTTTACATCTTAAGAATCTATTATCGCTTGTTTGTGTTAATAATTGCTTTGTTCATGATTTTCCTTTCCTTTTCAAATGTAGTTATGTTAGCTTTGGTATAAAACTATGTACCAGTCCCAACACTGTCAAAAATGTTCTCAATAGCTGGTCTGAACAGGTCCGAGGTTACGTTTGTTACGAAACTATGTACGGGTACTCCATATTAGAAGAGCTACCTTGATATCCCTCGCTGACATAGAAGTGGGATAGATCTTTGTCCTGGAAAATTCTTTTGTTGCATTCCATATACCTACTTGCCGCTGCAGGGCCTAGAATGCCTGTAGCTATCTGTGTTTGTGCCATCTGAAAGATTGACTGTGTTGGGTTCTAGGGGATGTGATTTGGGAGAATTCAGGACTGGACTCTTATGGTGAACTATGGAATGTCAAGAGCAGGTGCTCGAAGGATTCACACTCAGCTCAGCATAGAAGGCATTCACTTGCAACGTGGAAGCTTCTTTTGCTGAGCAGAGTCTTGAGTTGAGATGTTATCATGTGCTGCAGTCCAGTAAAAGAGTCAAACTATAGGTGGGAGGCACATGTGAGTTCCAAATAGCATTGAAAGCAATGCATTCTAACTTAGGATCAGAGTTAATGGAGGAAATTGATAGCATTTTTTCCATACTGTACTACCGGAATATTGAGCCAGGGTTTAAGCAGCTGGACATTTTACATTTTATTAGTTTTAGTTTAAGATAAAGAATATAATGTCATGTGAGTTGATTTGCAGTACGATATCATCCGGATGGACTACTCTTTTTGGTATATGCAGTTGATGACAATTCGCGGCGAGCGTAATTCTGACGAGAATTAAAAGTGCGTTCTCTAGCATACCTAATAAAGTTGTCACATTTCTTAACCCGAATGTATATATAGTTGATTCAATTAGTTACAACGCATATTTAATTTCCGACGGTAACTAAAATATCATCCCATATTCCTAGGAAATTTGAAATGAAATGAGAATGTGGAAAACTGCCTCTTTTGAGCAATCACCCACAATGATTTTGCATCTAAGATGAACAACACAAGCCACAAGAAGAAACCAGCTTTAGGAGGCCAGGACCTAAACCAAACCCTTGTAGTTAGTCGAAGGAAATCTCACAACCAACACCCCTTAACAATTTCTATAGATCTAAACATATTAGACATGAAAATGAAGATGAAATGCTAAAAATGTAAAATGGACACAATGATTTTTTACATGGTTCAATCAATGTGATCTACATCCATGGTTCTTCACTATGAGTGTTGGAATTACATGAGTATTACATTTAGAATCTCCATTAATGGGTTTTTGGGTAGAGCTTTAGATCTAGTTTTAGGTGATGGAGGAAGAAGATGGTGTGCCTTTCTTTTACAATTATGTGTCCCTCCTTTCTCTCGCCTGCTCTCTTTTCTTTATATACTAACCCAACTATAATAGTGCATTACAAATATAACCTTGCTTACAAATGAAGGAAACTTGGCTAAGATAATATGTGTGCGATCCTATTTTGTTAACTTGATTCGACTCTAGAATAGCGCCACGCGGTGAGTACCATTTTTTGTATCTACATTTTGCCTCTTTTTTCTGGAATATTGCTTGAAGAGCATTCTTTAAGGAAAAATCCGCGTTGGTGTAGTTCTTGGAGCGAGAAGCGTGGTGTTGGAGTAGTTTTTGATCTTCGTTGTTGAAGGAACTTCGCGAAAGAATACTAATCTTAAAAGTACGTACTTTCCCCTATTCTTTCGTGAAGTTCCGAAGCTTTGCGAAGTAACTAAGAAGTATCATTTCTTGAAGTATTTGAAGTATGAAGTATACTTGAAGAAGTATAAGAAGTATCCGTCCTTGAATGCGAATAAAAGTATTGCGAACAAATCAACTGAAGCTACCATTTCATGTTCTCTGCCCCATGTTGTGCTGTAATGAGAATAAGAATTTAAATTAGTATTCAACATTTCTTTTTTCAAAAAAATTCATTTATGTGCAAGTTCAAATCGTTTTTGTTTGTTTTGATTCCCATTGTAGGACTTGTTTTGTCTCATTTGATAGATAGCTCCCAGGGAAATGATCCTAATGAGGTCTTATGCAGCCTACTGTATAGGTGAAAAAGCGGGGGTCTAACAACCACACCCAAAATTTCAATTAGCAATCTGTATGGCTCCAAGTTGTTTTTCTAGAGAATCAACTAGACTCAATCAATAGAAAATATCTCAAGGAGTTATTATCTCAATATCTCAATTTGATTTACTCAAGCAAATACAATTCGCGAGTCTTAATCAAAGAGAGATAACTTGGATGATACCAAAGACCAATATCCAAGTGTCAATCAATTTAAATCAACAACCAATAAGGTCGGATATTCTAGCTAATTGATTGAACAACGCACAACCTGTATTATTTCAATTATATAAAAATATAATGCGGAAAAGAAATAACACAAACGCCAGAATTTTGTTAACGAGAAAACCGCAAATGCAGAAAAACCCCAGGACCTAGTCCAGATTAAACATACACTGTATTAAGTCGCTACAGACACTAGCCTACTCCAAATTAACTTCGGTCTGGACTGTAGTTGAACCACAATCAATCTCACACTGATCCAAGGTACAGTTATGCTCCTACGCCTCTAATCCCAGCAGGATACTGCACACTTGATTCCCTTAGCTCATCTCACCCACAACCAAGAGTTTCTACGACCCAAAGTCGAGGACTTTAATAAACAAATCTGTATCACACAGAGAAGTCTACAAGATAGATAAATTCGTCTCCCACGAATAAACCCGTGAGTTTTGTTCCGTATTTTAATAAATCAAGGTGAACAGGAACCAATCAATAAAACCAGACTTATATTCCCGATGAAACAACTCAGTTTTATCAATCACCTCACAATAGTCTTAATCGACGCAGCGAAAAAATATATTTTGGAATCATAAACAATGAGACATAGATATTTGTTATTACTTTTATATCTTGCCTATCGGAGATAGAAATCTCAAGCCAATTATTACAATTATACTCGTACGATAGAAACAGCAAGATCAGATCACACAACTACAAGAAAAGTAGTATCGGTCTGGCTTCACAATCCCAATGAAGTCTTTAAGTCTTTAACCTGGTTTTAGAAGAAGAAAAACAAAGGTTAAAGGAGAATCGACTCTAGCTTAGCAAACTAGTATCACACAAAATGTGTGGGTATTAGGTTTCCCAGTTGCTAGAGTTCTCTCTTATATAGTCTTCAAATCAGGGTTTGCAATCAATGTTAGCTTAGTAACAAAGCATTCAATATTCACCATTAGATGAAAACCTGATTAGATTCAAGCTAATATTTCTCAATCGTTAGATCGAAAACTTAGCTTGTCATACACACATGTACTTGACGATTTTGGGTTTGTGTAACCGTACCCAAACGTGTACAATAGTTGGTTTTATACTAGTTAACCAAAATGGTTAGCCAAATGATAACTTTCATATCAACCATATTCTTCTTCAACATAACTAGTTCAAATGATTCAAATGAACTAGTTAGAGAGTTTTTTAATTGCTATGAGATCTCATGTACTACACAAGACACAATTGAAGCGAAAAACGATGTGATTTACTCGAATCGATTCATGAACTATAAAGCCACAGTTTGTAACAACATTTTTTAATTTATTAAGATAAGTTCACCAACATCGTTTTTAGACATAACCCACTTAAGTTCGCGGACTCAAGTTAACCGGTTGGAGTTCACAAACTCCAGCAGAAATTCTCGGGTTCGAGAACTTCCGTCAGTTCGTGGACTGAGTTCGCGGACGGAAACTGAGCTACAACTCCATCAGAAATTCTCGGGTTCGAGGACTACGCACGTTCGCGGACTGAGTTGACTGCTCACGTTCTGGTTTCACTTGATCAACAAAGTTCGCAAACTTTGGTTCAAGTGCTAAGGACTTATACATATATGTGTTACCACAATAATGTTTATATCCCCCAATGGTTATATTGTCTAAACTCTCATTTCAATCATTGAAACATTCTCAGAGGGCGTTATATAGTTGTTATTCACTAACTATTTTTCGTTAGAGCGATTTCCAAAATGATTGAAACATAACATGACTTTCTTCATTAGGTAAAAATGAACTTGGAAAAAGCGAAATCTTTACCAACACATATTTCGAGAAATAGATGAGCGAGATATACTCAGCTCGAAATATCACATGTGTATATTCTTAGTCTATATAGTAATACGACTTTTGTCTCAAGATAGGAGATAGAGTAGATAGACTTTCGAGTGATAGATAAGTTCAAGTCTCCACATACCTTTTAGTCGATGAAGATCCACTGGTTCCTTGAGTAGTCCTTCGTCTTGTATGATAATTTCCATGGAGTTTTTGAGCTCAACTATACATTATATCCTAGTCTGATACCTTAGTTACGGTAGACTAGAAATCAAGACTTTATAGTTTTGATCACTAACATTGACAAACATGCTTGAGATAGCAACGCATGCGAGTTCGACCTAGCAATGCTCTAACAATCTCCCCCTTTGTCAATTTTAGTGGCAAAACTATTAATACATATGAAATACAAAAAATATATAAATAAACCTTGTAGCTCCTATTCCATATGTCTAATCTTCAACAATACTCGAAATCTTCGTCACTTCCAAGTAGTCTAATGATCCCAAAGGTTGTAAGTTTAGCATCATCGTTGTTGAAAATCCGTAGCTATAACAATGAGAAAAGCATCGGTTCTCAATCATTGTTATACAATATCATAGTATTATTACACAGCGTCAAAGTCCAATTGCATCACAACTTCAACACCAATACTATGGTGATACTTCACTCCCCCTTAGTCAATACTCCATCTCACATGGAAACCACTTCCCCTTACATAATGATCCGAAAACCATATGTATTTGTAGTGTGAACTACATATTAATTCTCCCCCTTTTTGTCAATAAAATTGGCAAAGGTACAAGAACGGGATCCTAATGAGATTTCCGTAAGAGACATTTTATGACCAAAGGTAAATGTATATCATCTTATTTAGATTCAATCATAAAGCCAAAGCTAAATGCATTCATCAAGGAGTTTATAAAGACACAAGATAACCCTTATAATATTCCACAACCGCACTCCCCACAAAGATTTGGCAATTAAGCACAAGTTCAAAAGAACTCTCCCCCATAATATGTCATTCCCAAAGGAACAAAAAGAGCGACCTTAATTTCAAAAGAAAGGAAGGATTTCTTTGGACTCAACAAATCACATACAAGTATGAATTTGAAATCCAACAAGAAATATTCAATCATATTAATCAAGGCAAACCAAGATTAATTTGACTAAATATGCTCAACACAAGTAAACTTATGGAGACTTAATAACTCGATTAGATTATTCACAAGTAAACCAATAATTAATCTAACAGGAATACATAATTAAACTAATCACAAAAGTAATCAATTTAATCATTTATAATCACATAAGAAAATCTATGGAGCAATGACTAAGTTAATCATAAAAATAACCAACTCAGTCAATCATGCTCAATATGAGAAAAACTTACGGAGTCATAACTAAATAATCACACAAGATGATTAATTTAGTTCAAAATACTCGACGTAAAGTACCTTACGGAACACAACTAAGCTAATCACAAAAATAATCAACTTGGTTTCCTAATGCTCAACATAAGTCACAATACAGAGTCTCATAGTAATACACAAAATATGGATCAGGGAAGATCAATTACTGCGGAATACACAAGGATTCATTCTATGTTTCCATCACCATTTGCACAATGACACACAATAGACATAATCCTTGAATCACAAAAGATTTTAACCTATCTTACATCAATAATTGACAATATAGGCTTAACTTTTGTGTTTGTCAAAAGTCTATTCATCCTTTTATCAATACTTGCATATCAATTTACGAACGACTTTACTTTTGACAAAATATGGGACAATTGATTTCACGGACGTAAATATACATATCCCATCAAAATATTGCAATATAAAAAATCATAAAGATTAATACTGCAACCATCATCTTCCAAACAAGTTTATTATTTAAACCAATAAATCTAAAAACAAGAAGATGAAAAACTTTGGATATAACTATGTGTAATCACAATAATGGCTATTCCAAAATACTAGTTATTCTTCTAAACAAAAGAGAAAAATAGAAGATTTACTAGACATTAAGACCTTTGAAGAATTCATTATCGTTCCCGAACTCCTTGTCGTCAACAACCATGGGAACATAAGGTTCATTAAGGAAGGAGTTTATATCGATGAACCTTCTTGGTTGCTGTTGTCGAACCAGGGCCTTCTGAATCTCATGAGTCTTAAAAACAAAAGCCTTTATTTGTTGAATCCCTTTCGCATCTCCTTCAACACTTCAAGTCAGAAAACTTCTGAGAATTTGAAGGAACAACTCTTGGCTTCCTCATATTCCTTATTTTTCTTTTCAAGGTTGGAGGAAATGGAGATTTTTCTTTTTCCTTCATGATTGATGGCTTAACAATCTCATTACCTTCTTTTTCATCAGAAGACATTATTCTCGGAGTTTCCATAAACGTATGGGTTTGTGAGAGGAAATCACAATTAACTCAACAAGTAGTCCTGAGATAAAATGAGGTTTTTTTTTAGAGAAGGAAAAGGAATGTAGGGCTCAAAACCTAAAACAGGTTCATAAACGATCAACTCTTATCCCTAAAAAGAGTAGAATTATCGATAATACCCTTTTTTCTTTTGTTTGATAGACGAAAAGAAAAAAAAATCTAAGAAAAGAAAAACAAGAACTTTTCCTAAAGCCTGAGAGATACAAAATCATTGTCTCTTTTTATCAGGCACATGAGACAAGATTTTAAAAAAAACACAATTAAGTTGTGCTGTGGTGAACAACAATTTGTTCACCAATTTCTTCTTGAGAGGAATCCACATGCCTCTGTCTATCAAAACAATTTGACCACAATTTCTTTTCAAATGGTCTTGATTTATCCTTGGAAACTAACTTCTTAGACGAAGATAAAATCTTACATACCTCAACGGTCTTCTGAGCAAGTTTAAGCTTTCTTGCTAAATGATTTTCTCTTCGTTGAAGTTTGTTGACGTGTCTCTGTTTGTGTTTGAATTTGTAACACTTTGAGAGTTCATGACCTTTTAATGAACAATACGAGAACGTCATACTTGGAAAATAATCAGGCTTCTGAGATGTGCAAGCAGCTCGGCACATAGTGGATCCTGAAACATTATAAACATAGTTTCCAAGAAAAGGGTCAACTTTTTCTTCCGGAATGGTTGGATTATCTTCTCAAAGAATATCAAGATTGATATGTGTATTGCTACAATTATCAAAATCAATATATTCACCATATTCACCAAGAAGTGCCACACTTGATTTCCCTCCTTTATTAGAGTCATATATGTCAGACATTTCATCAAGAGTTGCTGCAAGACCTTTGTTCCCAGAGTATTTTCTACAATTTGGACACTCGTTTGCAAAATGACCAAATCCCTTACACTTAAAGCACTGAGGCATATCCTCATCATCAGTTTCATCAATATCCCTGTTTTTAGGAGGAACACGATTATGAGGTTTGACTGATGCCTTAGGCTTATCTATGGAGAACCGTTTACTTCTCTTCAACAAAGATCCCTAAACTGTCTTGTGATCATCGAGACTGATTTTTCAAGATATTCATCTGATGAATCTGTCTCAGAGTGATCATCTTCAGAGATATACACATTTTTACTTTTATCAAGTAATTTAGTGTCCTTTTGTTCTTTGAACACATCCTTAGATTTGGATGAATGTTCATGATCAAAGATCTTAAGCTTTCCAACCAGCGTATTTCTGGAGAGAGTATCTAGGTTATTTCCTCAAAGATGGCATGCTATTTAGCATCGTATCTAGATGGAAGTGATCTGAGAATTTTCATCACAATGTCCTTTTCAGGAATAGTCTTACGCAATGCAAAAGATGCATTAACAATTTCAGTCACTTTGTGATTAAACTCATCAAATGTTTTTTCATCTGCCATACATAGGTTTTCCCAATCGGAATTGAGGTTTTGAAGCCTAGCTTCCTTTTCGCTGGTGTTACCTTCAAATATGGTTGCTAAGATATCCCAAGCTTCTTGCGACTTAGTGCAATTAGACACATGGTGCTGAAGATTTGGGGTAATGGCATGTATGATCGCATTCAAACCGTCTGAATTTTGCTTTGCAGCAAGAATTTCGGTAGGGGTGTATTCACCAATATTTTTTTGGAACGTTCACGTTTCCAACTGCCGCTACGGGAGGATCATAGAAATTAACAACATATACCCATGATTGGAAATCACTTGCTTGAATAAAAGATCACATAACAATTTTCCACCATAAGTAATTAGAGCCATCGAAGACTGGTGGTACGTTTATTGAGAAAACACCTTTGTCCATAGATTCAGATTGCTAAAAACACAGAATTGTGAGGTCTTGAACGTGTTTGCCTGCTCTGATACCAATTAAAAAAGCGGGGTCTAACAACCACACCCAATATTTGGATTAGCAATCTGTATGGACATCTCCGAGTTGTTTTTCTAGAGAATCATCCAGACTCAATTAATAGAAAATATCTCAAGGAGTTATTATCTCAACCTCTCAATTTGATTTACTCAATCAAATACAATTCACAAGTCTTAATCAAAGAGAGATAACATGGATGGTACCAAAGACCAATATCCAAGTGTCAATCAATTTAAATCAACAACCAATAAGGTCGGATATTCTAATTGATTGAACAACGCACAACCTGTATTATTTCAATTATATAAAAATATAATGCGGAAAAGAAATAACACAGACACCATAATTTTGTTAACGAGGAAACCGCAAATGCAGAAAACCCCCGGGACCTAGTCCAGATTAAACATATACTGTATTAAGCTACTACAGAACTAGCCTACTCCAAATTAACTTCGGTCTGGACTGTAGTTGAATCCCAATCAATCTCACAATGATCCAAGGTACAGTTATGATCCTACGCCTTTGATCCCAGAATGATACTGCGCACTTGATTCCCTTAGCTGATCTCACCCACAACCAAGAGTTTCTACGACCCAAAGTCGAGGACTTTAATAAACAAATCCGTCTCACACAGAAAAGTCTACAAGGTAGATAAATTCGTCTCCCACGAATAAACCTATGAATTTTGTTCCGTCTTTTGATAAATCAAGGTAAACAGGAACCAATCAATAAAACCAGACTTATATTCTCGAAGAATAGCTCAGTTTACACAATCATCTCACAATAGCCTTAATCGACGCAGTGGAAAAAACAATTGTGGAATCACAAACAATGAGACAAAGATATTTGTGATTACTTTTATATCTTGCCTATCGGAGATAGAAAACTTAAGACAATTATTACAATTGTACTTGTATGATAGAAATAGCAAGATCAGATCACACAACTACAAGAAAAGTAGTATTGGTCTGGCTTCACAATCCCAATGAAGTATTTAAGTCGTTAACCTGGTTTTAGAAGAAGAAAACCAAAGGTTAAAGGAGAATCGACTCTAGCTTAGGAAACTAGTATCACACAGAATGTGTGGGGATTAGGTTTCCCAGTTGCTAGAGTTTTCCCTTATATAGTCTTCAAATCAGGGTTTGCAATCAATGTTAGCTTAGTAACAAAGCATTCAATATTCACCGTTAGATGAAAACCGGATTAGATTCAAGCTAATATTTCTCAACCGTTAGATCGAAAACTTAGCTTGTCATACACACATGTACTTGAATATTCTGGGTTTGTGTAACCGTACCCAAACGTGTATAATAGTTGGTTCAATACTAGTGTTGATGGTGGTCTTTAGTTTAGGGTTAAAATCGTAAAACGCTAAACCCTAGTAGATATTTAAAACAAGCTTTACTAAGCGCATTAATAAAAGCTATGAATATGTCCCTCATAATTATCAGGGTATATTTTTTCAAATTAGGGTTACGACAAACCAAACCCTAATCCCCCCGCGTGCCAATGGCAAATCATGCCAGCCATGCCTAGCCCAAGCTAGCCGCGCCATGCCAATCGCACCGTGACATGGCCCTAGCTATGCTAGCCGCATCTCGTGTGCCAATGTCAAATCATGCCAGCCACACCCTACCGCGCCAAAGCATGCCGACAATGCTAGACGCACCCCGTGTGCCAATGCAAAATCATGGCAGCCACGCCTAGCCCAAGCTAGCTACGCCATACCAATCACACCGTGCCATGACCCTAGCTATGCTAGCCGCATCTCGTGTGCCAATGGCAAATCATGCCAGCCACACCCTACCGCGCCAAAGCATGCCGACCATGCTAGCCGCACCCCGCATGCCAATGGCAAATCATGCCAGCCACGCCTAGCCCAAGCTAGCCGCGCCATGCCAATCGCAACGTGCCATGGCCCTAGATATGCTATCTGAATCTCGTGTGCCAATGGAAAATCATGCCAGCCACGCATAGCCCATGCTAGCCACGCCATGCCAATCGCACCATGCCATGGCCATAGCCATGCTAGCCACGTCTCGTGTGCCAATGGCAAATCATGCCAGCCACACCTAGCCCGAGCTAGTCGCGCCATGCCTTGACCCTAGCCATGCCATGCACCCATGGAGAACCTTTGGCCCCATATTCCAAAGCATGCCATGCCAACATAGCTACGCCAAGGCATGCCATGATATCCTGGCCCTCCCTCATGAAATCTTCCTGAGTTTTGCTTTCGGGCAGTTTTGACCTCCCGAACGAGTTCAAAACCAAAATATCGTCGCGCTAGGAGATAGGAAATTCTGTTCCGGTTGATATGAGGGGCATACCATCAAAATCCGAGTCCGTACTAGAATTCTGTACCGGTTCTAGTGAAGGGAACCAATTAGGGTTTCTTAACCAAATTGAAGCCAGGGCCCATAAACGGTTTCCCTTCAATCCCAGGAGCAAATCATGGCCGTATAAAGTCTCCTCATGACTTTAGCCCTAGCTTGGTCACATAACTAGCCAAGCTAACTGCGCCATGCCCCCTCATGCGCGCCACCATACTGGCCTTCCCCATGCGGCTACCAAATTGAAGCCAGGCGCCCATCAATGGTTGACCTTCAATCCCATGAGCAAATCATGTCTGTATAAAGTCTCCTCATGACTTTATCCCTAGCTTGGTCACGTACCTAGCCAAGATAGCTGCGCCATGCCTCGCCATGGCCCCTCATGCCGCGCCACCATACTAGCCTTCCCCATGCGGCTACCAAATTGAAGCCAGGCGCCCATCAACGGTTGCCCTTCAATCCCAGGAGCAAATCCTGGCCGTATAAAGTCTCCTCATAACTTTAGCCCTAGCTTGGTCACGTACCTAGCCAAGCTAGCTGCGCCATGCCTCGCCATGGCCCTTTATACCGCGCCACCATGGCTACCATATTATCCAGCGCCCATCAACGGTTGCCAATCCCATAGCAAATCCTGGCCTTCCCTCATGACTTTAGCCCTAACCAAATAAAATCCAGGCCAGACCATCGACCATAATGGCCTTCCCTTCAAACCAAATAAAAGCCAGGAGAAAATCCTGGCCGTCTAAAGTCCCCACACGACCTTAGACCCGAAACCATAGCTTGGTCACGCACCTAGTCCAGGCTAGTCACGCCATGCGCCCATGGCAAACCCTTGGCTGCTCACGCCAAGTTTAAAGACACCCTAGACATGCCACCCTGTTGGACCTCACTACACGGCTACCAAAACAAAGGCGTTCAACGATCAACGGTTTCCCCTCCTCTCAAGATGCAACATCTCGACCGTCGAAGGTCACCTGACTAGCAAGTTCCCCAAGCTCGACTTGCCAAGCCACAACAACGTTTTACATGTTTTCCAAAAAACATTCGAGACATCAACACAAACAGGGGGATTCTCTTTGGGTATTGGTTTGGTGGTCTACAACGTGCGGCGTACACTACGCCCCTCATAAGGAAGTGTCATAAGGGTGAGGCGCCTAGTAAATATGGGAGTTATATGGGAAACGTTCATGGGACATAAAGCCGTGAGTTAACAAACTTTATGGACATCAATTACATAACATTAACAGTTTCATGAAAATCAATTTCATGCGTTAGCCACTTTATGGGACATCAAGTACATGCATACGGTTACCACCTCCTCCCATTTACTCCTCACTCCTTAATGAGACCAGAGTACGTTTCTACTATAACTTGTATAAATAGGTCTCACCTATTTCCATTTGACAACACAAGTTCATTCGGACAAGAGAACACTCATAATACTTACCTGCTAGCTCCCCTCGTGAGCTCTGGTACTTTTCTGAAAACAAGTGGTAGAAACCCAATTGCTCTTCCAGAGTAAACTATTATGGTCTTACACTCTCCTTGCTTCCCTCCCCAAAACCAACCCATTCTCCTCCTCTTTGTGACCGAAGCATGTCTGGAATGACCATTTCTTGGTTTAGGCCGGAGTTGTACAGATTGATCTCTCGAACCTAAAAGTACTCAACGTGCAGCACATTTGTTTAGGGTTTAAACCAGTTTCTCACTCACCTACCG
Organism: Papaver bracteatum; assembly: GCA_023529315.1. Classification (NCBI taxonomy): domain Eukaryota; kingdom Viridiplantae; phylum Streptophyta; class Magnoliopsida; order Ranunculales; family Papaveraceae; genus Papaver; species Papaver bracteatum. Next base: position 159,795 of record JAJJWX010004952.1, on the reverse strand, counting down.
AATTTACCGAAATCGGCAGAAGCTATTTTCACCTATAAACAATTGGCGACCACAGCGGGAGGATTGATCTATCGGTTACAATGTCAATTTTCGACTGTCAATCTAGTTCTTCGACCCAGGCGTCAAGATGGTAGGGGAAGGCGACTCACTCTGACTCAGTCACTCGAAAACTCGATTATCAGTCATGACACAATAAGGGATGGCTGGGACTCCCTAGGGGTTAAAAACAAAACAATCTGCCCAAGGATCAACGGCTCGGTTATCAGATAGCTCAGTAACGACTGGGGACTTTCCACGGCGGTATTTCCCATAAAACTCGGTCTTACACCCGGAAGGTTCACTTTTCGTCAGGAGACCTTAAAAACCAAGTAAGTCCTACCTAGACAAGATACGTGGTTTTCTTTTTCAAGTTTTCACGGGAATTATAAAACCAATAGCCATGTTATTTTTCACCCTATGTCATCTACCAACACACGGTTCCATGGTTTTCCTGGGATGTCTATGTCACTTTCAGTCATAACCAAAATAATCAATTCCTAAACAATTCATTCCTAAACAATTCATTCCAAAAAGAGTAACCCAAAAACTGTCAAGGTAACATTTTATCTATCAACCCAAGAAATCCAGAAAATCAAAAACCATAAACCGGGTACTTTGTTTGCCTTTCAAAATGAAAAAGAGGTCACCTACCCGTACGTGCCTACTTTGCACAATAATGATTACCTGTCACTATTAGCAGACGTTACTACGACGATAATCGAAGAATTGTTTATGATGAAGTATTTCGACAAGTTTATGGAAGGCATACCTATGACTATGGTTTGCACCAGCACAAATTTTTTTTTTGAAAGAGAAACGCTGGAGTACATAGCTGGAATATGCTTTCCCACTTTATCACTACCATGCTACCGCTAACACCAGGACGTGATAACAAAGATACGAGGTAAAAAGGGAACCAACCCCTTTCATAAGCATAACACTTTTTGGAATTTGAATAACAAAGAATTTATTGTTTGAGCTACGTATGGGAAGAGGCAACTGGGCCCGTAAGAACAAGTCTGTGCCACGCCAATCCAGCTTCGTGCCGATCAAGCTCCATGCCAAGCCAACAATCCGCGCCATGCCCAGCCAACGGTCCACGCCGAACCAAAATCCAAGCCAGCGTCCATGCCTAGCCAGCGCCCATTCCAAGCCGATCTAGCGCTTACCATACGCACTTCCCCGACGAGCTTACCAGACGCTCCTACAAGACAAGCTTACCAAACGAGCTTACCAGACGCTCCTACCAGACAAGCTCATCAGACGAACTTACCAGACGCGCCTACCAGACAAGCCTACTAGACGTGCTAACCAGACGTGCTTACCTGACGTGCATGCCAGCGATAACATCTTGCGCCCTTCCAGCGCCATCATATCCACTCCGCAACCAGCCAAAACAGCACCATGGCTCCAGCACTCCGTGAACAATACACTTACAATCACCAGAACCAGAGCCGTTCCCGCCTACTCAACGTTTCTTCAAGCATGAAAGCTCCAACCATCACCCGAGGCGCTACTCCACCATCAAGGCAAGATACTGGAAGAGCCGGAAGAATCCGACCTCCTTTTAGCACTATTGATTTGATGAAAAGACAAAAGATACATCAGCAGGACATGCGTTTATAAATGAAGAGGCTCGCGTTGATATTGAACGCCCAGTAGAAGGGGATAAGCAATCCAATTTCATCACGCCTAAAGATCAGGAAAGACTTCTCCAAAATCGAAAGCAAAGGAAATCAATAACCCTCCTAAGTTCACGGAGACCCTCTTCCCGTCAGGACCTGCACGATGGGAACTTGGCCCACAAAATCGTACAGTCCATGATGAAACAATTATGTGAAATTATATATTTCTCTAAGGCATAACGTCAAGACATATTTTCATCCCTCAACCACACTGCATCAGGGAAAGCAAGCGTTTCCATCCAGGGGAGCCGTTCCCAAACCCCAACCTCTCCTGGAAAGCACGATCGATAGATGAAACAGGAGACTCCTAACCTCTGTACACTTTAGGGATGTCGATTTTGACAGAACGTGACGTAGCCTCCGACTTCAACATGGTAACCATCAAGGCTTTGAGAGTTGCAAGGCGTTGTTTCAACTTTCTCTCCAGAAGTGGCTCAACTTCAACGTTCTCCAGCAGCGGATCCGCTTCAACGTTCGCTTCAGCACCACTCCTTCCTGCAAAGGGTCGTGCCACCATACTCCCCATGTCAAGGATCATGATCGCAGCCATCCAATCTTCGTAGTCATGGCCACCCTTTGGTCCATCCCGCCAAAACTCGTGACCATGGACAGTTTTTCTCGCTTTCTCATCTAGCCAATCCTTTTACTTCCATGGGTTCCCATACAATTCTAGCCAACCTACTTTGTTACCGCGATAATACAGTCTCTTCTGGTTACATCTACTACTAAGAACAATTACCGCTCATTTGTTGATATCAGCTAGAGCTTCACCACAACAACAATTACTACAAAGGTAACCCATACTCCTCCATGTTCTGGGTTCCACGTGAAAGAAGTAGCAAAATCAACAGTATGAACGCACGATGGTGATGTCTTTATCATGGTCAACCCACTGACCATACAAGATGGAATCATGTAAACCATACTTGGGGACTGAGGGTATACACGGAATCCCTTCATTGTCAAGGCTCAGGAGACATAGTCAACCAAAAGGCCACAGCCACAACAAGGTCACCTGCTCTTCAAGGGTGCATCACAAGAGTATTATCACCTCTCTGCTTAGAAGACGCCTTGAACATTTTACAAGGCCGCAGAGGATCCCAAGACTTCTCAGAGGAAAATAACTTCAGAAACTAAAGAAAATGTGATAGGGGACTGCTCATCACAGTCCATCCCGACGACCACCAAAGATTCATGAGATAACCCAGAGACACGGCTGAAACATCTTCTCGAAGAAGAAGGCGGAGCCAAGAAGAGTACAATAAGCTTGTGTCAAATCCCGTGGACATGGATTCAAGAAGATGTAATGAAAGAATTTCTCAACATGAAGCCGTACATGTGCATCGAAGACTCCAAAAGCACGCCACAGAGATACATTCACATGTTCGGCCGCGCCATTGGCTCTAACAGAAATATAACTAGGGACTGCTCAGAGTACCCCATTCCATACGATAGTCCAAGATTCAGAAGATGGTTCAAAGGATGTCTCTTGGATACGAAGTCCTTGAAGACTTGATAGCAGCACTTCGGCAACGAAACATCTCCCAACTCATCTATTCCATCCAGTGGCTCCGGGAGATTTTGACTATACAAGCATCCACAACATACTGTCATCGCGATCAGAATGTCCAGGCACTCAACAACCTAAAGTCAAGGATGAATCGACAATGCAACTGCATCCATCCGTCCTAGGAATACAACAGAGTTTTGGTAAATTTCTTTGAATCCACTGAAGAGGCACTACGGAAGAAAACATGGATCCGGATGAGCAACAAAACAACAACATAGGTTGACTAGCACGCGACTATGCTACCCTGGACCAGTAACATCCCTCCTGACTTCTTCCTGATTTTCACTGTCAGGCCATTTTCCCCTCCTAAACGAGCTCGAAACCTAAATATTCCAGCGTAAGGAGATACAGAATTCTGTTTCGTGTTTGATGAATGGGCGGACCATCAAAATCTGAGTCCGTACGCGGATTCTACAACGATTCTAGTAAAGGGAGCTAATTAGGGTTTAGGCGTGTCAAACCCTAAACCGCAAGCACTCCCCTTGCAAGCGCTTCCATTCCAAGGTGTTTCCCTTACCAGCGTCATGCCTTCCCAAGTGCTTTACAGAGCGGCCCACACCTGTTCCACGCCCGTCAGTGCTGATGGGTCCCCTTAATGCCAAGTCCATGCTAGCAGCTCCGCCTCGCGTTCCAAAGCCTAGCCCCGAAGACACCTAGTCATACTGGGATTTATGCAAAGTTACCGGATACAGAGATTACAGATTCTACTTACATCTCGAAAAAGATCAGACAAATCTCCTACTATCTCAAACGAAACGCCTCATCAAAAATCCCAATGAAAGCCAGGCTGAATAGGAGGGTTCGGTACTTTAGTATTTGAAAAAAAAAAGAATTCCCCATGGGCATAGAACAAGAAGAAATCAGGAAGAAGAAACAAATCATAACCGTGTCGAGCCTCCTATGCATACCTCACCCCACCACGCCTAGCTGTCCATGTATGCCTCACTTTCCACGGCCCCAGCCAGGCCGTACGCTCCATTGCCACGGCCCCAGCCAAGCCGTCCGCTCCATTTTCTCGGCCCCACCACATCTAGCCATCCGTGTACGTCTCGGCTTTCCAAGACCACACTATGCCAAGCTGCATGCTCCACCATGCCATTGTCGCGGTCAGGGTCATGCCACCTCTCGGCCCTTTCGGTCCAAGCCATCCACCTGCTCCGCCCTCCTGAACCGCGCGCCCCCTTTGCCGTGGAGAGGTACGACTAGACCAAGCTGGTAACTTTCATCCCATTACTCTGCGGTCTGCATTCCAAGTACAATTTGCACCGGACTACCAACATGGAAAAACAAAACTCGCTCTACCACTTAAAAGGTTAGTTGGACTTTCCTGACCATCTTTGCAATGATTTACGTTGTCTGTCACAATCATATGCTTACCCCGCAACAAGGCACCTGTTCCGAGCTAAGCAGGGGACTTAATGTTGATGGTGGTCTTTAGTTTAGGGTTAAAATCGTAAAATGCTAAACCCTAGCAGACATTTAAAACAAGCATTTACTAAGCACATTAATAAAAGCTATGAATATGTCCCTAATAATTATCAGGGTATATTTTTTCAAATTAGGGTTACGACAAACCAAACCCTAATACCCCGGCGTGCCAATGGAAAATCATGTCAGCCACTCCTATCCCAAGCTATCCGTGCCATGCCAATCGCACCGTGCCATGGCCCTAGCTATGCTAGCCGCATCTCGTGTGCCAATGGCAAATCATGCCAGCCACACCCTACCGCGCCAAAGCATGCCGACCATGCTAACCGCACCCCGCGTGCCAATGGAAAATCATGCCAGCCATGCCTAGCCCAAGCTAGCCGCGCCATGCCAATCGCACCGTGCCATGGCTCTAGCTATGCTAGCCGCATCTCGTATGCCAATGGAAAATCATGCCAAGCACACCCTACCACGCCAAAGCATGCCGATCATGCTAGCCGCACCCCGCGTGCCAATGGAAAATCATGCCAGCCACGCCTAGCCCAAGCTAGCCGCGCCATGCCAATCACAACGTGCCATGGCCCTAGCTATGCTAGCCGCATCTTGTGTGCCAATGGCAAATCATGCCAGCCACAGCCTACCGCGTCAAAGCATGCCAACCATGCTAGCCACACCCCGTGTGCCAATGGAAAATCATTCCAGCCACGCCTAGCCCAAGCTAGCCGCGCCATGCCAATTGCACCATGCCATGGTCCTAGCTATGCTATCTGTATTTCGTGTGCCAATAGAAAATCATGCCAGCCACGCCTAGCCCAAGCTAGCCGCACCATGCCAATTGCACCATGCCATGGCCCTATCCATCCATGTCAATCACAACGTGCCATGGCCCTAGCTATGCTAGCCTCATCTCGTGTGCCAATGGCAAATCATGCCAGCCACACCCTACCGCGCGAAAGCTTGCCAACCATGCTAGCCGCACCCCGCGTGCCAATGGCAAATCATTCTAGCCACGCCTAGCCCGAGCTAGCCGCGCCATGACAATTGCACCATGTCATGACCCTATCTATGCTATCCGCATCTCGTGTGCCAATGGAAAATCATGCCAGCCACGCCTAGACTAAGCTAGCAGCGCCATGCCAATTGCACCATGCCGTGGCCCTAACCATGCTAGCCAATTGCACCATGCCATGGCCCTAGCTATGCTAGCCGTATCTCATGTACCAATGGCAAATCATGCCAGCCACACCCTACCGCGCCAAATCATGCCAACCATGCTAGCCGCACCCCTCGTGCCAATGGAAAATCATGCCAGCCACGCCTAGCCCAAGCTAACCACGCCATGCCAATTGTACCATGCCATGGCCCTAGCTATGCTAGCCGCATCTCGTGTGCCAATGGAAAATCATGCCATCCACGCCTAGCTCAAGCTAGCCGCGCCATGCCAATCGCACCATGCCATGGCCTTAGCCATAAAAGCCACGTCTCGTGTGCCAATGGAAAATCATGCCAGCCACACCTAGCCCTAGCTAGTCACGCCATGCCTTGGCCCTAGCCACGCCATGCACCCATGGAGAACCTTTGGCCACATATGCCAAACCATGCCAAATCATGCCATGCCAACCTAGCTACGCCAAGGCATGCCATGATAGCCTGGCCCTCCCTCATGGAATCTTCCTGAGTTTTTGTTTCGTGCTGTTTTTCCCTCCCGAACAAGTTCAAAACCTAAATATCCCCGCGAATGGAGATAGGAAATTCTTTTCCGGTTGATTTGAGGGGCGGAACATCGAAATCCGAGTCTGTACTAGAATTCTGTAGCGGTTCTAGTGAAGGGAACCAATTAGGGTTTCTAAACCAAATTGAAGCCAGGCGCTCATTAACGGTTGCCCTTCAATTCCAGGAGCAAATCCTGGTCGTATAAAGTCTCCACATGACTTTATCCCTAGCTTGGTCACATACCAAGCCAAGCTAACTGCGCCATGCCTCGCCATGGCCCCTCATGCGATGCCACCATACTGGCCTTCCCCACGCGGTTACCAAATTGAAGCCAGGCGCCCATCAACGGTTTCCCTTCAATCCCATGAGCAAATCCTGGCCGTATAAAGTCTCCTCAAGACTTTATCCCTAGCTGGGTCACGTACCTAGCCAAGCTATCTGCGTCATGCCTCACCATGGCCCCTCATACCGCGCTACCATACTGGCCTTCCCCATGCGGCTACCAAATTGATGTCAGGCACCCATCAATGGTTTCCCTTCAATCCCAGGAGAAAATCCTGGCCGTATAAAGTCTCCTCATGACTTTAGCCCTAGTTTGGTCATGTACCTAGCCAAGCTAGCTGCGCCATGCCTCGCCATGGCCCCTCATGTCGCGCCACCATACTGGCCTTCCCCATGCGACTACCAAATTGAAGCCAGGCGCCCATCAACGGTTGCCCTTCAATCCCAGGAGCAAATCCTGGACGTATAAAGTCTTCTCATGACTTTAGCCTTAGCTTGGTCACGTACCTAGCCAATCTAGCCGCGCCATGGCCCCTCATGACGCGCCACCATACTGGCCTTCCCCATGCGGCTACCAAATCGAAGCCAGGCGACCATCGACAGTTGCCCTTCAATGCCAGGAGCAAATCCTGGCCGTCTAAAGTCCCCTCACGACCTTAGACTCGAAACCATATCTTGCTCGCGCACCTAGTCCAGGCTAGTCACGCCATGCGCCCATGGCAAACCCTTGGCTCCTCACGCCAAGTCTAAACATACCCTATCCGTGCCACCTGTTGGACCTCACTACACGGATACCAAAAAAACGGCGTGCAATGATCAACGGTTGCCCCTCCTCTCAAGATGCAACATCTCGACCGTCGAAGGTCACCTGGATAGCAAGTTCCCCAAGCTCGACTTGCCAAGCCACAACAACGTTTTACACGTTTTCCAAAAAACATTCGAGATATCAACACAAACAGAGAGATTCTCTTTGGATATTGGTTTGGTGGTCTACAACGTGCGGCGTACACTATGCCCCTCATAAGGAAGTGTCATAAGGGTGAGGCGCCTAGTAAATATGGGAGTTTTGTGGGAAACGTTCATGGGACATAAAGCCGTGAGTTAACAAACTTTATGGACATCAATTCCATAACGTTAACAGTTTCATGAAAATCATTTTCATGCGTTAGCCACTTTATGGGACATCAAGTCCATGCATACGGTTACCACCTACTCCCATTTACTCCTCACTCCTTAATGAGACCAGAGTATGTTTCTACTACAACTTGTATAAATAGGTCTCACCTATTTCCATTTGACAACACAACACTAGTGGAAAAAAGCAGTTTTAAGATAGTTGAAAAGTGTCGTATTAGAGAGAAATAAGACACTTTGGAGTTGCCGCTGAAAGTGCCGTAGATTCAGTGTCTTTTTCTAGAACGACACTTTCACTGAGCCTCTGAATTACGATGCTTCTTAGATGCCGCTAAGCACGACAACTGGATTACGTCGTTTATTTAATTTATTTTGAAATAAAAAAAAAACAATTCAGATCTGGCTGACTGATTTTAGCAATTCTGACTAGACTGAAATAATGTTGATTCAGACTCAAAATGCACTAAATTGAAACTAAAATGACAATTCGAATTCAGATGAAATCAAATAATAATTCATTTCATATAAAATGTCAATTACATCCAATAAATTGTAAATTTAGTTCAAAATCCTAAAGAAAATTGATCCAAGTCCTAAAGTCAATTTACAAGGATTCTATAATCAATTTCAGTGATTATGACCTGGGGACCAGCTTTTTTGGTCACAAGATACACAACTTGCAGAACTTTAGACTTTGTTGGTCAAGGACAAGGTATTCACCTCTACCAAGTGCTATTGCAAGTACAAGCAGTAGCATAGTACTTGTCTATATGCAGCAACTTCCAGACGTTCGGTACACAGTAACATCAATGCAGCAGCAACCATAATCTAGTGAAGTGATGAAATAAATAAAAGTGATTTCAGCATGCCAATGATATAAGATAAACACAAATAGATAATAAAAAAGTCTAAGAACTACATTAATAACAAAGTAACACCACCTAGACTTCAAATCAGGTAAAAGTGATGGAGATGGTATACCCGTAGATCTTTAAGGAATCCAACTGCACCAAGTAGATTTTCCCTACCCACATCTTCATCAGCACGAAGTACATAACCTCCGTCTTTACTTTCAACAAGTTGAAGAAACTGAAGAGATTGTGGCGGATTGCACCAGTATCTAGATGTTGAAGGAATCACTGTTTGTGTTCATCAGGTGCTCAGCCACTTTCATATTTACTCATTCAATCACTTGTATCCAGCTGCATAACAAAACCAAACCGAATCAAACGTAATTGGAAGCATGGATTAGAAGAAATAAATTGAAAATAATACAAAGAAAATACAGTTACAATTCTGCATACACCATGATGAGTAAAAAGAGTAAAGCTAGTCAAAATTTCACATTAAGAAGAATGGGTATAATGAAGAAAGGAGAGGCGACTGAAGCGGCCAAATACATAATTGAATATAACATATCATATACTATATAAAAGAAAAAAAAAGATGGAAATGAAGGACTCAAAATTCAACTATAAATGCTCTCTATTAGATGAATAGGTGTTAAGCATCTGATATTTAAATTTTAGTCTTGTTTTGCTAGTTCAACGTCATAAATACGTGATATTGATGCCACTGGTATCTCAAATATGCGATATTAATGTTATAAGTATCTCAAATTAGGACAATAGATATGAACATCAGCATCTGGAACAACCACATGGAATTTTCACCCATAAGAAGGAGCTGCAGTTGCAAGACTTACAGAAGTGCTATCGGCAAATCCCTTGGTGGCAATCTCCTTGCACAAGCTCGGCATAATCAAGGGCCTGTGACAAAATTCAAACTCATGAAGTTAAAACTACAAATAACCAGAGTAATATCTGAAGAGACTTTTGTATCTCGGGCATTTAAAAAATAAATGGATTAAGTCCAAGGACTTGAAGAGTTCGATATCTTGTAAACTTTCATACATGGCATTTTATTTCAGTTGCGAATGCATGCAAGACTTGTATTGATAACACATAGATATGGCACAAATTTGAAAAGCCCATGAGTGAAACTTATTACTTGATTTTTTACATTTTCTAAACCATATATACAGTTAGGAAAACAAAAAGGTGAACTATATACCTCAATTGCGAAAATCTTGGAAACAATCCACCTGATCTGAGCGCAAAGTTTATTCCTTCCTCCCGCCTGTTAATCAATTACTAACTTCAGTCTTTAAGAATCAAGTGCATATGGAGCTCAATTTTCAGTAACGCGAAGACATTTTTTGGAGTCTCCAAGATCTAGTAGATAGCTCTCTTTACATTTAACTTATCCAGAAATAAATGGAGCTAGAACCGACACCCAAGTGCAGTTTACAACAATTAACAAACTTTAGGCTGCCCCCTATTTCGGTAGTTCCAAAGCTCAAGTTGCAAAAACATAGCTAGGTACAGAGCAAGAAAGGAAATCAAGAAAACTAGAATTAGGTACCTTGCCTTAATCTCAGTAGTATTGCCAATACAGGGCCTCAAAACAGCTAGACCAGAGTCACATAGATAAGGTATGAATTCATGATCAAGAAAGATGTTTGCAGCCATCAATTTGGTGTGAGAACAGGTGGGGAACTTGTCGAGTATAAGTAAATTGGTTCCAACACATAAAAGGAAAAACTATCATAACCTAAATAAAAATACTATGAATTATGAAAGATTACTTCATCAAAAACATAAAAACTACAACAAAACTAACACTGACGTCTCATCATTTGGGTATTATCCATATGAACTTGTAAGTATCATCTTGTTCTAATATCATAAATCTATAAAATTTACCTGGACATCAGTGAACAGGGCCTTGTAGATGGAACCAACAGAGCCCCCCTCATTTATCTTTGCAAAGAAAAATATAAGAGTTGATATCAGGTCTAGAGCTTCATCGACCAAGAAGAACCTGATGTTTTTGTAAAAGTACCCTATCAGATATGGTGAACCTCTTGTGATTATAGCCTGAGAAAATTGAAAACAAGAACAATAAAAAAAAACATTAGACTTTGTAAATACTAAGAGCTGCAGTTTCCGCCTTCTCATATTCAAACCGGAAAAGAATATTCAGAATCCTAGGAATAGAAAGCTTAGTTACATGTTGGTTGTCAGCATAGTGGACTAAAGATCGATAAATATCACAAAAGTACTATCGGCTAAACTGATACAACAGTACGACTGGACAAAACCTACAACATTGCACATAATGTATTCGTCTTTGTTGCAACTTCTTGATGTTGCATCATCTATAGTTCATTGAATAAGTGGAGTGTTTCATCTACCTGCATACAAATAGATGAATCCATGATAGGTGCATTTTGCACATATATTTTGTGTTAATTCCATGCTAGTATTTGTTGGTTTTCTTGCAGATTATTGTGTGTTACGCTTGTTTTATCTTATTTGTGTGCTATTAGTGAATAATCAAAGAAGAAGTGAATTTGAGCTTAGTTGTGTAATAAAAGAAGCTAGCTAAGAGTGAAGAAGGGCCAAAGACCAAATGTAACTCGTCCAAATACAAGATTTCTACTTTTCACTGTGTAGAGGACGAGAAGGGAAAGCCAACGGCGAAAGAACGGAGTCATTCAGAGTTCGTATGAAGAAGTTATGGGCAAAATAAGAATGAACTTGGAATTAAACTGTCAGTCTTCCAGGACTGACAGTTGAATGGGCATCTCTTGTTAAGGGGCACCCTCACTGTACGTTAAGGGACACCTTTATGTTAAGGGGTAGCCAGTTCAAGGGAAGTGCTAAAGGGAGTCCGGTCTGTTACTTAAGGGACTGTCATAATACGAATACTGTTAATGGCACCTGCAATTCTGTTAAGGGGCCGCCACCATTTTCTTCACTTTCACGACCAGTCAGGGGTTGATACCATTGACGGAGCTCAGCAACGAAGAATCGAAGTAATGGTGAAAAATGGTGCTCGGGTTATGAACAAAAATAGGAGAAGATGATGGCTTGCTGTTGTCGAGATCGATGAGAAATGGACTTTGCCGTGGGTTTGCTGCCATTAATGTTGCTGCCAACATTGATAGAACTCGAGCTGTTTACAGCTGCTCGAGAAAAGCTCAAGGAGACGAGCATGACATGCATGAAACACGAGCTCGAGATAATGACGCTATTGTTTGGTTACTGTGGACTGAGATGGCTTGCACGTGAAGAACAGAAGAGTAGCATGGCATAGGAACAAGAGCTGCTGTACGGGAGTGTTGGCTGATGGAATTAGATGGAGTCATGGTTACTGCATGCATGGACGAAAAGAGATGATGGTTGCGGCTCGATCTTGGCAGTGATGACGAACTTGAAGTGAACACGAGCTTGGATATGGCTTGAGGTTTTATTTGGGTTGTAGTAAGTATGGGCTGTTGGGAGAGTTTGAGCTCGAGTTTGGAGGTCCTAGATGTGTTGTTGATGGTCAGCAATGGCCGTAAGCAAGGATGAGGAGTAATTAATTAAGAGAATGACGAAGTCAGAAAAAACGGTCAGAGAAGCACATGCGCATGGTTTGAAGACAGAAAAATTGTTGCGCATTTCCCCTATAAATAGAGCTGGAATGCTCCTCCCAAAAACACCAAGACATTAGTCTTCCTTCTCTTCTTCTTCTTTTAGTTCGTATTTTGCTCTCTTCTTTTAGTTCTTTATTTACTTATTTGCTAGTATTTCAAAATTATGAGTAGCTAAAACTCTCTTTGATTAAGGGCGATTTCGAAGCCCGAAATATGAATCTTCAATCGATATGAAATAACTTATTCTCTTGCATTTATTTATGTTATTGATTGATTTTCTACTATTCTAATATTGTCTATGGATTATTTGTTAAGGGTTTAAGTTCGAAATTAAATCATTAATTCTTAATCTATTTGCTAGTTTAGATTTTCTTCGACCCGTAATTGTCTAGAAATATAAACGCAAGTAGCAATATATGGGTACTGATGATGGGACTTTGTTAAGTGCCCGTATGTAGAAATCAACACTAGTAGGTGATTCATGCTTTTGATTTCATCACTAGGAGCAACCTTATCTCACAAAACTTAGAGCATTTGTTTAAGTCACACCTAGTAAGCGTACCTCTAGGAAACTTGGCAAGTAGGAACCGGTAGTCGAGCGCTTCCGTATCCGGTGAGCTTAGGAGATAATAACGGAATAGTTGAGCGTACTAATTATTCTAGGGTTGTTAGTAACATGATAATGCAAAGAACTTGGCTATATATCAATTTGGTTTGTATTCCGTGGTCTAGAATGAACCTTTAATCAATTCTATCTCATTTTTTAATACAATTTACAATTTTCAGATTTTCTACAACACAATCATCTTTGCTAAGAATATTTGCTTAACAACTAGAAACTTCATACCTCCCTTGGGACGATCCTGCTTACATAATACTACTTGCTAGTGTAAAAAGTAGAGAAATATTATTTTTGCGAGTTCGACGCCTCGTCAAAATTGGCGCCGTTGCCGGGGAGCAGTCGGTAGCTTTTAGTTGTTTTATTTATTTTTATTTTTTTTATGTGTTCATAATGGATTAATAGTATTCATGACCCGTCTAGAACGGGGGAAAAATTCTATAAACGATTTATGTGCATAATTTTTATTTTTAGGTTTAAATAAAAAAAATTAAAAAAATTAAAATAATAATAATAATTTTGTAGCATCGTCATGTTTCCATTTAGAAATAACATGTACGATGTACAAGATCAATCATATCTTAGTGGTAATCAATTTTATACTAATCAATATGGTTTTCAATCTCATTCATATGAAAACTACCAACCATCCTATGGGTATAATCAAAACCAATCTTTTGGCTATGATCAATATCACACAGAACATTATGAATATTCTCATACATGTCAACAACCTTATGACGGGCATGTAAGTGAACAATCACGAGGATGGAAGGACAGTTATACTTCTAATCAATTGTTTTCTAGTGATGTGCAGGTGACAGAGAGTTTTGAACCAGAAACTTATGATAACGAATCAAGACCTACTCCTCTTCATCTGGTTTTTCCTTCACTCTTTTCAAAAGAGGAGATTGTGCATAACAGTGGAAAGCGTGTTAATATCAGAAAACTTTTCAAGCAACACGAGCAGCTAGAAGAAGCCGGGGCATCACAAAAGACTCTTTATGAAATTAACAAAGTCATAGAATTGGAATTTGAACGTCGTTTCGATATGGACGATTATGAGGAAGATTCTGATGAAGATGGGCATCCTTTGGAAAGTCCTTGCAATAACGGTAAAGTTGTTCCAACTCCGGATCATTATAATGATCACTCGCCTATTCAAAAAGAGGAGAATGGATATGACATAACTGTTGTTATAGATGGTGTAACGTACTCAAATGAGGATTATAGAATTTGCACCAATGAACTAGACTTTATAGGAGAAGATTCTGATTCCTATGATGAGGTTGTTGAAGAGATTGAAATTGAGAAAGAAACCAAATTGATTAAAGTTGTGGAAGACCCAATTGAGCCTGCCAAGAAGTATAATAATGCCGAGACTTTAGTCAAAGCAGAAACCGATGAAGAATGGCTAAAATTTTTGATAGAGGACCACGATACACATGAGGTAAATAATTCATTACAATTCTTTAAGAATGATGAGGATCCCGTAATACAAGATATTGTGGAAGGTTTGTCTAATCCTTCGCATATTTCTAAATATTTTGATTCACATCACTTAGGGTTGAGTATTTGTGCTTCTAAAATTTTAAAGAACTATTTTACTTCTAAGTATCCACCACTTGATGTGTTTGATTCTAGTATTTTACAGGTTCACCAAGCTGAAGAACCTTTTGAAGTTCCCGAATTTTATGTTCTCTATCCACTTCTGAGTGTAGAAAGGACTAAGTGTGGGGGAAACTTCAATAAAATGATAGCTTCTATATTTATATCTTGTGCTAATATTTTCATGAAGCTGTTACTAGAATTGCATATTATTTTCTGGACAGACTACCAGATTTTCAGATTGTTGGTGTACGGACGATGACCAGAGGGTCAGGCTGAGGACGTTAAACTAAGCGCTGAATGGGAGGCAACCCATAGGTTTTGTATTTTCTATCCTTTTGTTTTTCATTTTTCTCTTTTTCATATCATATTTTAATTTCCCACCTTTATTTTACTTTGGACGAATCAATTACATTGAGGACAATGTAAAGTTCAAGTGTGGGGGAGTGTTTCCATATTTTGCATATAGAGCTTTTAG
Source organism: Papaver bracteatum (assembly GCA_023529315.1). Taxonomy (NCBI): domain Eukaryota; kingdom Viridiplantae; phylum Streptophyta; class Magnoliopsida; order Ranunculales; family Papaveraceae; genus Papaver; species Papaver bracteatum. The sequence goes on along the minus strand of JAJJWX010004952.1, from coordinate 144,756 downwards.
CCTTTTTGAGTCAATTTTTTTAAAATATTTGTATATATTTGCATAAAAAACCTTCAACTTGTAGAGATTTTAGAGTCACTAGCATCCTTCTAGGTATGTTTACATAGAGAATTTTGACCGACATAACTGAACTTGGAAATGTTAGAGAACTACGTTCGGATTTCTTACAAATTGGAGTGTTAAATAATGGATTTAATCATGCCAGTGATGCAAATTAGGAGCAGAGAGAAATGCATTATTAGAGTTGTTGAACAATCATTAGTGGAGACTACCTATTTTCAAATCAACAGAGGCACCAGACCAAATTTTCTTTGTAGCTGACTAAAGAGCTTTCTTTTGAGTGTGTGTCACCGTACGTAAATTCCGGGTAGAATGGTGAGCTACCCAAATTCACACCATTTTCAGCACTACATTTGATCTCTTGAGTGCTAATTTTGTCAATCATGAGGATGACGTCTATAGATGAAAGCCTCCTTCTTGTAGTTTGATTTGCAGTTAGCACCATTCTCTCTCGCCAACAACAGATCCATAGAAACACCCAACATCATCATCAACAAAGGAGCCACATCAAAATCTACAAGGAAAGTTGAAGACGTTTAAGGTTTATAAGCAACAATACAAGGAAGAGCAAATTTCATATCTAAGTAAAGCAACATAGTTTGAGAAGATTTTTAAATACATGTTGAAGACTTGCAATATAAGGAAGAGAAAATTCTATATCCAAGTATGAAGACTGATTTACAAGAGAGAAGAAAATCGAAAGATGAGAGTTATTGAAGTTTATGATACAAAGTCAATACAAGTTGCGAAGATCAAAGTGGTAGAGTACTTCTTTCATGGCCATGTTAATTTTATTATTATAGTTGCAATCTTATAAAAAAATATATATATAAAATAATAATAATTATATATATATATATATATATATATATATACAAAAATAGAAAATATACAAAGAAAAAAAAAAGAGAAAAAAAAATACAAAATACAAAAAGATTTGCATTTAGGATTTATTTCATCAATAAAGCCATGTGGAAGAAAAATATATAAAGAAGTTTCAAGCAACAAGGAAATATAGGAAAAGAGTTACAAATTGTCAAAGTTTTATGAAGTTCAACAGTTTATCATCAACAGTTGAAACCGAAGACGAAGACCAAGAAGATGAAGAAGACGAGCTGAAGACTACGTTTCTATTGGATTCTGTGAGAGTGGTGTTATCATCATTGCAATCAGATGTGAAGGTGGTAAGTACTCTCATCCTTGCTATAGTGGTTGATTTCCTTTCTTAGAGATCATCAGAAAAAAGTTTTATTTCCCACGATTTTGTGGGGTCTCCAGAAATAATTCGGAAGGTTTCCTTCCCACCATCCAACGTGTGTAGGAGTTCTCTCTTCATTCCTACCTGCACACAGGTGAGACCCATAAAAAAGCTGTCTTATTGAGTGCAATTATCATAAAATCCTTTTAAAGTGAGGCAGAAGTCGAGGCGAAATGCTTATTGGTCGCTCTCAAACACGCGTTCTCTCATTATGGTGTGATTATTTCTCACTCAAAATTTAAAGAATGAGAATATGTTCTTTGGTATTTCTAACTTCTTATTACTAGCATGCAGAAACTCTATGTCTTCATAGCTCTTTGGATGCTTGGGACGCTGGAACGCTTTGAAGTTGGAGTAGGTTTTGTGGGTATACCTCTAGTAAGGCCTCACGAGACTATAACTCATCCACTAGGGACACCTAGGGGTTTAAAGGCTTGTTGCACATGCTAAGTGCAACCGGGTCCTCAACGACAGAGATTTGTTTTGTTTTAGGTTAGATAGTTTGCTCGAGGACTAGCAAAAGCCAAGTGTGGGGGAATTTGATAGGTGCATTTTGCACATATATTTTGTGTTAATTCCATGCTAGTATTTGTTGGTTTTCTTGCAGATTATTGTGTGTTACGCTTGTTTTATCTTATTTGTGTGCTATTAGTGAATAATCAAAGAAGAAGTGAATTTGAGCTTAGTTGTGTAATAAAAGAAGCTAGCTAAGAGTGAAGAAGGGCCAAAGACCAAATGTAACTCGTCCAAATACAATATTTCTACTTTTCACTGTGTAGAGGACGAGAAGGGAAAGCCAACGGCGAAAGAACGGAGTCATTCAGGGTTCGTATGAAGAAGCACTACAAGAATAATGGCTTTTGACAACGGACATTCGACAATGCTTCGCGGGACGTTGTAGAAAAGAGAGTTTTCAACAACACTTCTTTTTAATAAACATTGTTGAATGATATGTGTTGTCCATTTATCTATCAGAGGTTATTTCCTAATAGCCATACACGTGAGAAAGGCACTAACTTAAAATCACGGCCCTTAGATCTAGTTTACTTTTTTTAGAGATTCTAACTCACATTAACCTTTTAACCTATCTCTCTCGAGAGAAACCAGTGCTCCTATTCTCTCTGCCTCTCACTCACTTCTTCATCTTCTCCCTTTTTAACTTCAATTGAGTCCCTGAGTTGGTTTCGATTTCAAACCCACATCTTCTTGTAGATCTTCATTTCAACACATACACTTCCATCTCTATACTAACTCCAAGAAAAACCATATATAAATTGATTTTCCATTTGGATATTGGAATTAGGGTTTTCGAATTGATTTAAGTTCGATGTAATTGAATCTGTTTTTCACTGAGAAGAAGCTTTTAGTACTTATTTATTCGTTCGATTTTGTATTTCTGGTGATATTGAGGTAAAAAAAAAATCTGAGTTTCGATAGATCGGGTTTGATTTTCATCTGAAACTCGGATTTAAATTTCAATTAAAACCCTAATTTTCTTTAAGCTTCAGTTTCGGTTGTAAACACTAACTTTTTTTTTTTTTTTTTTTTTTTTTTAATTTCAATCTCAGACACCTTCAATTTCAGATAGGATTTCTGTTTCAGATAGTTGGTTGTTTTTTATTTTAATTTTAATCAAATCTCAATTTAAATTCCAATCTTCTCTCAATTCTATCGCCATTTTTTTATTTTGAATCTGTGTGTTTCTTAGTTTAATAATTGTTTGTTTGTGATTTTGTTGCAGGTGAGGTTTCCGGATTTTTAGCTCTTGGTGAAAATGTTACAGGACAAAATCCTATGGTAGCTAAAAAGGACAAGAAGAAGAAGAAGTCTAGAGGTACATCTCACAAGAGGATGCGATACAACAGAAATTTCCTTACTACTGGTAACATTTCTTCCCATATCTTAATTATTCAATCATTTTTGTTTGATAAAATGGCTTATCAAATGCCCGACTTATATTTCTTAACCTAATCGGAAGTGTTCAGTTTTCTTGGAGAGGGAATTGAAGGAGCTAGAGAAAGCACTGGTGATGATGGTAACTAGCTCACTGCTAGTGGTGGAGTTTACATGGACTGAACTAGTGGTGGTGAATTAGTGTTTGGAGAGGGAGATGGTGCTGAACTCTTCGGCATGCTATTGAGCTAATATCAAACTTGAGAATTTTAATGGTTTGTTTCTTCAACTGCTTATCATATGACTTGAATTTTTGTTTTACTTATACTCATTTGATGAAAATTCAGAAGAAAAACGAAAATTAGTTGTCATCTTTACACTTCTTTTGTCGATATCAATTGAGCTTGTTTATATAATTATAGCACTGTGAATGGTCTAAGTGAATGGTATATTGCTGAATAGGTTGATATGTCAACTATTGGTGAATAAGATGCACTTTGGAGATGGCCGGAATCTCATGGAACTGGTTTTGTTTCTTACTTCTCATCAAGAATTTTGTGTTATTGTTTTCCAGTGCTTGCTTATAACTATTGATCGATGTGGGCACAAACAAACAGAAGTTGCAGGATAATGATTTCTATGTTGAGCTCAAGCAAAATAGGACAAATGGATAGGTCAGATAGTTGATTAGAGCCTTGTTTCAACTACAATCTTGTTATGAGTTAGAGAGTGTATTCTCCTTTGTTAACTTAATTCTTACCCATATCATTCTCTTATTATAGTTCAGCGAAAGAAATTTTGACGGGGATGTGCACTATGCTCGAACCAAGAGAGTTCAGGTTAGTACATACGCGTTTGACATTTCAGCCTCATATAATAAGCAAATACAATAAAAATTCAAAGAGATAATCGCTGCCTCACCAGATGGTATAATTATTTTCTGTTCTAGGTGGAGTTTACCCGAAAGATGGGCAAAACTATACAGTAAGGAAGGAATTGAATTCTATTCGATGCATCTAGGTTGGGCTATGACAAGTGTTGTCAAAGGCTTACCTGAGATTTGTAAAAGGAAAGGATAAATTCTCTTGATATTTTGCTTACTTTGTTCTGTTTCTTCTGTGATAACTAGCTAAACTCTATTTGGTATTGCAGCATGTCATGGATGCTTCAAAAAAGTGATGAGGGTGCAGACACAGTAGCCTGGTTAACATTGCAGCATGTCATGTTATTGCCCTGGTTAGTTTTTGGTGTTGATAACTAAATGCATTGCTATTGTCTAAATTGCACTTGTGTTATTGTTGGATATTGAGTGGTGGTTGTTGGTAGGGATGACCGAGTGGTGTTGCTGGTGGGTACGTTGTTACTGATGTTTTTTTTTTTGTTTCTTTAATGTTTTTCCCTGGTTAATTAGTTTTTGTGAGAATTAAATGCATTGCTTTTAACTATATTGCACTTATACTAGCTTTAGTTAATTGTCTCAATTTTCTTGGTAGCTTAATCCATTTGAATCTGTCTAAAATTTTATGGGTATATATTTGGTATTTGATATCTTTTGTGTACTAACATCATTGTTGTTTTCATGTCTTCTAGCATATATGGCAGGGCCGTAGCTCGTGTGCTTCAGCTCAAATTTTCAATACCTAATTCAAGTTTTGTGGGCTAGATATACCATGAACTATAGTGCCAAACACTTGGTTTCCACTGGTGGCTGCGACGATATACTCGGAGAATTAAAGATTAGTTGTGGAAGAGGTTCATGCTGCAGTGTTTCTAGGGATCGTGCCAGTGGAAGGGGTGGTAGAGGATGTGTGGTTGTGGTTATGTATCGCATTTTTTTAATAATTATTCAAGTCAAGGAACTAGCTGAATTATCTCTCTCACTCATTTTCAAGACTGTTTTGCCTTCTTCCGGAACCATAGGTAATGCACCCTTCTCGTGTTTTGTGTGTTCTGTAATATGGGTTGTTTCTTGTGTATCATTTATTCACTCACTCTCAAAACTCAACCTAATTATTTTCATTTGTTAGACCTATTCGAGGAATTCGATACCATTTTTTCGATTATTATCCATGTTAGTGTAGTAGTACTTGTGCCAAGTAAATTTTGATGCTTCAATGTGCTGTTTTCAATTTGGACACATGTGAAGGTGCAAAAAAAAAAAAGGAAAACGAATTTTCAGAATGCCTTTTACTTTGTTGACCTTTGATTTTATCACCTTGAACTGTTAACAATTTAAGGACAGGGGTGGGATACTCCATCCACTGAATCTTTAATCATAAGTTTTAGTAACTGGTATTTAATCATCATTTTTGTTGTTATTGATGTTTTTACATGGAAAATGCAGGCATTAGATTCAAGGAACATGGAGATATTTCTGACCGGGGGATATAAAAATGGTAGATGGTACTAAAAAGAGAATGAATCCTCTCAAATTAGGACACACACACTAGTGGAGCTACAGGGTTCATTTATGACATCAAGTACCTAAAAGAGCGAGCAACTACAGGTGAATATAAACCCGGAAACTGAAACCATATCTTAAACTTCTTCAACCATGCATGTAAACTGAACAAAATCTTGTGTCATTCCAAATTGGAGGGCTTGTTAAAGGTTTATTATTTTTTTTATTGTAAATCGGTACTGTAAAATGTTTGCTTCCTAAGTCCTTAAGCAAACCTCTTTTGACATGCGTTCATACTTTTTTGCAGCACGGTGTATGGCAGAAGAAGATCAACTTGTATTTAGGCCCAATTAAAACTATGGCAAGGTACCAGCAACCGTCACGTCAGCTGTTGGTCTGAACCAGTTCCCTGCAGTTGATGATACAACAACCGAGGTCTCTCCTAGCTTCCCTTTTGGTGCACAGGATGGTTACCACTTTGCATGACCCTTTATTTGTATTTTATTTTTAGGTCTGATAAGGGACATACTCTAACTGCCACATATTTCACCATATTTATGCTTTGAAGACCACTAATGAGAACACAATCACAGTAGGAGGTTCGTATGCAATTGATCCCTTAACATATGTGAAGTACATGCTCAACAACCAAGGAAATATTGCTGCTCTCATGCAACACAATATCAAACTCAAGTCCATCTTGAAACTCTGGTGAGTTCGACACCAAGGCCTTGGATAAGGATCCAGGTTCGAATTGGCCCTTGCTCTCAAGCATTGAGTGATCGTCTTCTAAATATTCATTGTCCGGAAATGATGTTACGCTGCTGGGATTGTTTGATCTTGTCTTTTGTTTGTGATCTATTATGAACATTGATTGAATGTAAAGAAGTGCATTATATTTATACATAAAAATTTCATATTTGATATATTGTGATGTTTTTTCTAATTTTTTTTTTAAATCTAAAAATATTTCGACAACGTTTCGTCAATGTTGTTGAGACAACATCTCACAATGGAACAAAGTTGTTGTCATTGGGTCATGTATGATAACGTTTCCTGCAATGGAGAATAACCGTTGTCAAATTGACAAAACTTTTAACAACCCCCCATACAACAACGTCTGGAAAAACGTTGTCATACCATTTCGACAACGGCTTTTCCGTGTTGTCAAAGGCCGTATTTCTTGTAGTGAAGTTATGGGCAAAATAAGAATGAACTTGGAATTAAACTGTCAGTCTTCCAGGACTGACAGTTGAATGGGCATCTCTTGTTAAGGGGCACCCTCACTGTACGTTAAGGGACACCTTTCTGTTAAGGGGTAGCCAGTTCAAGGGAAGTGCTAAAGGGAGTCCGGTCTGTTACTTAAGGGACTGTCATAATACGAATACTGTTAATGGCACCTGCAATTCTGTTAAGGGGCCGCTACCATTTTCTTCACTTTCACGACCAGTCAGGGGTTGATACCGTTGACGGAGCTCAGCAACGAAGAATCGAAGTAATGGTGAAAAATGGTGCTCGGGTTATGAACAAAAACAGGAGAAGATGATGGCTTGCTGTTGTCGAGATCGATGAGAAATGGACTTTGCCGTGGGTTTGCTGCCATTAATGTTGCTGCCAACATTGATAGAACTCGAGCTGTTTACAGCTGCTCGAGAAAAGCTCAAGGAGACGAGCATGACATGCATGAAACACGAGATCGAGATAATGACGCTATTGTTTGGTTACTGTGGACTGAGATGGCTTGCACGTGAAGAACAGAAGAGTAGCATGGCATAGGAACAGGAGCTGCTGTACGGGAGTGTTGGCTGATGGAATTAGATGGAGTCATGGTTACTGCATGCATGGACGAAAAGAGATGATGGTTGCGGCTCGATCTTGGCAGTGATGACGAACTTGAAGTGAACACGAGCTTGGATATGGCTTGAGGTTTTATTTGGGTTGTAGTAAGTATGGGCTGTTGGGAGAGTTTGAGCTCGAGTTTGGAGGTCCTAGATGTGTTGTTGATGGTCAGCAATGGCCGTAAGCAAGGATGAGGAGTAATTAATTAAGAGAATGACGAAGTCAGAAAAAACGGTCAGAGAAGCACATGCGCATGGTTTGAAGACAGAAAAATTGTTGCGCATTTCCCCTATAAATAGAGCTGGAATGCTCCTCCCAAAAACACCAAGACATTAGTCTTCCTTCTCTTCTTCTTCTTTTAGTTCGTATTTTGCTCTCTTCTTTTAGTTCTTTATTTACTTATTTGCTAGTATTTCAAAATTATGAGTATCTAAAACTCTCTTTGATTAAGGGCGATTTCGAAGCCCGAAATATGAATCTTCAATCGATATGAAATAACTTATTCTCTTGCATTTATTTATGTTATTGATTGATTTTCTACTATTCTAATATTGTCTATGGATTATTTGTTAAGGGTTTAAGTTCGAAATTAAATCATTAATTCTTAATCTATTTGCTAGTTTAGATTTTCTTCGACCCGTAATTGTCTAGAAATATAAACGCAAGTAGCAATATATGGGTACTGATGATGGGACTTTGTTAAGTGCCCGTATGTAGAAATCAACACTAGTAGGTGATTCATGCTTTTGATTTCATCACTAGGAGCAACCTTATCTCACAAAACTTAGAGCATTTGTTTAAGTCACACCTAGTAAGCGTACCTCTAGGAAACTTGGCAAGTAGGAACCGGTAGTCGAGCGCTTCCGTATCCGGTGAGCTTAGGAGATAATAACGGAATAGTTGAGCGTACTAATTATTCTAGGGTTGTTAGTAACATGATAATGCAAAGAACTTGGCTATATATCAATTTGGTTTGTATTCCGTGGTCTAGAATGAACCTTTAATCAATTCTATCTCATTTTTTTAATACAATTTACAATTTTCAGATTTTCTACAACACAATCATCTTTGCTAAGAATATTTGCTTAACAACTAGAAACTTCATACCTCCCTTGGGACGATCCTGCTTACATTATACTACTTGCTAGTGTAAAAAGTAGAGAAATATTATTTTTGCGAGTTCGACGCCTCGTCAATCCAAAAGACCTAAAGTCATGATACACAAGAAAATAGTATAAAGCTAAGACAAGGCATCCCGTTTATAATAGTAGAACTGCAACAAAACAAAGATGCAAAGGTGAGGAGTAACACAAGCATGATTATACCTAATTGAGGATGCCATCACATGTTTTTATGCAGTCTGTAAATGCATTTCCTGTCTTCTCAAAAGAAAAATAAAGAATCAGTTAAAGACGAACAATATCTCATTTTCAAAAAGTTCGAAATAATCAACCAGGCATCTATTATATAGGAACTAGATCCATATTTCTCATTCAATTCCAACAAACCTTCTTTCACAATCTACAAAATCAAAACAAAACCCATCATCGGATCTTCAATAAATCAAAGCCTTTTATAAGAAAAATCCTGATTAGCAAAAAAGAATAAGAACTCGATACTTGTTAGTTGAATCAAGGGGGTGAGAACCCCTAAAATCCACAATTAGGCCAAAACCCCCACATCGATTTTGTCATACGAAACACATACCAACAGATCTAAGAAAAAATGGACGTAAAAATAAAAAGAATAAGTTAGGGATTAGAAGATTTACCTTGTGAACCATCACTGATTATCGATCGGTCTTCTAATTACTCCTGCCAAAAAAATCAAAGCAGTTATGAAACCCTAACAATAAAACAAGCAATTAAATTGCAAAGATCGAAATTGGAAAAGAGAAAAAGAAATTTCAGACCTAACTTTATCTTCTGAAGTTGAAGAAACTGGAAACAACGAATTATTAGAACAACAACTGATTAAGACCCTAACATCAAAGAAAAATGGTTGAATAAGAAAATAGTTTTGAGATTCAAGATTTAAAGTTTTCAGGAAAAAATGAAGGGACTAGTGATTTCCGTTTTTCAGAACAATCATATAATAACCTTCTCATGTTCTTTCTTTAAGCCATGAACGATCTGAACAAAAGTTAGGTAAGAAAAGATTCTGAAAAAGAAAATGAGAGAAGAAGAAAAGGTTTCTGGTGTTAAGAGGAAAAATAGAAAAGATAAACCGACAATGAAAGAGAAAGTATAATAAACGATTATATCTCCTCGAAAATATCTATCAGAGGAAGGTTACTATTCCTATGTCGTTGTAGAAGTCAACCAAATTTGACTAAAGGAAAGTACTTCCTGAATGTGTTGTTGTATAAGTCAACCAAAGTCCTACTACAACGACATCTTGATATTAGTCAGCGAGACTTTTGTTATGTAGTTTTTTCCCGATATTTTATTGGTGTCATTTCATTATGTCTTAGATAGCCCTTTTTCCACTAGTGAAGTTCATTCGGACAAGAGAATACTCATAATACTTACCTGCTAGCTCCTCTCATGAGCTCTGGTACTTTTCTGAAAATAAGTGGTATAAACCAAATTTCTCTTCCAGAATAAACTATTCTGGTCTCACACTCTCTTTGCTCCCCTCCCCAAAACCAACCCATTCTCATCCTCTTTGTGAACGAAGCAAGAATGCAACGACCATTTCTTGGTTTAGGCCAGACTTGTACAGATTGATCTCTCGAACCTAAAAGTGCTCAACGTGCAGCACATTTGTTTAGGGTTTAAACCAGTTTCTCACTTACCTACCGAATTTACCGAAATCGGCAGAAGCTATTTTCACCTGTAAACAACTAGTTAACCAAAATTGTTAGCCAAATGATAACTTTCATATCAACCATATTATTCTTCACCATAACTAGTCCAAATGACTCAAATGAACTGGTTAGAGAGTTGTTCAATTGCTATGAGATCTCATGTAATACACAAGACACAATTGAAGCAAAAAACGATATGATTCACTTGAATGGATTCATGAACTATAAAGCCACGATTTGCAACAACATTCCTTAGTTTATTAAGATACGTTCACAAACATTGTTTTTAGACATAACCCACTTAAGTTCGTGGACTCAAGTTCACCGGTTGGAGTTCACAAACTTGAGCAAAAATTCTCGGGTTCGAGAACTTCCGTCAGTTCGCGGACTGAAACCGAGCTACAACTCAAGTGGAAATTCTCGGGTTCGAGAACTACGCACGTTAGCGGACTGAGTTGACTGCTCACGTTCCGGTTTCACTTGATCAACAAAGTTCGCTAACTTCGGTTCAAGTGCTAAGGACTTATACATATATGTGTTACCACAATAACGTTTATATTCCCCAATTGTTATATTGTCTAAACTCTCATTTCAATCATTGAAACATTCTCAGAGAGCGTTATATAGTTGTTATTCACAAACTATTTTTCGTCAGAGCGATTTCCAAAATGATTGAAACATAACATCACTTTCGTCACTAGGTAAAGATGAACTTGGCTAAAGCGAAAGCTTTACCAACACATATTTCGAGAAATACATAAGCGAGATATACTCAGCTCGAAATATCACATGTGTATATTCTTAGTCTATATAGTAATACGACTTTTGTCTCAAGATAGGAGATAGAGTAGATAGACTTTCGAGTGATAGATAAGTTCAAGTCTCTCCATACCTTTTAGTCGATGAAGATCCACTGGTTCCTGAGTAGTCCTTCGTCTTGTATGATGATTTCCATAGAGTTCTTGAGCTCAACTACACTTTCTATCCTAGTCCGAGACCTTAGCTATAGTAGACTAGAAATCAAGACTTTATAGTTTTGATCACTAACATTGACAAACATGCTTGAGATAACAATGCATGCGAGTTCGACCGAGCAATGCTCTAACGAGAGGTCTTACTAGCCTGTTGAATACGTCTTATTTCCCCCCCTACTACTCTCCATGTTAAATACCATATCGTTTGAAGCAAAGAAAATATTCAAGAAAAATATTAATAAATTGATATATTCGAGATTTTTCTCGGTTTTTTGTAATTGTGAAATCTTTGAAATTGTATCGCGTTGTAGTAAATCAAATCAAAAACTTTTTATTTGTTGTAAGTAAAATGTTCAAGGAAAATGGTACTTAGCTTTCATGTTATTTGCTGTAGCTGTCAATCTCGCACGAGAAATATATTTCATGAAGTATATGGGTTGCTTGTGCGGAAATATCACCCTTGAATAAGATAATGCATCCCTTGCCTTCACACATCTCCTCATGTCTTGAAATATTTAAATGCCGCGAAACAAAGAAATGTATAAATGCGCCTTGGCACATCTCCTCCTGTCTTGAAATGTATAAATGCCGCGCAGCAAAAAAATGTATAAATGCTGCCCTCTAGAAATGTATAAATACCGCACAGAAAAAACAACCCTTGATTGATAGTATCGCCCTTGACATCTCTTGTTATTATCGCGCAACAAAAATAAAAATGAATGGTGGGAGTATTGAACCCCTTATCTGCCGCTCCCATAGTGAAGCCCTGACCAACTATACAGCCTCTCTTTCGTGACATAACCAAACGACCGCACAACTTTATCTCATATTCTCCCTTAGATTTTCAACAAAAATGTGCAGAAAAATACACATGAGGTGGGAATTCAAGCACCTTTATGCGAAATAAATGCATAACGTTCTTCTCTTATTTGTTTATTTGCCTTTGGCATTTCTTCACAAACTAGTTTTGTGCCCGTGCGTTGCACGGGCTTAGATTTTCTGTTTCGTGTATAAAGCCGAAAAATTATAACCCAAGTTCATCCTATCTGACGGGAAATACATCTCGGTAAATCCAAAGTGCACTGCCGGTATTCTTTGCCCATCCTCTAAAACTCAACATATTATCAGTGTATTGGGTTTGAGATAGCATTTCACCCTGTTGTCAACTGTAACATACAATCATTTTATTGCACTTGAACCACATATTTCATCAAATAATTGGTTTTTGTTTTTTTGGTTATGTCACAGAGACCTGAAATTACATTGTTCTAACCAATACACTTAATTAGCAACACAACAGATCTACTGTCACGAATACGAAGGAGAACACAGTTCCCACGAATTTGGAGTTTTTTTTTCTTCTGTGTTTCGCATCCTCATCTACAGCGTAGAACATCCGCATTCTCCCTCAACCACTTCCTCTTGTAGCTTAATTAAAATTCAAGCCAATGGTGTCCCAGATACATTAATTGCCGCACAACAATAGCACATCATAACAACTAACCATAGTAAGTAATTCAACCCATTGGCAAAATAGCAAGAAGCGCACCTGCGCGCCACCAGAGGCATGAATTAACAAAAGTTAATATCTACGATCAACCAAAATCAGAAGATCAAACATGATATCTATCACCCCATAAATGGTGTGCTAAGCAACAGAAACAGCATCAATGAAGCAAAAATGGTGAGTATCCCTGAAACGATGCCTAGTGGTTTGAACAGATGGAGGACAACATAAATTAAGCTATTTGGACTTGGACTTACTCTAGCATTGGCCTTCGACTGCACGTTTCCTATTTTAGAACTCCAAAAACTGTTAATTAGAATTCAGGGTTCAGATAATTGTTTGAATACAGAAACTTCCAAGATCAACTTAGAGATATTTTGATCCATGAAAGTTGATTGATACCTTGAACCAAATGTTAATACAAAACAATCACATACATGATATTAAAACTGATGGGATCCATGAAAGCCATTGAATCAGAGGTATAGTAATTTTCAAAAATAACAAATTATTTCTGTTGGAAATAAGTTAAAATATTCGTATGCAACTGAGAAATAATACTTAGATTACACAATCAACTCAAGAAACATGAGAAAAATACTTAACACTCACTGATGTGTTACTGTTATACTGGAGATGCACTGATGATAGTATCAAAAACTTAGTAGAGGCACGTATGAGATACGCTGAGCTAAAGGTAATATTGCCTGCTACTCCTCTGAGATGCTATAGCAATTAACAAATTACCTCCAGGATACAACTACTATTAGTTCTCCTCTATGTGTAGCATACACAGAGAGAACCCTTAGAACTTGGCAGCAAATAATGAAAACAAAAACATAAATCGAAAGTACAACCAGTTTCAGAGAAATGTAAAAGTTAATTTATGTTTCTGTAAACAAACTATGTTTTTTGTAAACAAAGAAGTAGTATTACAAAATTATGTTTCTGTAAACTACAACTCGTTTTTATGTTTCTGTAAACTAAGAACTCGATTTTATGTTTCTGTAAACTTAAAATTTCTGAAAGAATAAAAGAAGAAGAAGAATTTCAGAGAGAAGAGTTCTGAAAGGTATGATTTTAAATGAAGAATTTCATCTAGTATTTATAGCAAAAAACATTTCAACGTTCGACCAAGAATCCGATGTGCGACAGACTGTCCGTGATTCACGCTTCAGCTTTTGTCGGACGAGTAAAAGCATCCGTTAAAAATACAGTAAAATTTTTTGTCGGAATTCAATTTTTTTTCGAGATTCTTCTCGAGGTGCACAGGTGTTACAACGACATTTTTTCAAAGATGCTTCACGAGGTTTTTTTTCACACGGGTCGGACACCCAAAACCGAGAAGGCAAAGAATAAAATTCTTTACATGTGTGGGAGAAACGTGTGGAAAAATTCAGTAAAAAGATAGGGTCGGATAAACCCACACCCACACCCACACCCTCACCCTCCCCCTCTCCCTCGCCGAGCCGAGCGTGCTTCTATGCGAAGCACCGCGCGAACGGGAAAGGCAATAAGAAATGCAATAAGGTTTAGGCAACCTTGCCATAGTCTAGGGCTTTCCCCATACACAAAGGTCTAAAGACCCAAAGAGCCATGCCCTTAAGGCTAAACCCATGGTATTTAAGTCTAAAACTCTAAGTGTTTTAGTCTATATGGGACTAATGTTTTATTCATTCACATGAAAAAACATCTAGGGAGTAATAGGTCTTGGGATCAAAACATGGTCCATGCATTTTTTGATTAAAACAAAACATTGTTTTTTCTAACAATTTCTACTGTAAATTTCAATTGATGTAAAACGATAAGCATATCCATCTCGAATCTTAGATAAATCCACACTATTAAATCAACATGAGCAAGAATTCTACATCCCCTACAACCTTCAGGTAACTAAAGTTTCCGTACATTCAGTAATGCTGTATATATCACACCCAAGGTTTAAGGTCACTAACGCTTCTTTTCTTAATCCTAATTTCATTAACATGTTGTTTCTACAAAAACACCCACACTCGAAATATGCAGGCCTCAAGAATAGTGTCAGCACCATATCACTTCCTTAAATCAATTATTGTTTCTGCATAAATATAAATACAAACATTTGGAAGATGCATGCCTCATTAGGATTGTCAGCACAATATCCCTTCCTCCAATTGATCTTCGCTTTATCGATATCAAAGTGCCTAATACATAAAACCTTGATTTTAGGAATCTCCGTATTGATAATCTTTATCATTTGGTTTAGTTTGGTGTTGAGGAGTATAGTGCAGCTGAAATGGTTAGAATGGAGTTGGTGGTAATGAAAGCAATAGACGGAGAGACCTACAATTATGATTTTGATTTTCTAAACCTGCAATCAACTCAAAGTCAAACCATTGAGCACAAATTACTTAGCCTCACCTGGTGTGCTGGACATCATTAATGTTAATGCGGCTAGAAATGTCGAACAGACAGCCTCCAATTCTGTTCTAATGGGATTTGAAACATGATTTATCTCTCCATCTATTTTAACATAGAATAGAAGACTTTTGATTAGAAAATCATCTTTGCAATATTTCTTTTAGCATAAGCAGTAACCAATGATAGTCAGCTAAAATCCTAAAATAAAAAGCCATAAACAGACAAATGCATCAATAGTTTGAAGTAAGCTAACATATGTCGAACACACAAAGAAAAATAAGGTTCTGATTAGATCAGGGGACAATCGCGCAAGCTGCAACAAAACACAAAAAACAAATAAAAACAAAAATATCTAATTTATATATAATTGCATCATAAAAAATCCAAAAATCAATGGTATTTCATCTTCCATGCGTCACCTTCTGTTTTCTCTGGTAAATGCTAGCTTCTCATCTCGTCCCGTATACCCAAGATCACTGTTCATAAGTAAAAAGGAAAAATCAGGAAGATCACTGTTAAAAAAGTAAAAACCAAATCTCAAGATCACTTTTGATAAGTAAAAAAGAAAAATCAGCCACTTATATCTTAAATATTGTACAAATAACGGACTCATCCTGGATATACAGTGGTGTGCCAATCATATCAATATTATTATACACTGTATATTTTTCCCTGCTTTAAATTGCTCCAGCGAAATAGTTTAGATGGAAAATTACAAATAGGCAAAAAGAAAAAAAGCTAAAAATTTGTTTTGCGTAGTAAGAAAGCAAATCAGCAAGATCATTTTTAGCAAAACTCAAGATATTTGATTTATGTTATGTTCTTTTTACCAAAAGATAAGTAGAAAACTAAATAGTAATACCTTGATCAGTAGATATTTTTTTGTTGTTTACGTGGTTTCTTCTTTTAGAGAGTATGCTTATACATAAGTATTATAACGTGCTTGATATGTTGACACAGCTGGTGTAGGATGAACATATGGAGAACGTTTCCATCCACCGTTGCTGTTGACCGTAAGAGATAAAATGGAGTTTGTACGTTAGCAGATTAGGGTTTGTTGTAAAATGTGGGGGAATTATATATAATTTGGAGAAAATACGTGGATCGGATATGAGAGATACGTGGGGTTCAAAAAATGAAGGCCAACTGGTGGTGTGAAAAAACAAAGTCTTCCTATTGGTCAAAATATTTTTGGTGGGGCCAAAAGCTCTAAGAAGAGAGCTTGATTCAGCTTTCAAACACAGCACAGGAAAATCACCTAAAATTATATTATTAATATGCGAAAAATACCGTGCTAATAAGGAATCTAACACGTGACCTATAGTTTGCTCTCTCCAACACGAACCATTAGTGCTAGTATTCGCTTATGACAGAAAACTTGCTAAAAGCGTGAAGATATGGAATAAAGTTACAACATAGTTTTATTCTACCGCATGCAAAAGGACGCACAGACTGTCAAGGAATGAAGATGCAAGCTACATGTCCTGAGTTCAAGTCCTACCCCTGCACATATTTTTTGCAGATTTTTTCTCAAATCATCCCACCACATTACACCAACAAGGATTATCATCGCATGAAGCATACTACGAAGAGAAGGGGCCAAGGCTACAACTATCTTAATCAAGGGCGATATCAACGCACCAAGAGGAACTTACATCAAGATAAATAGAGCACTACAACAAGAAGAAATAAATGCAAAGTAGAAAAGGACAACAAACACAAAGAAAAGAGAATAGAAGAAAAGGAAAAAATAAGATCTTTATAGAAGGCATCAGAAGTAAAGACTCTAACTATAGGGAGGCTAGGCATCCAATTGTGGTGTGCACCCTAGTTCGCATACAACAAGAGGAAATAATAAGACCTAACGCGCTTCATAATTGGGGAAAACCTAGTTAGCATGACTCAAGTGAAAGCTACACTGACCCTGGACCTTGAGTCATGGAGATTTGGGGTGAAATGAAATCCCATCAAGGAGAGGCGCCTTAGTCTAAAGACTAAGGTGAGAAGGTCTCTCCTAAGAAGTGTAGAAACTCGATCAGGGTGCTGGGGTACATGGTTGAGTCAAGGGTGCATGTGGTGTCTGGAGCGTACCTGGCCGCTCTTGGCAAGTCCTGACTATGATACACTTGGTCCTCAAGAAACCCCACTTAGGTTGCGGTCTCGTAACCACAAGCCATATCGGCGGAGGGATAAGAGGCCGCGAACACAACTGATTATTGCATCACTTGATGGGAAGAGCCCACCCTAACCCGGTAGGGGTAAGCTTCCTTGAAGGGGCAGTCAGGGAGAATACAAGGACGACACCATCTATTAGGGAGCTGAATTGTGTCAAAGACGTTAATATCACGAGACTTTTACCCACGAGAGTAATATTAAATTGTCGTATTAACGTATCAATACATCTTGCAGAGGCAAAAAATACAAGAAATGATAAGGCAAGATCAATGGGTTATTACTTAAAAAGGTAATGACCGCCTGTGATTTTGCCCTTCCACATTTGGCCTTGTATGGTTATACCCCTCCACATTTAACTTTTACTTCAGTTATTACTTCTTCTGTTGCTGGAGTGGAAACCTATTTGAAGCAGAGAGATGTTGTGTTAGAAATACTTAAAGATAATTTCGCAAAGGCTCAAGAAAGGATGAAACTTTATGCTGACAAGAAAAGGGTTGATAGGCAGTTTGAAATTGGAGACTTGGTCTATTTGAAACTTCAACCTTACAGGCAAGTCTCCGTTGCTTTGAGAAAGAACTTTAAACTCTCTGCCAAGTATTATGGTCCTTTCAAGGTTTTACAGAGGATTGGTCAAGTAGCTTACAAAATTGCACTTCCTCCTGAAGCTAGGATTCATCCTATTTTCCATGTATCTCAGTTGAAGATGAAGATTGGCCAGTCTACAATTCCTTCTCCAACTATTCCTGTTATGGATCATGAAGGTCAAGTGGTGGTGATTCCACATTCTCAGTTGGACTCCAGAATTATAACCAGAAATGGCACCGAGGTTCAACAGTTACTAATCCATTGGACCAATTCCTATCCAGAAAATGCTACTTGGGAAGACTTGTCTGTCATTAAAGCTCACTTTCCTGATTTTTTATCCTTGAGGACAAGGATGTGTGAAAGGGGACATATAATGTCATACACTCTTGGTGGCCTATTTTCTACTCTGTTCTGGTAGCCCCTATCAACTCCCTCGCCTGCCTCAACAACAACTGTCCGTCAGTCCTAACGACTACCTTAGATTCTGTTAGCTAGGTCGCTAGCCGTCTTCTCCACGTGTTGCTCGTATAGTGGGTAGTCTATATCCAATGATGTATATAAATGGTCTTCCAGGGACGGTAGTGGGGGTGACTTACCCAGGCTGCAGGCATCCCCCCTATATATATATATGAGAAACACCTTTTTAGCCAGCCTATTCGTAAGAAAAAAAAATGAAAAAGCCCAGGTCAAAATTATAGTTACCCCAAAATAAACTCTCTGTCTATACAAAAATGAGAAACCACACACCACATATCCCACTAATAACTCTCTGTCTATACAAACATACAAGAAAAGTCTTCTGTTGACTCCCTCCTACCATTTTTTCTTCTCATCTTGCTGTTCTTTTTTAGTTTCTAGGTTAAAACTTAAAACACCAGAGACGGAGGTGAGGGTCAACAGATTCATATAACTATAGATTAGCCCACGGTGAAACTTTTCATCAGCCCATTAGTATGACATATTCATACGACTTCTATACCAATTTTATTGTAATGTTGCGTTTTTTTCTTCTTTTAAACTTTTGCGTCTTCTTCTGTTTCGGTTAGTGCTTAGAAATTAAATTCAATGGTGAAATTTACTCCCACTCCATCACAATTTGATCTATCCAGCCATGTTGTTTCCAAATATTCTAAAATTTGGTCCATGCTTACATAAATTAAAAATTAGCCCAAATATCAAAATCTATTACATAATACTTCCCCCTTTTCTTTTCTTTTCACAAACAATGACAAAAATTTAACTAGGGCTGTCAATGGGTACCCAAATACCTGGAGCTGGGTGAAACGAGTTCCGGTATGAGTCTCAAAAATGGACCCATTAGTGAATTCGGGTCCAAACAGGGTCTACCCGATTTGACCCATTAGTAAACGGTTCCAGACGGGTCCTACCCGGCGGGTAACCAGGTCTCTGGTAAAGGGTTAATTTAGTAAATTGCTTTTGTATAATTAGGTCATATATAAACGCGTTTTCTCTTCAGTTGAGCGAATTCACTTCGGTTTTTCATTTACTCTTTGTTCCTACTGCTGCAACTACATCTACTGAGTATAAGATCCATTCTCTTTCGAAGTCTTTCACTAGTAAAAAGGTATTACTATTATTACAGACTATTTCCCCTCAAAGATTTTATTTGATTTTAGCTTATCCTTCTACTTTTGAATCGATTTTATCTGATTTCAAAGATTTTATTTGAAGGATGAAGGTTATTAAGGTGATATGTCAATTGGTTTTAAGAAAATTTGTGAGATATAAATTGAAAGTTTAATTGATTCGGTATTTTGTATTCAATCAATTTAGGGTTCTCATGGAATTTGGGGCTTTACATCTTTGATAGATTCCTATAATAAATGGGTTGATTCATAAATGGAAATTGGGGGTTTCCATTGTATTTACAATTATGATTAGATGTGTGCGTTATTACGATAAAAATCTTGCTTATGTTAATTTATAATTTGGATGGATGTTTACATCTCATGTGAATGTCTATGAAAGAATGAAATGATATAGTTCATACTAATGAAATGATATGTTTCCATGCAAAGAATATGGTTATAGAAAATGGTTAATTTTAGTGGTTATGTTTACTTCCCATAACTTGTTTGCGAAAGTGCTACAATGAACTATTAATCATTTTATTGTGAGATTTAGGTAATTTTAATCTTGTTTCTTTGGTCATCATTAATCCTTGAGCATACTATTTTTGTCAATATATTTTGGAAATGAAGTAGCATACCAATTGATATCTAAGTTCAAGCATGTATGATAGAAGTCAAGTTACATTATGAGAGTTAATTTTTTTTTTATCAATACTGCACGGACAGTATTATTGAGGCTAATTTATGGTGTGTATTGATGAAGATTTAAACAAAGGTTTCTTCATGGAAAGTGTTTTCGTTAGTGTCCTCTATACCCCTGCAAAAGGGCCTGAAGTTTAGACTTGTCGTTTGAAAGTTAGAGTATCAAACATACAGTCAACAGCAACTGAAATTTCTGAATAGCAGCACCTGTTGGGGTTTTGCCGGATGATTTTGGGGCACTTGGCTCTGATTTAGTACCCATAGTCTTCTTAAAAGTTGTAGAGGGTTGTTTTCCCTTTCCAAAATGATATCACGTGCCTGATTTGGGTCTGTCCTATAGAAACTATAGCTTGCCAAATATAACATGTCAGAGCTGAGAACTGACCTTATAATGTTTGTGTAAATGCTTCGAAGTGAATATTGAACCTTTTTTTAGTGATATTTTGTTATGAGTACTTGTATTGTGGTATGAATTATATTAGTTTAATTGTGATGTGTATGAATCTCTTTGAATTATTTTAGTGACACTTAATCTACAAAATGTGACTTCTGTCCTGTTTGGTATAGACTTTTCGCCATAGATATGAAACTCTTTACATCTTCCTATCATTTTTATGTTAAAGAAGGGTTTTTAAGGTTTCCAATAGGACCAAATTTACTTTATTTCATTGTGTAATGAATTTTAAACGAATTTTGGAAGATGAGTATGCAAACTGAAATTCTGTGTGAATCCATGCAGGAACAATTGGAAGTAACTGATGATATAGTCAAAGAACATGCGAAGTGCCAACTACATCCTTCTTTTTCGTACATGTACTTGTAAAGGAACATATTATATTACGGCTGGCGTTACTTGTAGTTATCGACTAAAAAAAGTCTGCCAATTTTTGTATTTATCATATTATGGCGGATTTTGTATTTTATTTTATCTGTATGTTTAAAGATGGTAACTTTTCTTTTGTGTTTAAGTCTAGGAGCTGGGTTGCACGGACGCTGCAATATTGGCCTCGTGTCCGCGTCCGACGCGCTGGGACGCCGACGCCGACGCTAAAATATGCACTGGGATGCTGTAATATTGGCCTCGTGTCCGCGTCAGTGTCCTGTCGTGTCCGCGTCCGTGCAACCCAGTCTAGGAGTCACAAAATTGGGAAGTCATAAATTTGTTTTTTACCCGGACCCGCTGATTACCCGTGTCTTTTACTGGGTCCGGGTAAAAAACAAATTTATGACTTCCCAATTTTGTGACTCCTAGACTGGGTTGCACGGACGCTGCAATATTGGCCTCGTGTCCGCGTCCGACGCGCTGGGACGCCGACGTTGACGCTAAAATATGCACTGAGACGCTGTAATATTGGCCTCGTGTCCGCGTCAGTGTCCTGTCGTGTCCGCGTCGCTGCGTCCGTGTCCGTGCAACCCAGTCTAGGAGTCACAAAATTGGGAAGTCATAAATTTGTTTTTTACCCGGACCTGCTGATTACCCGTGTCTTTTACTGGGTCCGGTTCTGGGCCAATGAAATAGGGAACCGGCCCCGGAACCGGCGCTGATATGCCGGGTCCGGTTTTGGGCCATGTACTACCCGTGGGGATCCGAACCTATTGATATCCCTAATTTTAACTGTTATGGTGTATCGGTTTTTAATTTCATGAATTGATTTGAAAACTATACAAAGATATAGAAGTAACATTTTAAAAATTTAAAAATTCGGGCGGCCTTCGGCCACATTTCAGATAATAATATTTATTTTTATTATATATGTTGTCTTCACAATTTTAAATATTATTACTAAGCCGAATCTTACTATACAGAAAACTATTTGAGGCATTTAGATTGCTATAATCTGGGTGTACGAAAAAAATATATTTTAGCTCATCCGAACACACACAAATTCCTGGTTCCGTGTGGTCTTCCCTGAGCTTGTAAGAAGTAACGAATATTTGATAATTAAGCCTGAGGCTGATTCAATTGAATCAGAGTTACTTCTTCTCTCGATTGATGTTCTAATTGTACTGAGTTCAGTACATTTAAGTTGCTTCTTCAATTCTATATATTCAAGGGGGAGTTGCACCTTTGATTTGGTGTACTTGTGGAGTGAATTTATAACAAAATGGGATCCTTATGATCTAATGGTCCAGATCTGCCCTACGATCCTTATTAATATTTTAACGGCTTAGATCCTTGAATAATAATAATAATAACATAGTTTGGCGCTGTGCGATGTACAATATAATTAGCCCTCGGTAGAGATCCAGATTCTCAAATCAAGCCTTCGTATAGGGGAGTTAGGGTTTGGTCCTACTCTCGGATAACAAAATCGAATTAAGGTTCTTACAATATGGCGACGACGGCGACTGATCTAAGAAGCAGGGTTAACATGGAGCGAAAGAGGTTGATGTTTATGGAGATGGGGGCTAAGAGAAATGTTGGTGACCTGAAAGAGTCTGATTTGAAAGGAAAAAAAGTATTGGTTAGGGCTGATTTATATGTTCCTTTGGATGATGATTTCAACATTACTGATGATACTAACATTAGAAATGCTCTTCCTACTATTAAATATCTGATTAATTATGGAGCCAAAGTCATTATCTGCAGTCATCTTGTAAGTACCAATTTCTCATTTCTGATTTTTTTTTTTTTTTTGGGCTCAAATAGCATGAATGTTTGTCTATTTTGCTAATTCAGAACCCTACTTTACTGAATCATGAATTTTTATTTCGAATTGAACCACAAAGATCAATAAAACATGGTTTAGGAGCATTTGCTGTCATGGTTTAGAAGGAAATCGATTATTCCTAATGAAAGTAGGTGAAGATTACGTTTCATTTCTTAGAATAACTTACTCAAGGTTTAAAGAAAATTAAGTTTCATTCGCTAGGTTTAAAGACGTTTGGGGGTTTCTTATGAAAAGTTGCAAACATATGCTAGCTTAAAGATGTTAGTGGTTTCTGGAACAGTGTATACTTTATGATAATTTGTAAACCCTAAACTACGAAATTTCGAGTTTGTAGAAGTCTTGTTTTGTACACTTTATATGCAGTTTTGATTATCTAATTGGCCTAAAATTCGAATTTTAAGGAATGCTTATTGCTGAACAATGTACATCTGCCATGGTTGTTGTTGTTACTTAGAGGATTATGATATTTCATAGTGTTTGTTATCCATCGAATGTGGATTGGCCGCAAATCCTCGAATTGCAAATGAACTGGTTGTTTATGTAGTTACACAAGTTGAGTCTTCTCTTGTAATTTGCTATCTACACTCCCTATGTGAACTTAGTACGAAGTATCAGCGGCATTACTGTCTGTGGACCGGATAAATGAATGAGTATGCGGGATTAGGGTAGGTGTAATTTTTGTTTTCCCTTTACTCCTTTAAAGTTGCTTTTGAGGCTTATGGTTCTCAGAATAGACTTATAGCTAGATTGATATGAATATTTAGCGGAATGGATATTCGTATTCTCCATGCTTTCCTCAGATGTTTGCTTTGATACCATTAGGAAAATTCAAAACGACTTAACTGTTTATCACATCATCAAGTCTGCAAATTGCGAATGAACTGGTTGTTTATGTAGTTACACAAGTTGCGTCTTTTCTATATGAACTTAGTATGAATGAACAGCGTGGTATTACCATCTATGGACTGGATAAATGAATGAGTATACGAGATTTGGGGAGGTGTAATTTTGTTTTCCCTTTACTTATTTGAAGTTGTTTTTGAGCTGTCCTCATCTCGTGGTTCTCGGAATAGACTTGTAGCTTGATAATATGAATGAGTTGCATAATGGATATTTGTGTCTCCATGCTTTCTTGATATGTTTGCTTTGGTACCATTAAGAAAACCCAAAACGACTTAACTTTTTATCACATCATCAGAATGATGTGGAAATTAAACAATTTTTGAACGTTTTTGTCTGTTTTCTCTTCCCCAGAACAACTAAATGGCTGAATATAAAATTTCATGTCTTAGCATTTGCAGTCATGGTATAGATGTTTTTCTTTACGTTATTGCAATGCATATGTTAAAGATTTGACAACAACATTCTGTACAGAATTACATGGTGATCGCGAAGAAATTAGGTGATGTTATAGGGTGTAGGAAGGACCCCTTTATTGGTTGGTTCAGTAGTTAATGTCCGAGGCTCCTTGATTATGGTGTGGTTTTCTATATTATGTTATAGTTTCTTTTCAATTGAACTTATTTTATTGGAATTGTTGGATTTACAGGGAGTCCCAGGGGGTTGTAGGTACAGCTTGAGGCATCTTTTGTCTAGACTGTCTGAGCTCCTTGGAGTCAGAGTGAGTTTTCCTTATTTGTACTTTAAGTGACACCGTTAATGGTATTTGTACCTTATAAATGTCCTTATTTGGTGTTGGTCTCCTTAACAGGTTGAAATGGCAAATGGATGTATTGGGGATAAAGTTCAGAGCTTGGTTTCTGCAGTCCCTAATGGAGGTGTTGTGCTCCTTGAAAATGTGAGGTTCTACAAAGGAGAATTGATCAATGACCCTGAGTTTGCAAGGAAGCTAGCATCTGTAGCGGACCTCTATGTTAATGATTGTTTTCTAACTGCTCACAGAACTGATGCTTCCTCGGTGGGAGTCACTAAATTCTTAAGGCCATCCGTGGCTGGATTCCTTGTGCAGAAGGTATGCCATTTTGTATTTTTTAGTGCACCATATATTTTTGACTACATCCATCATTTTTTTTTTCAATACTGCTATTCTTGAGCTTAGCTGGCCTACCATGATTGTGATTCATAAATTCACTCCTTTACCATGTACCTATTCTGGATGCTTGTAATGATTGCACATTTTGGATGTGACAAATCTTTGTTTTTATGTTTAAAGGATCATAAAAAATGAGGTCGTTTTATTATAATTTATATCAGAAATTTAGGTGTATACAGTTCACAGGGCAATACTTCTTTCAAGATCCATACATGGTTTATTATTTTGCTATGTTTTAAATTCTAGAGTCATATTCTGAAAAGCTTATATATTGCACGTGCTTCATATGGTGTTCATGTTTTTTGGTTTAAATACTGAATGAGTGAGATCCTGGTTTAATTTGTAATCTTTCTTTAGGAACTTGACTATCTTGTTGGAGCTGTGACGAATCCTAAGAGGCCATTTGTTGCTATTGTTGGTGGTTTAAGGCTCTCATTAAAGATAAGAGTGATTGAGTATTTGTTGGAGAAGGTTGATATCCTAATTTTAGGTGGAAGAATGATCTCCACATTTAACAGGGCCAATGGCTTACCTGTTGGATCATCTCCCGTTGAGGAAGACATGATTGATGCTGCGAAGTCAATTATCGAGAAGGCTAAGGTCAAGAAAGTGTCTCTTCACTTACCGATTGATGTTGTGATTGCTGACAAATGTGCTCCTGATGTGAACTGCAAGGTTTGTTTCTTAACACACTTTTAAACTTCACAGCGTATCTGGTTGCCTTGGTGTCTGGTTATACTGACGTTGTTAATGAGTGAGTAATATCTACTTGGATGTTATTTGGTGTAGACTGTAGCAGCATGTACTATCCCAGATAGTTGGATGATTATGGATATCGGTTCAAAATCCATTGAGGCATTCAATGCATATCTTGATTCCGCCAAGACCGTTGTATATCATGGATCCATGGGGTTATACCAGCTCGACAAGTTTTCTTATGGAACAAATGTACGTATCTAGTTTCTATCTTTCTGATTATTTTATGCTATATAGTTTATAGAAGTAGCCAATGGTACCCCACTGCTCCGTAACTCCATATCTTCTTCTAAAATGTGTGATAAACTTATTTCAGGCAATCGCCATGAAGCTGGCTGAGCTTAGCAGGAAAGGGGTAACAACCATCATTGGAGGCGGTGACTCAATTGTAGCTATGAACACATTAGGTTTCACCGACAAGATGAACCACATCTCAACGGGAGGTGTGGCCAGCAAGGATCTATTAGAAGGCAAGCTACTTCCTTCAATTGGTGCTTTGGATGATGCTTCTGCTGATTGAGGCTGTTGAGGATGTTCAACCAAATGCTTGTGATTATTAATAGTAGTACCTGTGTAAAAATTCTGAAAAATTCGTGTTAGAGATATTTTGTTGATATTATGAAGCTAATCATTTAGAAATGCAAGAAATTTCTAGTAAGCTAGTAATGTCTTATGGATAATGTCGTTGCTTTTCTTTTGATGAGCTTTTTTAGCTTCACTGTATTGAATGCTGATGCTACATAGTGTAGTGTGATGTTGGTTAACAAATTGGTTCAATTTTTTTTTTTTTTTTTTTTTTTTTTGTGGGTTTGCCAAATTATTTTTTGTGACCTTTTAGAACTAACTCTCCAGATATGTAGCTCCCCCCATTTGGTTCCTCGCTCGAAATCTTTCTGTTGATCAAATACGAAGTATATTGCATCACTATGAAACATTGCCATTGTTTCCCATACATCCAACAAAGAATTTCAAATCTGAAGGCAAGAGTATTAATTACCACCCAGAGTGGAGCTAGGGGCGGAGCCAACCCATTGCAATGGGGTGCACTTGCACCCCTGCCCAGCTGGCTCCAAAGCCTAATTTAGGTCCAACAAATTATTTTTTTAATACCCAAGCCTAATTTTGCATTTTTGCATTCCTAAAAATTTATTTTGCACCCCATACCAAATTTTGAACCCCTTAACCAAATTCTTGGCTCCGCCCCTGAGTGGAGCAGCAATTCCCCATCAGCGACAACTTCATTATCTACTACTAGTATACTACAAGTCATCAAGAAGCCATATCCGAAAAAATGTCATTTTAGCAAACCGCCGAAGTTCACATCAAACCGCCAAGATTTTGGGCTTAAATTTCTGTTTCATATGGTTGTAACCCTAGTTAGCAATTCGGCGAATCATTCGCGAATTATTGCGAACTGGTCGGGGACGAATAAGTCGGGCGTACAACTGAATCTCCGAACCAGGTACGTGTATTTTCTGAACTTCCCGGTTTATACGCGTACTTTCCGTTCCGAACCAGAAACGGTGCGACAAATTCGGCCCAACAAATTCGAAGCCCACAGAACTAAGTCACTTTTCTAGCTGGGCCCAGTATTCAAGTCAGCCCATCGCTCATTACCCTCCCCTAAAGAAATTTTTTGTAAAAACATCAATCCAAGGGATTTGAACCAGAGACCTGGAACTCCTTGCCCATCATACTAACCACCCTGCCTCACTTGGTTTTTTGATTAAAGTTGCATATACTTCATATATAAGGCAATGAAACCAGAAAATTCTTTCAAACCCCATGCAAACTCAAGCCAAAATGATATAATCCAAAATAAAAATGTCTACAAATTTATCATATATAGGCCGAACTTTGTGTGACGAACTCATATCTCTAAAACGAACTATACACGTACGTATGCCGTTCCGTACTATCACCGAATCACGAATCGTTGACCGAATAATGGACCGAATTTACAATCCGTAAAAACGAATAATACACGTACGTATGCCGTTCCGTACGTTTACCGAATACCGAATTGCTAACTAGGGTTGTAACTACCCTTTTTTCTATTAGTACAGCCAAGTGAGAAAAAACGATAAGTAAATGGCGAATCTCATGCCATAAAAACAATGGATGATAATAAAGTGCAGGAATTAAATGAAGATAAAGACGAGCATTTAACATGATCTAGCATTGAAATACCTACATCCACCACGAATAGTAGCTCAAAGATAAAAGGAAAAATTGCTGGAATGCCTCAACTTGGATGGCATGGTTACTAAAATGCCCCTAAATTTGAAACAAAGTTAAAATGCCCCATTCTGTCTATTATAACAGTGGGAGCAGTTAAGAGGTCAATCAGTACTATTTTGACCGGTCAATGGTCATATGAAAAGTCCCAGCCTGGGTTGCACGGACGCTCCGTTTCTGGAGTAGTGTCCGCGTCCGACTCGCGTCGGACGCAGGACGCGTGTTTGACGCTGACACGACGCGTGTCCGACGCACCAATTTGCGCGTCCTGCGCGCGTCTTGTTTGGACGCACCGATGACGCGTGTCCGACGCATTTTTTTTTTCATTTTCATTTAAACTTCTTCCTTTATTTTTACTATTATTAACCAAATGAAGAAAAACAAACATTTAGATTAATAATTTAGGTTTTTATTAGGGTTTTGTAATTGAAAATGACATCACGTATACCCTTAGTTGGACATGTGTTGTTCTAAGAATGCATTTTGATTGTGCCATGTGTTTAATGGTGACTGATTTTTTGACATTCGACGTGTATAAACAAACGATATCTTCTTTTCTTTTGAAATTTATACACATGTAACATCATTTTCTAATTTTTAGGGTCGAAATACTTGACTTTGTTGTACAAATACATGATTATATATATAAATAAAATATATATATACAAAATATGTATATACGTGTCCGCGTCCTATTTTTTTAAGAATTTTGTAGTGTCCGCGTCTACGCGTCATCGTCTGTGCTCCCAGCCTTTCATTTTATATATGAAAAAATGGGACGTGTCATCAAGACTGAAATCCATGCGTCATATGAAATTTATCAAATTGGCCCTAATGTTGGTGTTATTTTCGGTGAACATGGCTGAGTTAAAAATTTACACGTGAAAACCATCACCCTACGTGGCGGCAATCAACAGCTGACTGTATACGCAGGTACAAGCGTTACGTATGACAGAATATTCGATCTCAATGGTCCATGATTAACCACGTGTCGTCAGATTTGGAAATGTCCCAAGTGTGCTAACCACACATGCACCATCACCCCTAAACAAGAAGGAATATATACAAACTGTAACTACTGAAAATCCAATAGCACACCCAAAAGATAAACACAACAACACTAAGACATTATCAACTGAACGAAATAGAAATATTACTTTATTTATTTGATCAGGACAATGATTATGTCGATGCAACTATTACAAGTATAGAGACTCACAAGAACCCTAACTAGTTTGTCCAAGCTGTTTTCAATAAAGTTATTCCACCTCTTTCGCCTATTTTCTCGGTAGTTGTCGGCACAGCTGTCCTATTTCTTGTACAACAATTCAGACTTCATGTCCCTCCTATTTCTTCGTGAAGTATCTTCTGGCCCAAGTAATCAATACCTCGCCGACTGACATTTTCGCAGATCTTAAATGGGATGTAACTTCGCAGATCCAATATTCACTAAAGTAAGTCTGACAAATGACTTGACTCGTCACTGAAATTCCTACTCGAGATTAGTAACGATCTCTTATTTTGAGATTTACTTCATGATTTCGTTAAGCCTCGTTCGACCACATGGCGAGTAGGTTTTCCGTACCTATATTTTTCCTTTTCTCTTCCCATTCACGGATACTAAGGATGGAAAGAGAATCTTCTGTCGTTCTAACTCTGCCATGTCCCCTTAAATCTCGCTTCCATGTCACCCACGTCTCCTTGTTACCGTATGTAACCGGTTCCACTTCCCTCACCGCCTATTCAACATACTATAATCGGTTAACATCTGCCTTAGTATAAATACTCCAATTCCACTTCTCTTCTTCTTATTTTTCCTGTTCTTCATCTAGACTTTCACTATTGTTCTTCATTTTATTCTTCTTCTCTGAACTTCTTTCATTATCAGACATTCTCAACTTCTCGATCTTATCTAACATGGCTCCCAAGAAGATTCCATCTCCAACACTATCCTAAACCTTTGAGGATTTTCAAGAAGAATTCGAGAAGCACTAGTGGAAAATCGAAAAAATAAGTCTGCTAGAGAAAGCCTTACAATCATCAAAAACGACTGCGTCTGGGAGCCCTAAATCTGTAGTGTTATTTCTCAAAACGACTGCGGATGGGAGCCCTTAAATCTTTTCAGAAATGACTACCTTGATCAGTCTAAAATTTCTTACTGATAGACGCAGACGTTTATATAGAACATATTTTATAAAAAAAATGGAATTCATTCAGCTGAACCAAAAGCTGATTCAGCTGAGTCTAAAAATAAAAGCTGAATGACGATTAAATTAATATTAACTTCAAAACTGTATTAATACTAAAATTGATGGTAACTTTAAAACTGAATCTGTATTAAAAAGTGCTAACAGTTTTACAACTTTGACTATCTAAAATACTTTAAGTTCCTAACTTCAAATGCTAAAATTTATATTTTTATTACAAGCTTAAATACCAGACAACTTCAACACGAAATTGAAGTCAAGACTTCACCATTGATTCCTTTGTTCACTAAAGACACACGAGAAGAACAAGACTTCACCAATTATGCCTTCATTTACTAAAGACACAGGCCATCAGCGAGAAAGTTTGGCAGGACATCAAAATTATTGTCTGGATAAAGGGCATGCAGACCTTGTGGCAACATACAAGAAATCATCTTTTAGGTTGCTGCTAAATTATAGATATTAGATTGAGCACAACACCTTAATGAAATAACAAAAGGAAATGAAGAGAAAATAAAGAGCAGTACCCATAAAAAGAAAAATCTCATGCTATCAGACGGGGACAACGATTGATGATTCGAATAGGACACCACATCCCTTCAGTTCTAGAATCACAATGTCAGGTGCCTCGAATGTAGGGCATATACTGAAGTTAAGAGTCCGAATACCAACCTACAATAACAAAAAGAAACAAAAATATGATCCGTTAGAAGATCCAAAACGGACAACGACAACTGCATAAAGAGATATCAGATACATAATATACTTTGTTGAAAGAAGACACACAAAGAAAGAAAACTAGGGATGTACTGCTGAATTTTACTTCCGTTAGACTCTGTAAAAAAATTGAAATCATGTTCAGCAAGTACCAAAAATCAACCAGCATGTTAAGACCATAATCTATTAATTAGTTCACAAACCTTGCAGTAGTCGAGGGATAGATGTCTAGTGACTTGAGCACCAGGAAACCACCCTCATCACTAAAAACTTCACAAACAAAATTCATCAGGGATTCGCAACCAGTAAGGCCAACTTCAGGCACACAATTGCGTTTAAACACTAGGGTTTTCTTCTTTTGCAGCACCAACTTTTGGAGAGCCAGAAAACAGCAACTTCTGAGCCCAAATTCGAAAGAGGAGAACATAAGAAATATGATAGCTTACACCAGACGAACCTGGAGTGCGTTTGATGTAGCATTGATACTATGATGAGCAGCGCATTTAGAAATGGTAATTAATGAAAGCAGAGGTGTTCATAAACTCAAATCAGCAAATCTGTAGGAAAAACATGGATGTTCAGGAAAGGGAACGGAAAATAACCTCTACACAATGAAGAAAAAGGAAGTAAGAATCTTACTTTCGGCAATGCACTAGACAATATGCAAGTGAGGTAGGTATAGTGAGACGTTGCTGCCAGTTACGACATCCGGTAACTCTTTTGAATGTCCACCTATAGAAGAAGGCTACTTCACTACTTGATTTGCAAAGGCTTTACAGAAATTTAGGAGCAATGGTTAAATTATTAGATGCAAAAACAACAAAACTATGGATCTTAGGGAAGTTACACATCTTCCGTAGAATTGTTAAAATGCTTAACTGGTTGTAACCCGTTGTCGCAGGTAAAGCTTCCTGAGCGTTGTTGTCAACTAGATGATCAGATACTTGATGAGTTTGTAGTTTCAGTCTCGACAATGTCAGCTATCTAAGATCAAGTACCTGCAATACTAACTCATTATATTCATCCAGACTCGCCACTATAATGAACGCTAACAAACATAAAAGCATCCAGTTTAAAATATTTATACAAGAGAGGTTAAACCTTATTAGAACGACCAGGTATTTGATAGAAACGGCAATAATTGAGCATTAAGCTTAATATAGCTGTATTTTCTCATTGGGGAAGTGAAACAACGTACTTCTTAGTTGACCCCATGCTATTTTGTAGCACCTCTCTGGAAATAATTAGGCTGAACATCGCAACCTCTTATTCTACTTGCTGGATTGAACCATCAGAAGTTTGTAGACAAAAATAATACTTCATAGCCTAAGGATCAAAACCATCAAAAAACCAGTATCACTAAAATATTAAATATTAAATAAAAATAATAGCCCAAGACACTAAGAAGGAGACAAAAGAAGAAAGTAATTGCTCAATCCAATGCACACAAACAGAGTAAGGATAAATAACTCATGGATAACAAAAACTTGTATGTATAATGAATTCCATGAGAGTTAACAAGAATTTTATTTTGTTGCAGGGTTTCACAAATAAGTATCATAACTCAGGGATAACAAACACTTTAAAGCATTAACCTTACATGGAAATCCAAATCAAAAGTTGTTAACATATGCAAAACCTGTGAAATTCAGATACTGTGAAAAGGCTTCAATGATAAATTGATGCAAGTATACCTAAATAAAATAAGCCGTGTTGACAAAAAGTTAGTCATTCGGTCATATACAATAGTTCATTGAAATTTGAATACTAGGACAATATACCACCCAACGAAAACTAACCTTTGGAGGTAGTGATTGAAAAAAAACATTGATGTCCGCACAATGTTCATCACAAAGCCAAATATGTTGATCAGATGATAGTCTTCCTCGCAAGCTGGTAGTGCAAATGATTGTTAGTCATAACTAAACTAGGCCTCAATATGTAATTCAATAGCATTTTAAACTTTTAACTAGTACGTTTGAGAGAGTAATTACTAAATCCTACAATACTATAATGTTGGATTGATATCAGTGAAAACATTATGTCAAACAAAATTTTAAATAATCCGAAAAAGAGAAATAATAATTAATAATAATAAAAGAGATACTTAACATTAAAACAGAAAGCTAAGCTTTCAGTTTAAAAGGGACTTTGTAAAGGTAAGTAGGTTTATATATTTATCAAAATGCCTCGACAAAATAGGACAGAAGTTACATTTTCAGAAAATGCAGTTTTGATAGCCCATAATCAAAAATTCGTACATAATTCGTTACACAACGGAAATCAGCAACTCATGTCTCATTGGAAAGAT
Organism: Papaver bracteatum; assembly: GCA_023529315.1. NCBI lineage: Eukaryota > Viridiplantae > Streptophyta > Magnoliopsida > Ranunculales > Papaveraceae > Papaver > Papaver bracteatum. Next base: position 111,607 of record JAJJWX010004952.1, on the reverse strand, counting down.
GAAAGAGTCTTCTTTAATATAAAAATGATAAGCGGAAGTAGAGAGATACTTAGATGTGCATAAAGTTCTCGACAAAACAGGACAATACCATCATGTTCAGAAAATTTCAGTTTCACAAGTCTCCAATAGTAAAATTCGTTCAAAATTCATTTGGTGTTGGATTTCGGCAAATTTGGTCTTGTTGGAAAGATGAGTAAGTCCTCTTTAACATAAAAATGGTAATACAAAGAAATGAGCTTTATATCTATGTCAAAACCGTCTCGACAAACAGGGCAGGAACATGTTTCAGAATAAATCCAGTTTCGGCAAGCTCCGATCAAAAATTCGTACGAAAATCATTAGGTGATGGAATTTGACAAATTTGGTTTTTTTTTGGAAAGATAAGAAAACCCAGTTTAACACAAAAATGATAGGAGAAAGTGTAATGGTTCATAGATGTGTCAAAGAGTTCTTCAAAACAGGACAGCAAAACATTTTCAGAAATATTTCAGTTTTGAAGGTCTCTATTAGAAAATTCATAGAAAATTCAATAGGAGTTGGAATTCGGCAAATTTGGTCTCTTTAGGAGTCCCTCCTTAACATAAAAATGATAAGCAATGATAAAGAGTTTGATAGATATGTCAAAAGTCAATACAAACAGGACATAAATTGCGTTTTTCAGAAATTTCAGGTTAATTTCACAAACATGTGATGGACTATCTTTGAAACTCAATTTGGGAATTGAGTTTTGGCGAAAATCAACACTTAAAAAAAAGTTCAAACCATCTTTAATCTCCAAGTATGAAATAAGTATTTGGTTGTATTGTAAATCTTACAAACCCATTCAATAAAAAACAACACCAAATCATGAATTTTGAACCAAGTTAAGGCAAAGTATCAACCATACCACTTTGAATAGTTTTCCCTCAAAGAATCAAGTTAAAGGTGAAGCAACAGAAACCCATTTCTTATTTTGCAACAAACATGCTTTGTAAAGAAAATCATCAAATTTAAGGATTAGAAATCAAGTTGCACAAATTGAAGTTTAAATCCATTTGGGTGAGAAAACCCCCTTCCTTGACGCAATTAAACCAGAGAGAATCCAAGCACCACATTCTGGATAGCTAAATGAAGGTTTCTGGACATTAAATCAAACCATGCTAAAATCAGTCACAAGTAAAATTGTTTTGTGAAGAAATAAATGAAAGAAAATCCTTCCTCACATGAGATTCAATGGAAACATCAATCCCTGAAGTTGGTATTTCAAATTTGGGGAAAGAAGAATGATTTCTTCTTTGTTTCTTATCAACACAGGGAATGAAGAGTGAAGGACAAGAGGGAGACAGAACCAAGTTAAAACATATCCTTTACCAGATTAAAATGTGAAGGAATAACAAACTACTCCACATACAATGAAACTGAGGTCGACTCCCTTGTTAATATACCCATTGTAGTAACCAGCACACTAATCCAAACCCCTGAAAAGTAAACCAAGATTCATCAATTCAGATGAGACTAAAAATCCATTAAAAAAAATCTAATTTGGAAAACACCATCAATGAATCAGGAGAAATAAATCTGACCTGCATCTGCTCATCATACAATTTCTCGAGCTCTCCATAGCCATGGCCATACCGATATGCTTTAACGGCAAAATTAACAAAATCAATGAAGTATAAATTACAGTTACAAAGAAAACTGAAACTAGAAAAATTAGGGTTTTGTTTTTGTGTTTCTTACCCTGCAATTAGCTATTCGTAGATATAATACTGAGAATTACCCCTAACACAATGAAATCCATCACCAGTTAGGGTTTTACTTTTGTGTTTTTAATCAATTGATGACCTTGAATAAATCTGGAATTGAAATATTATTGGGGTTTTGAAATTGGATTATTTTGGGTTTTTAGAAAGATCACAGATCATGAGGGGATGAAGTACAAAATTTATTTAACGATGATGAACATAGTTCAGAAGATGGGGTTTTTCATTTTGAAGGTGAGAAAGAAAGTATTGCAGTTATCTTGTGGTTTTGTGGATGAATGAAGTAAATGGAGAAAAGGGTCCAATTTCTCTTGTTGATTCTTCGGTTTCACCATTACTGCCGAAGAGGGTGTTCAATTTTTAGTTATGTCGAGGAGATGAAGATGTAGAGTTTGGTGTTTTTTTCTCTGTAAGAAAATGGAGTGAGACGAGTTTAGGATAAATGAGAGAGAAGAGATACAAACGAGGCAGGTGCGTTTCTAGAACATTTTATAAGTCTCTCTGGCGGTTTTATTTTAAATGGGACCACATAAAAAATTTACTTCGGCAGCCTTATTATCAATCCACGTGGAATACTTTATATTTCCTAAATTATCCCCTTGTATTAAGTCTGCCATGGGAGCTTGATTTGCTTTTGTCATAAATAAAACTGCTTTTGGAGGCCGAATATATAAAGAAAGCCTAGGGAAGTCTTATCTATAAAAACTAAACAGACTTAAAAAATCCATTTTCCACTAGTGAAGAAGGGTTTATCCTGGACTTCGGTGGCCGATTCTTCAGTCATTCCTCCTGTAACTGCAACTAAGTTCATGGAGCTGAACTACAGATGGATTCAATCGGAAACTTGGACTCCTAACATATTAATTATCACAGCCGGCCAACTGCGAGCTGGGCTTACTTTCCCGCTATATGATTCCAAGAACCCTCTTTTCTACGAAATTCTAATCAAACTCAATCTAGGTATTTTTCAGTTAAGTGGGAATGCGATCCGTATTGCGAATGAATTCGTAAGGCGTTCAAACGGCGGTTCTTCTCAAATTCCTCTAGTTGCGAAGAAAATTGATCTTGCTCACTACAACATTGAATCTTTCTTGGAGAATTATTCTAACAAGACTCTATCCACAAGGAAATACCAAGAATGGGGCATTAAACTCGCCCGAAAACCCATAGAAGATCCATCTAAAGCTCTTATCCAAGATGTTGAGCCCTTCGACAATGCGAGGAATGACCTCCTTCGTTTTTTTAATGACGAAGACTGTATGATGTTGCCTTTGATTGTTGAAGGTCCTTTGGTCTGGGGTTTTGGCGAGAATGGAATAGCTCATATTGGCCCTCTTCCTGAACATCTTAATCTCATGGATTATGAACCAGGGAGGATTCGCTGGTCAGAAATTCCTGAAGGGGTATGCTTCGTTACCCTTTTCAATTTATCCATCTTTCATATATGGTATCCTTAATTTTATCGCTCTTGCCGTAGTATCTATTTCCTCCTCCTGGTTTGCTAAAAGATCTCACATAGACGAAATCTACTATTGAGGCTCATATCTCCGAACATGTATTTCATCCTTTCAATTCCCCTCTCATATTTCTTTCTTAGCTTTTAACGATATACTTCGCAGGAAGATGAATCTGTGGATCCCCAAGATGCTGCAGGATACTCTAGGTGTCTGAGGAAGTGTGATCATCACGAGGTTCCTTATTCTGCTACCAAGGTATTCCTCTTCTTGTTTTTTGTACTTCGTGTCTTACTTGCTTCGACATTGAAACTTCGTATTTCTCAGGATGTTACCCCCAGTTCCCCTATCACCAAAGGCCCTCCAAAACGCCAGCGCATGACCTTAGACTTAGCTACTTTAAATCAAATCCCAGGCTCAAAGGTTCCTCCAAGTCAGTCCACTCCTTCTCCAAAAGAACAATCTGCCAAAGTTCTCCACAAAGCTACCCCTCTCAAGCATCATTGGGTACAAAATCTAATATCCCAATTCCCACTATTATTGTGGATGATAATCCAAATAAACCGTCTAAAAGTCAGAAAGACGAGAGCAAGGATAAGAAGAAAATGGTTTACGAAGTCGAAGACCCATCTTACGTCCCTGACATGGACTTCTTAAGGAATCTTTTTATTTCAACTCGGAAAGATCCTTCTCTCAGATCCCCCGCCGTCGAATCTCTAGCTTTCTTCAGTTCTGACACCTTCTTGGCTGAGAGTATGTCTTTTATAATAAATGCTTCATTGAATCTCTTTCTCCAACAACTTGATGCTATAATGGGCTTGGTATGCTTACAGATTTCTGTTTTATTGTATGTCAAAATCCCTTTCTGACTTACCTTACTTCGCAGGAGTTTAACCTCCACATGGTTCAACTCGTAGAGACAAGGGTATATCGCGAATAGTTGGGGAAAGCTAGCATTAACATTCGTGAACTTGAGAAGAGTCTTGCCGAGGATAAAAAATATTCATCCAAACGGGAAAAAAAGGAAAGAGAGCTTCGCAGTAAGTCTTATTTTCTCTCTGTTTCCGGTTTGCCTTAGTTTGGTCTTTACTATCCTTCTTATTTTATTTTTCGTCAAGCCCGTTCTTCAAAATATTACATGGACTTTCTCGAAGCCAAGGAGTTATCCGATGACCTTCGAGCCGAACATTTAAATCTTGCATCTCAAATTAAGTGAAAAGGTAGAGATATCATACTCTCCCTCAGATCGCTTAGCTACTGAGTCTGCCAACAAAGAGGAGTTAAATTCTCATCTTCATAAGGAAAACAAGAATTTGAAGGTTGAGTTGCAGCGAATTAACAATCTTCTCACCACTTCGCTTAATCTTCATTCTTTATCAATGGCTCAAATCAAACGGTTGGAAGAAGATAAAACTCGACTAATCAAGAGAAAAGATAAGTCTGAAGCCGATCTTCGCAGGGCTCGTAATGAAATTACTGATTTAAAGTTCGAGAATGAGAAGTTAAAGGATGATATGATTTCTCTTTTAGATTGCTTGGAAAGGATTCAAGGTAAAAATAAAGACACAACTTTTCATACGAAGAAGTACCTTCTTGAACCCTTGAGAAGTGGGAAACTTATCATAAAATCTTCTGATGACGATAAGTCTGAGTCTGGTCATGGTAAAGGTTGGTACAATTCTTATCACGAACTTTATGTTCAACTTGAAGCTGCGAGACTCGAAATCTCAAGACTTGATCATCTTAATGCCGACGTTCAGAAAACTTCTGTTATTTCGCAGAAGCAATGTAGTTGTAGGGGCAATGGATGACTCAGCTCTGTATTTTTCTTAGCTAACTGCGGTTTTTACTTTCTCTTTCTTCCTTTGCAGAATCCGAGGAGTGATCGGTTGTCAAGCGACACAAATATAATTTACACTTTCTTACTACTCAAAATATAAATATAGCAAGGGCAAGAAAGGATCGATCCCACAGAGAGGTCTAGGTTGTCAAAATATTTTCGGTTCCTTATATAAAACACCTGGTATTTTTTTGATTTTTATATACTAAAATAAAATAAAAGAAAATAAAGAAATAAGCAAATCAAAGTAGTGAGAATATTGGTTAAGGATTCATCTTCATTCACAAATATGTTTTCTTCACAATAATTAGAATTGATATTTAATCTCAACTTTTATCAAAAGCCCTAGAATATCTTGATCGCAAGAATATCCCGCTAATCTCCTTTTGTCATCAACAAACACATTAAAAGATGCGAATATGAGTTCTATCTTAAAGAACAACCTAACGTGTAAAAGCACTAATCAAGTTTAATTCCCTAGATGCATTAAGTTCTATGAAATCAGGCCAATCAAAGCAATCGAACGTGGAAAACGCACTAATTCAATTTAACAAAGGTTATAATTCACATATGATCATAAGAATATATCACTACAAACTATAATCATATTTATGCTACTTGCAATCAGGAATCTATCACTTTTACGTATAACAAACCCTAATCTAGCAATAGAGATGAAAACAAACTCAACCGATTCGCGACTCGATCAAACAAGCATTCAAATCATATAACAATATTAATTGTGAATCATAATCGATAAAATATGGAGACAAAACTAATTTATCATATCAAAAACCATATTATGTGAAATCCAATTATTCCATAACCAATAATAAAATTAAGCACTCATGTTAATGGAGTTCATAACAAGAAGAAAGAAAAACCCTAGCATGTTGCAAACCCTAGAAACAAAAGTAGAAGTAGTGATATATCTGTGCCTAGGCTTCCCTATATATAGAGTTTTGTAACCTCTTCTTTAAGAAAACTAGGAAACCTAATAAAAATAGGAAAGTGCACCTCCTCAAAATTCACCAAAAACCCTAATTTTCACGTCCATAGCAAGCCCAAAACGCATCTCTCCTATCTCTTTTCGCGCAGGCCCAATAAGGCCCAACAGAAAACCTAATCCAAATTGGTTTCACCATTTTGCTCATAACTTCTTCATACGAACTCGGAATGACCTCATTCTTTTTGCGTTCTTTTCGCGTTTGAATTCTCTTCGAGATGGTGATAAGAATTCCTTGAGTTAAAATTGGTCTTTGGCCCTTCTTCATCAATAACACTTTACTTGTTTGCTCCTTTTAGCATTTTGTAGCTCCTAATGGCTAATTTCTCCTTCTTTTGCTCCAAACGACTCCAAAGCACCTAATACACTCAAAAGTAAGCATAAGATACATAATTCACACTAAAACTCACAAAGAAAGCATAAATACTAGATATAAAATTAGGTATTTATCACACCTATCAAATTCCCCCACACTTAGACTTTGCTAGTCCTCGAGCAAATAAAACAAAACTAAAATACAACAACTCCGTGACGTCGAGGCTACGGTTAATTTTAGCATAAATAACAAGCCTTTAAACCCCTAGGTGTCCCTAGTGGACGAGTTATAGTCTCGTGAAGGTTTACTAGAGATATACCTACAAAACCTATATTTCCAACTCCGTCTATTTGTGACAAATCAATGAACGAATCCAAAATGACTACAGGAGGAGGTACCTTGCAAATTCAATTCAAGTATTAGTAAATAAACTCTAATTAGATAGTCGAACAAGCCACAATACTCGGAAACTAACAAACCAAAATCACAATGAAAAGATTAAGAAGATGGATATAGATGTAGATGTTGGCGAATATTCACAAGTGATCGATGTTTCCCATATCTGTCTGAAGGTCACTGCTAAGATGAACCTATTCCTATTGGATTGAGCTATTTGGTTTGAATGCTACATCAACTCACTAGCATATACAAGGGAATCAGGAGTGACTTTATTCAACCAATATAAAACTTTCCTTTCTTTTTCTTTTCTTTTTCACTTTTTTTTTCACTTTTTTTTTTCTTTTTTTTCTCTTTTTTATATTAGACAGCATGATTAGATCTTTTGGATCCAAGCGCATGCTTCTTGTCAGCAAGAATGTGATAGTTGCCTTGGATCCTGCATTCCACGCTTGTTTAGGCGACGGAGACAGGGACTACGTTTCACACATACTGCTATTCCCAAGTGTCTTTTTTTATTCCGTTTTGGTCTAATTGGTCGGTCTCTTTTTTTTTTTTTTTTTTTTTCATTTTTCTTTCTTTTTCTAGTAACTCAATCACTCTATTCCATCCTAGCAGTAATAACACGTCGATGTTTAGTGACCCACCAAAGCACTTAGAGAACAATAGATAAATATGGTAAAATAAAAATAGAATGTGATATGGTGATATTCCGAGATATGGTAACAACTATCATGTTAATTGTGATTTCTGAGCTATGTTCGTCCCTTTTAGTTAATTGGTTCCTCAACTCCTGCATTCAAAATGGTTCCATCCACTAATGGTGTCATCCTAAAGGCACAAGTTTCTAGATTTCGGAGTTCAAAAAGCACATTTTTTCTTGGTTTTTCTATTTTTTCTATATTTTTTTTTAAAGGCATAAAACAAAATATACAAACATATAAATGCTCCCCCACACTTAAACTTCACATTGTCCTCAATGTGTAAAACCGAAAGTTCTGAATTCTGACGTAACAGCAGATAAAACGCAAAAACTGTGCAAATTGGTAAGGAATTTGGAAAAACTCCATTTCACAAAAGTTGTTCACCTACGTGTTTTCTACACAGTGTAAAAAGTTTACAGTGTTCTGATAAACGGTCTGACAGTTATGGTCTCTGGACTGAACTACGCGCAGTCTGAAATTTTCTGACGAAAAGGTATTCGTCATAATTCTCTTCTAAGATAGATTATGGACTTAATGAAATTAAACATGGGGATGCAAATATGATATGAAAACAATAAAAAATAAAAAAGGAAACAAAAATAAAATCAAAATCAAAAGGATAAGAGAGAAGAAATACAAAACCGGTGGGTTGCCTCCCACTAAGCGCTTGTTTTAAAGTCGACGGCCCGACGTAGCTTCTTGTAAAATTCATTCCCCATACACCAATAATCTGAAAAGTTGGGGATCCACCCATAGCACCTGTTTTGCAAACAATAGCTCCATACAAATATTAGTAATATAAAACACAAACGAAGCTATTAACCGATAAAAGCTTCCCCCACACTTATTCTTGTCCACACTTGGAAGTGTATAAAGAATATAGGAGTCGGGTATTTCTACGGTTTCGTGTTCACAAACCTGCATAGTATGAGAATCAAGTTTTTCTAATGGAGGAAATCGAGAAACAAAATCATTCAACAATGTTTTCGAAGCACATATATTTAAACCAATAAGAAGTAAAGGAGAAGAAATAATAGGCAAAGGGTTAGACAAACCTCGCACAATCTCTTGTAGCACGGAATCCTCTTCATCCTTGAAAAATTCAAGTGAACTATTCACCTCTTGTATATCATGGTCCTCTATCAAACTTTGCAACCATTCTTCGTCCGTTTCTGCCTTAACCAAAGTCTCGACATCAACATCATCATTACAATCATTCACAAGTTCAATTGGGTCTTCCATAATATTGGTCATAACGGTCACATTCTCAACATACTCCTCTTCGTCTTCATCTTCAGACTCACCAAAATCAGAATCGTCGTCGGTTTCCCAACCTTTATCACGACGTCGTTTAAGTTCCATATGGATGGTCCTACTAATTTCATCGACAAGCTCTTCCGAGTATCCATCGTCTTCCAACTTGTATAATTTTTGCGCAAGTTTCCTAACGTTCACACGCTTACCACCATTAGCTACAATATGTTCTCTTTCCCATGACTTTTCCCTTTGAATGGGTGAATGATCATAACTATGATCTGGAGTCGGGTAAGAAGGCATATTCCAGAAATTGGTTTGTGCGACGTTCTCGCTATTACGGTCAAGTTGGTCTAGCCTTTGTTGCATATCTTGTAATCCATGCATAATCTGCATACAACTCGAATAAAGCCAATTAGAAGTAGAATTATCCCACCTAGGTGCTTGACTTACATACCCACTACAAGGTTGTTGTTGGTATGTATGAAAATCACCATAAGGTTCTCTAGGATATGCATCATAGCCAATAAATTGGTTTTGATTGCATTCCATAGATGGTGGGTAATTGTCATAGTGTTGAGGAGGGTGAAAGCCGTATCCATTGTTCCAATATGCTCCTTCCATAGAATTGGTACCTGAAATACGATTCCCAAACCAAGGTTAAAAACCAGAAAATAAGAAAAACAAAAATAAGACTAAAAACAAAAATAAGAAACCAAAAACAAGTGACAACCGTTGCCTCCCCGGCAACGGCGCCAAAATTTGATCGGTTGTCAAGCGACACAAATATAATTTACACTTTCTTACTACTCAAAATATAAATATAGCAAGGGCAAGAAAGGATCGATCCCACAGAGAGGTCTAGGTTGTCAAAATATTTTCGGTTCCTTATATAAAACACCTGGTATTTTTTTGATTTTTATATACTAAAATAAAATAAAAGCAAATAAAGAAATAAGCAAATCAAAGTAGTGAGAATATTGGTTAAGGATTCATCTTCATTCATAAATATGTTTTCTTCACAATAATTAGAATTGATATTTAATCTCAACTTTTATCAAAAGCCCTAGAATATCTTGATCGCAAGAATATCCCGCTAATCTCCTTTTGTCATCAACAAACACATTAAAAGATGCGAATATGAGTTCTATCTTAAAGAACAACCTAACGTGTAAAAGCACTAATCAAGTTTAATTCCCTAGATGCATTAAGTTCTATGAAATCAGGCCAATCAAAGCAATCGAACGTGGAAAACGCACTAATTCAATTTAACAAAGGTTATAATTCACATATGATCATAAGAATATATCACTACAAACTATAATCATATTTATGCTACTTGCAATCAGGAATCTATCACTTTTACGTATAACAAACCCTAATCTATCAATAGAGATGAAAACAAACTCAACCGATTCGCGACTCGATCAAACAAGCATTCAAATCATATAACAATATTAATTGTGAATCATAATCGATAAAATATGGAGACAAAACTAATTTATCATATCAAAAACCATATTATGTGAAATCCAATTATTCCATAACCAATAATAAAATTAAGCACTCATGTTAATGGAGTTCATAACAAGAAGAAAGAAAAACCCTAGCATGTTGCAAACCCTAGAAACAAAAGTAGAAGTAGTGATATATCTGTGCCTAGGATTCCCTATATATAGAGTTTTGTAACCTCTTCTTTAAGAAAACTAGGAAACCTAATAAAAATAGGAAAGTGCACCTCCTCAAAATTCACCAAAAACCCTAATTTTCACGTCCATAGCAAGCCCAAAACGCATCTCTCCTATCTCTTTTCGCGCAGGCCCAATAAGGCCCAACAGAAAACCTAATCCAAATTGGTTTCACCATTTTGCTCATAACTTCTTCATACGAACTCGGAATGACCTCATTCTTTTTGCGTTCTTTTCGCGTTTGAATTCTCTTCGAGATGGTGATAAGAATTCCTTGAGTTAAAATTGGTCTTTGGCCCTTCTTCATCAATAACACTTTACTTGTTTGCTCCTTTTAGCATTTTGTAGCTCCTAATGGCTAATTTCTCCTTCTTTTGCTCCAAACGACTCCAAAGCACCTAATACACTCAAAAGTAAGCATAAGATACATAATTCACACTAAAACTCGCAAAGAAAGCATAAATACTAGATATAAAATTAGGTATTTATCACACCTATCAAGGAGCACTTAAAAAATCAAGTTATTCACTTATCTTGTCAGAAGGATGAGCTTTTTAAAGAAGTTTCCGGTCTTAAGGAAGAAATAATGTTTCTGAATGAAGACTTTTCTCTCATGGAAAGAGATGCTGCTAAGGTTACGAAGCTTACTCGCAAGAATGCTCAAGCTTCCAAAGTTCAACTCTTTAATGACTTATGTGATTCTCGTGGGATTCCTCGCGTGCCTTTGGATCTTGAAGTTTTTTCAGATGATGAACCTGCTGCTAATGGTAAAGATGATGATGAGAAAACGGAGTCTGACGAGGAAGACGAGATCGAAAGGCCTAAAGGAGAAGATCCTTTAGTCACTGAGGCTGCTAATATTCCTTCCTCTTCATTGAATCCTTCTGGCGATGTTACCAGCAACATTGGAGCTGAGGTCACTGGTCCTGGGGGCAGCATCCCTCAACTAGATAAGAAAATAGGTGATGGTGATGTTGAGACAGGAATCAAAGGAATTGAGGGTGGCACTATTGAAGAAGAAGCTATCAAAGTCGATCCCATTCAGCAACTTCCTCCTCAGATTTGATTTCTTTATTTCGTTGGCTCCTTAGAATCATTTGTGTCCTTTTAACATTCTTCGAACTGGGCGCTCCCAAGCTTGGGGGGCATAACAATTGATTTTACTTTTGCCTTAATATATTAGCTTTTTCTTTTTTTCTATCTCAAAGCCTTATCTCATTCAACTAACTGCAACTGACATGGTTAATGTACGTCTAATTCACAAATCTAACAAAATATTAAATATATTTGAAGTGTTTCCCTTACCTTCATCATGCAAATTGATTTTGTACAATATATACTTGCGAAGGAAATGCTCAAAGAATAACAAAAAACAAAACAATATACACTTGCCTCTTATTCTTTGTGAATTTCCAAAGCATACCTGCGGTTTATGATGTAAACTACCTTACCATCTTGTAGAATTTATACTTATATTTGTTTTGATTTAAAAGTATGAGGTATGCGAAGTAAATAGTCAAAAAAATAATAAAAAATGAAAAGTATATACTTGCCTCTTATTCTTTTGCAAAGTTACGAAGCATACCTGTGGTTCTTTTCATATTCATGGATCTTCGCATGCTAATTTTCTTTGCTTCATCTATCTTGCTTTGATTCCAAATTCTATCCATGTGTTTCTTCGTACAACTTTAGCTTGCATACATCATCACTTCGTTGCCTCCAAGTTTGTTCCTTCATTATTAGTATCATAGCAATAGTATAATTATAATAGTATGGACATTTATTTAAATCATACTACGATTGTAAGTACTTTGCATTCAATAAAGATTTCTTGAACTTTCATGATACTTAGTCTGGGAACATCATGTCTTTTATTTCATTTTTTTCGTATATTTTTTTTTTTCATTTTTTTTGTGCCTCTTTTATGTTCTTACGAGGTCATATGCTTTCCTTTTGCTTTGTTTCATATTTTGCCTTTTTTTCCATATTATTTTGCCTCATGTATCATATTGCCTCACATATCTCTCCCTATCGGTGAACTACTTCTATGAGGTCTTAGGGTGCCTCCTAGTTAAGGTATTATTGTCTTCTACTAGTTCAATAAGGTATTATATTGCCGTTATAGGCCTTATCAAGCGCTGTTATTATACTCATTTGCCTCTTGTCTTCCTTGCGTTTCTACTAGTTATCTAGAGGTCTTATTTTTCCTCCTAGTTAAGGTCTTATTGCGCCTCACCCCGTTGTGCAGGGTTTTTGCGAGGAAATCTCAGGCGCTCTTTATTCTTGCGAACTAAATATCCATCAAACTCGCCTTAACAAACTCATTGAGGTCTTATTGTGCGACAATATCACAGGCCTACTTATTCCCGTGAATAGTAGCCTCGTAACATTGCCGTCTTTTTTTGGTCACTCAGCTTCCTAATGGAGGGTGCTGCCCCTTTATATTCCCCCTAAATACCCCCTTGATTTTAGGCTTGGTATCATTTGTTTTCGTGACTTCTTATCCCTTCGCCGATATGGATCATGGATCCTAGGTGAGGTTTCTTTTGGACCGAGTGGAGAAATCACACTAGGCCATCTACTATCTCCACTGGTTACGTTTCTACACCCCTTACCGAAGGCCATCATAAAAGATACCCTCGGCGGATATGTCTTATCCTTTCCCCTAGCTATCTCTCTGAGGTTAGATCACGATGCACGCGAGATTTTTATCATTGCCTCTTGTATTTTTTGCGAACTAGGTTGCACGCCATGAGTTCTCAGCCTCCCTAAGTAGAGGTTTTGTAGCTTCCATGGAAACCGTTTGTTTTATATGTATATATTTTTTAATTTGTGGGTCTTATGCATCCTCCTAATGAGGTTTTACTTTCTTATTTGTGTGGTATTATTTTTCCCATATGTTTATTTCGCATTTCATTCAATAGATATTTCATTATATTTCTTCTTTTGATGAATACAAATTTTGCTCCTTTATTTCGTATTATTCGCAAGTACATTTGATGGCTATGGATAATACTTCTTAATATAGAACAGATTCCATGGATGGTCTAATCTCCGATCTTATCTTTCTACTTCGCCATATATATTCATCATCTGTGTCCTTGCCCTGGCAATCTGCAAGTTTGTATGCTCCATTCCCCACTACCATCTTTATGATATACATGCCTTCCCAAGTAGGTTCCAACTTTCCTCCGGATCCCTTATGATAAGGTGGTATCTCGCGTAACACTAATTCTCCTGGAACAAAGATTCTCTCCTTCACCCTCTTATTATATTCGCGAGATAATCTTCGATGATAATTCGTCATATGCTATAGAGAAGTCTCTCTGTTCTCCTCCAAATCATCCAACTTTGCGAGAATCATATCTGAATTTAAACCTTTTCTCCATGCCTCTTGTTTGGTTGTGGGAATGATGATCTCGGTTGGTAATACTTCCTCTACTCCATACGTCATACAGAAGGGAGACATTCCCGTTGCATCTCGTCTCGTCGTCCTATATGACCACAGTACATTCGGGATTTACTCACACCAGCCTTTATGGTGTCCTTCTAATTTATTTTTCAACGTGGTTGCTATTGTTTTTTTCGTCGCTTCCGCTTACCCATAACTTTGTGGATATAGCGGAGTTGACTTCCCAGATTGTATCTTAAATGTATTGAATAACATTCTCACATTTTCTCCCTCGAACTGCTTCCCATTGTTAGAAACTATTCGCACCGGAATCAGAAACCTACATATTATATGCTCAAGAATGAAATCATATACATCACCATCTCGTGTGTGTTGCAAAGGTTTCGCTTCGATCCACTTCGTGAAATAGTCTGTAGCCACTATTAGATATGTTCGTTGCTTACTTCCAGCAAAAAATGTTCCCACAATGTCTATTCCCCATGGCAAATATCCATACACTTAATATGGAATTTAAACTCGTGGCTGGTGTGTGTATCCGTGCTTCACATCTCATGGAAACATTCCTCGCATCATTATGCATGTGTGGCCAAAAATACCCTTGTGTGTTAGTTTTATAAGACAAAGATCTTGTGCCACTATGATTGCCCACATCACCATAGTGTATTGCCTTCATGATTTCCATCCCCTCCTTTTGTGATAAACATCGCAGTAATGGGCCCAAAAATTACCTTCGATACAAGATTCCTTCTCGCAGCTCGTAATTCGTGGCCTTGCCTTTAATTTTATGTGCTTCAAATCTGTCGCGAAGTAAATATCCCTTTTCTAGATATATATAAATGGGGGTTCGCTAGTTATCTTCTTCCAACTCTATCGTTTCCTCCACATTTTCTATCAGCATAGTTTTTTCACCTTCTAGTTCATTACTTACCGACGGTTGCATCAACCATTCAATATGAATGTGCTCGGCTGAAGAGTCCTGAATCATTGAAGCTATGAAGGCCAAGGCGTCAACATGCATGTCTCCAGATTATGTTTGGTATCCTCGTGGAGTGTTCTTTTACTAATTGTAAATATTTTCTCATTATGATATTGCCAATTGCGAATCACTGGTTATTCTTACTTCACTTAGTTTCATTTCGATAGATATTATTAATTCTTGTATTATTTCCTCGTATTATATTTCATTATTGGTTACCTTATACTCCAATTGAAAGAAGAAAACTATTCTAGCCCCTCCAGGCGAGGTGACTATGATTCCCATACCTCTTCATCTATATCCATCATTTCTTCTACTCCTTCATCTTCTTCTGATGGAAATTCTGCTAGGAATTCTTCCACTATATATGATTTCGTTGAAGTTTGAACTTCGTATTTCAACCCATGCTGGTCAATTCTAGTATTTCATCTTTCAATTCTCCTCACTCTCTTCGTGTTCTTCAAAGCTGATTCTATCGGAACCCTTGTCATCACTTTAATTTTATGAGTCTAGAAATAAGTTCGCAACTTCTCTGATACATATACCAAGGATAATATTAGTTTCTCAATTTTTGGATAATTCCTTTCGGATGAATTGAGAGTCATGCTAACATAAAATATCGGCTTTTCTACCCCTTCGTCTGTGCGAAGTAACACTGCGCTAAGTGCATTTAATGTAGCCGCGAGACAAATTAACTATTCCTCGCCGGGTTCTGGTTTTTGGAGAATAAACAGTTTGATGAGGTATTCTTTTATATTTTGCAGTGCTTGATCGCATTCTTGAGTCCATGTGAACTTGGCCCCTTTCTCAAAATATCAAAAAAATGCTTGCATTTATCTGAAGATCTGGAGATGAATCTTCCCAATGCAGCCAATTGTCCATTCAATTTTTGCACGTCTTTTATTGTTGCTGGTGATGGCATGTCCAATATGGCTTGGACTTTAGCTGGATCTGCTTCGATTCCTTTTTCTGATACAATATGCCCTAAGAACTTCGCTGACTCTACTCCAAACATGCACTTCGTTGGATTTATCTTCATCTTGTACACTCTCATTTGCTCGAAGATTTTTTTTAAATATTCTACATGGTCTCCTGATTATTTGGTTTTCACCAACATATCGTCGACATAAACCTCCAACTTGGTGTGAACCCATTTGGCGAAGATCTTTTCTACCATTCGTTGATATGTGGCTCCCTCATTCTTCAATCCGAAGGGCATTCTTGTATAGAAATATAGCCCCCTAGGGGCTAAGAAAGTTGTGTGTTCTTATCTTCCTATGCAAGTGGAATCTGATTATACCCTGAATATCCATCCATCAATGAAAGTCATTTGTATCCTGATGCTGATTCCACCATTTTTGGTATGTTTGGTAGTGGGAAGCTATCCTTTGGACAAGCAGTGTTCAGATCACTGAAGTCTTTGCATATTCTTATTCCCTTATTTTTCTTCAGCACTATCACCATATTTGCAATCCATGTTGGATACTTCGCTGGTCTTATGATTCCGGAATCCATCATCTTTTGAAGTTCTTGCTCTATTTTCTCTTGATAAGCAGTTGTTATCTTTCGCATTCTCTGTCTTATTGGCTTGACCGCTGGATTGAGATTCAATTTATGGTGTGCAATTTGTGGATCAATTCCTGGCATTTCTTCCATGTTCCATGCAAATACGCCGAGATATTCCTTCAAAAACTTTATCAATTTCTCCTCTTCGTCCACCCCCATCTTCGTTCCAATATTTATCATCTTTAACTCTTCCTCGTTGCCTAAATTTATCTCCTTCGTAGGTTCTATGTAGCGAAGTTCATGATCGGTTCTCCAAGTTGGGATGGTTCCTTTAATTGCTATAAAGGTTCGCCTTCTTTCTCAGGAATCTCACTTGGTATGGCCCATCCTTCTTTTGCCTTAATCATGTAGACCATCAATTCTTCTCCTTTCTTTGCCTCCAGAACCCTCTTTCTTTGCTCCTTCTTCCTGTTTAACCTTTCCTCATATTTATTGACATCCTTTTCATTACAGTTCCTCGCGTCCTTCTGATCTCCTTTTATCTCGCCAATTTTACTTGGCATTGGAAATCGAATGGCTTGATGGAAAGTTGATTCTACCCCTTTTATTCCGTGTATCCATGGTCTGCTAATAAAGGCGTTATAGGGAGATTCCTTATCCACCACACAAAAAATGACTTCTGTCTCCAATTCTCCTGCGAATATCTTCACAATCAACTCGCCTTTTGGTTTTGATGCAACTCCATTAAACCCATATATGTTGTAAGTTGATGGCACAAGATCTGAATCCTTATAGCCCATGGTTTTAAATGCATGATAGAAAAGAATGTCAACCGAACTTCCGGTATCTACCAAGATTCTATCTATTGCCCATATCTTCTTGTTCCTTGTAGGATCATCCTCCTACCGTGAATGCTTTCCAAAATTTAAGGTTATAGCCAATGGATCCGTATGAGAAGGTCCTCCATCTGGTGCATCCATTGCTGAAAAGCAAAAAGCTATTTTCTGCCATTCTTTTATTGGTTCTTTCTTCGCAATACTGAATATTTCGTTCCCCTCAAAGTCCCTCTTATGTACTCTTTTTAGCACGTTGTCATGAAAATTCTGTATGTTCTTTGCGGAATGAATTATAGAGTTACAATTTAGTCTTTGCATTCCCCTATGAATCTCAATCCGATACACTTGTGCTTGATTCTGATCACGAGGTGGGGGTGGTGGCAATGGTACTGGATTCGCTAAAAAATGCTTGAGCTTTCCCTTTTCAATTAGGAGAAGTATAATTCGTCGGACGTTTCTACAATCACTTTTGTGATTCCCATGGAAACGATGATACTTGCAAAACTCATTACCCTTGCTCCTGGTAGTGGTTCTCTCCCTAAGTTTGGTGGGGTAGGAATCTCTTCAGTTAATACAATTGCTTCCCATACTCTTTCTACCGTCGTATTAAGTCTTGGAAGTATTATATCTTTAAATTGCGGCCTTCTTTCCCCATATCGTTGACCTTGGTTATACCCCTGCTGGTTTCCCGAGTTGTCACCTTGTGATTCATAATTTCTTTGCCTTGGACCTTGGTTCGTTGTACCTTCGGTGATGATTAATCCTTTCCTGATCTCCACTAGATACAACTACTAATTTTGCAGGAACTTCATTCGATGGTTCGCCTTTTTAGCATTTTGACTTACTTTATACTGCATTCACCATTCTTGGTAAAAGAAGCGAACTCTCTTCCTTTGGATGGACTGGTGCAACTTCGTTTATTACTCCCTTCTTCTCCTCTAGTGCAACATATTCTTCTAGGTACTCACTGAGTTCATTCATCGTTAATGAATCACGAATTATGAATATTTGAGTGTATAAGAGATCAGTTGGAATTAGGGCGTTCACAAAGGCTAAGATGAAATTCTTCTCATCAACTCTTCCTGCGAGCTCACTACATACAGTCCTCCATCTCGTCACAAGACCTCGCAGACTCTCTTCGGGTCTCCTCCTTAGGTTGAATAGAGTTTTTTTCCTGGCCTCAACATGTTGTTGCTTATGTAGGTTGTTAAAAATATTCTTTGCAAGTCTCTACTCTCTAAATGAAGGAATGATCCCCCAGGCAGTCTATCAAACCACACCAACGCTTCCCCAGTTAGACTGGATGGGAAGTATTTACACAAAACATATTCGTATTGTGCCTATTGCATCAAGAAAAGAGTATATTTCTTTAAGTGTTGCACTGCACTTTCTGCTCCACTGAATATGCTTCCGAAGGATGGTAATGAACATCGCGCAGGAATCCTTGCCTCCAATATTTCGCGTGGAAATGGGGATTTACCTTCCTCTTCTATTGACTCAGCCAATTGCACCCGTCCTCCTCTTCGGGAATTGTTAATCATTGATCTCATATCTCGCAATTCGTTCAGGAAAGCTTGGTTTATTTCATTTCTACCTTCATCTCTCCTATTCCTCCTTTCTCCTCTATCCCTTCCATCATCCTCGCGTCTTCTATCTTCTTCGCATCTCCTCTCTTCTTCGCGTTACCTTTGATCTTCATATCTTCTTTCTTCTTCGCGTAATTTTTTCCCCTCGCGTAATCTCTCTTTTTCGTGCAATCTCTCTTCCTCTTGTCTTCTACCTTCTTCAAATCGTCGCCTCTGATCTTCCAATATAGTCTCTTCCAGTGCTCTCCTTAGATGCCTTTCTTCGTTGTTTTCCATTTGGCGTCTCCTCCTTCGTTCTCTTCTATCCTCATGCCTCCTTTCTTCTCCTTCGTCATTTTCCAGCATTTCATCTCTCTGACGTAAATTCCTCCTGACTGACGAACCAGTTCTCGCGTCTGATTCTCCTCCTCGTGGGCGATGAACTGTTCTTTCTTCATTGAGCTGACGATTCTGCTACATCAAAGTGTCTTTTTGTCTTACAAGTCTGGTTCTTTGCTCCACTAGATCTCTTTCCCTTTCTCTTTCTAGATGAAGTACTTCCCTTAGTTTCTCTAATGTCATATTCTATTCGTTGACATTCTCTTCTCTTTCCCCACCTACTGGTTCATCCTCCATCACCGTGTCAGTATCGGTAGTACCAATTGATCCTTCTCGATAACAGTTCTCGTTAAGGTTGCCGTTTTGCTGTTGATTCACACCACATCTTCCTCCCATAGTTGATGTTTCTACTATCTCCATTCTTCTCCCTCTCTTTTCCGCTAAATGTTTGCTTCTTCTTGACGCTATTATGGGCTGTGCCGATTTGGAACTCTTGCCATCAACCAACTTCTACCGAATTAGATTTCACTCACGGATTTGCCAACAATATTTTACTAACTGGATCTAGCTTCTGCTCAATCTGATGATGGATGTTTTAAATAAGAAATCTCTAAAAATAAAGTTCAGATATACTCTTCATTCTTGAGTACAATCACGCTCTTTAGACTGTCAACTCCAAATTCTATGAAAAGAATGACTCGTTAAGTGATTTTTAATAAGAAAACTTGAGAATAATATCAACTCCTTCTCCAAATCTCAAGTGAGAGTAAACTCTCAACATGAGTTCCCTATTCCTGGACGCCAAAATGTAACTACTGAAAATCCAGTAATACACCCAAAAGATAAACATAGCAATACTAAGACATTATCAAGTTAACGAAATAAAAATATTACTTTATTTATTTGATCAGGACGATGATTATGTCGATGCAGCTATTACAAGTATAGAGACTCACAAGAACCCTAACTAGACCTCTCCTAATACAAAATCCCCCCTCCTTACAATGGACCCTGCTCTCTATTTATAGGGAAGACTACATAGTGGATTACAACTCATTTTATCTCGCCGGATATCACACATTTCACGTGATTCTACTTTTTACTTCGCCTAAGCTATTTTCAATAAAGTTATTCCACCTCTTTCGCCTATTTTTTCGGTAGTTGTCAGCACAACTGTCCTATTTCTTGTACAACAATTCATACTTCGTTTCCCTCCTATTTCTTCGTGAAGTATCTTCTGGTCCAAGTAATCAATACCTCGCCGACTGACATCTTCGCAGATCTTAGATGGGATGTAACTTCGCAGATCCAATATTCACTAACATAAGTATGACACATGATTTGACTCGTCACTGACATTCCTTCTCGAGATTAGTAACAATATCTTATTTCGAGATTTACTTTGTGATTACGTTAAGCCTCGTTCGACCACGTGGTGAGTAGGTTTTCCGCACCTACATAAACATATGGCTGTTCTGGTACCTGCTTTTCAATTCTAGGCCATTTTTTTTTATTTCTTACAAATATAGGCCAATCGGATGGATCCCATCCAAATCCGTTATCTCAGTCAATATATCGTTCTGACCGGTCAATATCTCGCCAAAATCTCGTTCATCGATATCTCGTGAACTGGATGAGATTACTAAAATGCCCTCTTCATATGTGTCAGTAAAAATAAGGATTGTTACTCACGTGTTTCGATCTGAACCCCTAGTTCAAGATCGAGAAATCTCGAAGACTTTTAAAAGTCTATGATATCAATTATACATTATTGTTGAAGTACAACTCCCAGAAGGATCATCACATAAATTTGTTGAGTTAAGTTGCATACCTCTGAAAGCCGATTCAACTTGAGAAACATGAGCAGTAGGCTTAGAGTCTGAACTACGTGGTGGATGATATCGAAAAAAGCACCTTGAAGCAAAATGACATGCCTTCCTACAAATTTGACATTCCACTGTAGAAAAATCCACAAAAGATCTAATTGTACGACCATCAGATACATCTGCACTTGAACTTATTGAACCAACACCACTTTTGAACGATACAATACCAGTCTTGGAAGAATTTCCTTGATTATTCTTATTCTTATTTTTATGCTTTCCATTCTTATTACCATTATGTACATTTCTTCCATAGAAAGCTGCAAAATAATCCAGAATGTTGGAATCTTGATGTTGATCACTGAGCCATTGCTCATGGTTTAAGAGTCCAGCCTTCAATTCACCAAAAGTATATGGGGTTTCACGATTCTGTGCTAAAATAACAAAATTGTCATACTCCCTTCCTAATCCATTAAGAACACACATCATCACATATGCATCTGAGATTCGATCATTAATAGCAGCCAGAGAATCAGTAATAGTCTTCAAAGAATGCAGATAAACACATATGGATTGAGAGCCTCTTCTAATACCGTTAAGTTGACTGCGTAACATATTTCTTCTAGCTCCAAATTGAGACCTAAAACTAGCTTCAAGATATTGCCAGATCTCTTTTGCAGAAGACATACCAAGAACTTCACCAGTAAACCCAGTTTGGATTAACCGTAGGAACACCATTTACAATAATTTGTGAAGGAGGTTCAACAATTTCACCATTAACACGAGCATAAAGATCAGTAGAAATCAACACAGACTCAAATTGATCACGCCATACAAGAAAGTCTGTGTGATCTAACTTTAGAGATACGAAATTACCAATGTTATCGAAAGGCAAAGCAAAATAACTTGAATTACATTGAATCGAAACATTACCAGAAACAGGATCAGCGGAAATCGGATGGTGAACTTGCTCATTCTGTGGATCTTGTAAAGATGTTTGTTGTCGAATAGTTGATTGGTGTTGTGCTTGATTTTCATTGATCCTCTAGTATTCGGCAATTGAAAGATGATAAAAACAAGAAAACAAGATTTTATGAAAATCAAGATCCGAAAAAAAAAATGTTGAGAAAATTTGAATCAAACAAGTTGAAGAGTAATTAGAAAATTGTTAACAAGATATTTGATCAATAAAGAGTGATAGAATCACTATTCTTTGTTGAACATTTGTTGAAAAAGTGGTACAGGATTGACCTAGATCGAACCACCTCAATGATACCATGAAAGGATATGAAACAAGTGAAGGTAATGTTATTACAGAGTTATGATCAGGTGTTTTACACAGACAAATATGAGAGATATTTATACAGACAGACAGAGTCAAGGCAATGTAGACTTGACTATACAGGACTATTCCTAACATGTTGCTTACAATCGGCGCCCAAAGAAGAAAGCAGGTGGAACTGGGGTACCATTAAGGATTAATTTCCATTTTGTGGAAATGGATAGGACTACCCGATCTAAAGTCCGTCGCTGGTACGTGTGGAGTCGACAGATCTTTTTGCAACCATGTGAACGCATGCATGGGGTGGGGATTGGGTTTCTGCTTGAAGTGCAGGTTGGCCCAGCCAGATCCTTCAGCAATGCGTACCCAATAGTCTCGGTTTTCCAATATGCTAATGGATTCTTATTGATCAGTTTCCTAGTACAACCATGGAGCAGAAGTTGTTTTATAATCCTGCAAAGACTTGGATTTCTTGTTGTACCTAGACTCCCTCAACTCTTATATATACCCATCGATAGTTCTCAACAACTCAACCAGCCATTATCTCGCTTCTTCTTTTTCTCTGCATTCAGGTATTTAGTTCATCATCATCAGTCGCGTACTAGCAGTCAATTAATTATGGGTTTTATTATTTATGAGCTTGACGAACAACGTGGATTGGAGTTGCTGTCTTTGGTAGGGAGCAGAAAAGGCGATACCAGAAAAGGTATTAGTATTGTGAAACAGATTTTGCAGAAGAACGAGTGGTCTAATGAGAATTACAATGACAATTTTGATGAAGCATTAAAAGATGCTATCAAATTTTACCAAGGGCGCGGCTACAAGGGCAGTGATGGCGAATGTCTAACTAAGACTGGGATTTTATTAGATGCTCATACATTGTGGTCCGTCACTCGTGGATATATGGCAGGCTTGTACTATCACGGACTAGAGAAAAGTGTAGCGAAATCGAAGAAGAAGCAGATGCTAAGAGATATTCGTGTTTTAGTTACTGCTCATATGTATTCTCGTGGTTGTCCAAAAAAAAAAAAGGAAAGTTTTATTATGAGTCGAACATCTTGACATATTTGTAGAAATGGTTGTAAGTATATATATATATATATATTTTTTTTTTGAGGAGATACTGTACCTTTTATGTGTTTCTACCCAATTTTTTTACTTTTTTAGGATTACCAAAAGTCATGTTATTCTGAACTAGTAATACTAATAATGTTTATCTAACTTCATTAGTGTAATAGTGTTCCATTTTAAATATAATTATTGTACTCATTTAATTATCTCCGTCTTTTGCACATTCCCGTAGTCCAGCCACTAAGAATGTTAATGTTTAGCGGATAAAGGAAAGCTTTGGCATCCTGACTCAGGATGCTGAACAAGCAAAAACCCATCACCCCTTGAGATGTAGTTTTACATGATGCAATTATCAGGCAAAAAAGAATGCTTTGACCTGGATTTGCCAGCACTTAAGATGGATGTCCCTATTGCGAAATTGATTTCATATGGAGCCAATGGAGGGCGAAATTGGTTAATTACGCAGGAAACTATGAGTATCATAGCGTTTAAGATGGATGTCCTTATTAAAGAACTCAAGACATTAAGAGAACCCAAGGTTAAATATTTATGCAATCATATAATGAGTTAAAGAACTTAACGTCTTACTGATGACACAAACAAAACAATCAGTGTAAATAATAAAAAAGCCAATGAAAGAACTCAACATCATACTCGTGGAAGAAAACAAGCAAAAATCACTTCTCCGCCTATATAAATCATAGTAAACAACAATGTCAACAAACATATATAGCGCAAAACAGAATAGGCAAGTCCAAAGGAGTGAGTTAAAAAAGGTAAAAAAATCAACCATTGAGATCGTATAATTATTTATGTGAATCCTGAAACACTTACCGTTCAGCATTAGGATCGAACAAAGTACTTCTCAGGACCAGGTTTTTTTCGGTCCCAATCTTCAATGCAAATCTGTCAATCCGAACAATATAAAAATATCAGTCAAAATCAAATATGGGTCCGTCATACAAGGGGTACAGTCTAGAGTTATATTTGGTGCGCAGGCTATTGGCTTAGGTGTTTCAAGCATTACATGGCTGAAGTGGAAGCTATTGTTGCTGGCCTTGAATGGTTCATCGACAATGTTCGGAAGTTGCTTACAATGTGCGAGGATTCTGATTACTGACAGACAGCAGACGAGGATATTTTCTGGTAACCATGCGATCGAACACATATGCATGGGGGATCGTACTTCTGCTTGAAGTGCAGATTGAGGCCCAGCAAGATCCTACAGCAACGTGTACCAAATAGTCTCGGTTATTGATAAGTTTCCTGGTACAACCATGAAACAGTAATTTCATAATCCTGCAAAAACTTGGATTTCAAGTTGTTTGTAACTCAACCAGCCATTATTAGTTATCAAGTGTGCTCTCCTTGATAACTAATAATCCTGCAAAAACTTTGAAACTACTACAAGTTGTATCAACATAGACTTTGAAACCACTTACCAAGTGTGCGGCTTCAAGGGCAGGGATGGTAAAGCTCTAATTTAAACTGGGGTTATAGATGCTGATACATTATGGTCCATCACCCGGCCGTGGATATATGACAGGCTTGTACTATGACGAGAAAAGTGTAGGGAAATCAAGGATGAGGCAGATGCTAAGACATATTAGTGCTTTAGTTACTGCTCAAAAGTTCTCTCGTGGTTGTCCGCTAAGTTGTAGAGGTGTAAATTGGGCTGTGCCAGCACGAGCACAACCCAGCACAACACGCTAAAATTTGAGCACAGCCCAGCCCAGCACGGCACAACACGTTAGTTAAATGGGACGTGCTGGGTTTGACTAATTGGCACAGTAGCATAGCACAACACGCGGCACGGATAAGCACGTGGCCCAGCACAACAGAGCACGTTTAGAAAGCACGACATAACATGTACAAATACACCATATAACAAGGCATAATACATCACATTTTTTGTATATTTCACAAAAGAGTCACTATTCTAGCTAGTTTTTAACATTTTATGTTGGCTTATTTATAAGAACACATATAATACCTTAATATTTGGAAAATATATTTCAATATCGTTGTTATAATGTCGTCACCTATATTTAACTAGAACATTAATTTACATGACAATAATTCAATTTTATATTTGATGGGCTATTTCCTTTTATTGAATAAACTTGTTAGTTTTAATTGAAATAATTTCAAATGATATGTTGTCTAATTAAATTCTTGTGATAATGTCCGACTTAATGTATACATTAAGTGATTTCAAATTGTTTATAGCACGTGTGCCAGCATGGCACAGCACGACACGTTTATTCGTGTGCTGTGCCCGTGGGTTGTTCTGTGCCTAGCTTTTGACTAGTAAAGCACAGCACGACACGTTTAAATCGTTGGCACAGCACAACACAGCACATGACACGTGAAGCACGCGACTTCGTGTGCCGGGATGTGCCGGGCCGGCACGTTTTACACCTCTAGCTAAGTTGTATGAGGCGCTAGGTTAGGCGAGGCGCCAAACCTAGCGCCTAAGGCGTCGTGGAAAAATTGGAAAATTACAGAAATGGGCATATCTTGGCGCCTTGAGCGCCTTTTTTCCTAGGCGCTAGGCATGCGCTTAGTGCGCCAAAGGCGCTCGCCTTTTGCAACATAGGTTGTCCGTAAAAATCAAACATGTTCATAAATTTTATTATGCGTTGCTTTGGCAAACTAAATTATTTGAAGTTTTTTTTGATGAAATTGGTTAGTGGTCTGCTGATTAATTATCTATCTATCAATAGTATAAAGCAGAGATTAGCTAATTTTGCCTATCTGAGTGGTGGTCAGGATTTATCCTTGGCAAAGATAAATCAAAGGCTGTGGTTCTCCGTGCCACACCCTACAAGTTGCACACGTGTTGTTCATTCCAATATGATGAATTAAACATGAATACTCAAGTCAAGATATGGAATTTCAAAAATTATAACAGGGAGGTTCGAACTCATGACCTATTGTCTCATAAGAGTGGCCTCTAACCATTGTTCCACCTTGGTTGGAATTGATAGAAAAGATAAATCAACAGTGGTTGTTTGTTCAACTTAAATATTAATTAGTATAAGTGTTTTATTAATTAGTATAAGTGATTTGTCTAGAGAAAAGATAAATCTATGGTCATGGTTTTCTCAACTTAAATATTAATTATTATAAGTGTTTTTATTAATTGATGTCTCATTAATTTCTCATGATAAATGATTTATTAATTTTACATCATAAATATCCCTTAATTAATATTAATACATATCTCCATCAATACATAATAATTTTGACAAAAATTATTTCAACATATATTAGTGGTGTTGGTGGTAGTAGAGGAAGAAGTAAGTGGTGGAAGCGGTGGAAGGTGTTACTAAGTGGTGGAGGCGGTAACATTAGTTTTGGTGGAAGAAATAGTGGCGCTAGATGATTTTAATGGCGGTGGTATTGGTTTTTTCTTTTTGAATCAAAAATAATAAAAAAATTTACATGACGGGTAACATTGTATTGTGAAAAGTATAGTTGGTTGTTTTTGACACGATCAAAAAAGGCGGATACAAATACTTTTGGGATGATACCAAATCATATAAGACAAAATGGTTGTTTTTGGTACCACTGCTATCTTTGGTAACCGTTCGTACGCATGATTTTCAGTATTAACAAAAAACATATAGTTGAATAAATTAATTGACGACCTAAGTTTGTTAAATCTAAACTTTATACATGACGTGTGGGATTAAAAGTTATAAGTGTGCCCAATATTCTACGAGGGATGGAAAATGGTGGTGGTGGAGAAAGAAGTGATATCTGGTGGTTTGTGGTACTGGCCGGTATTGATGAGTAGTAATTGACTATGTTAATTATGTGCTGCTACAAAAGGATAACACTATATAAATTAGAAATGTGGTTGATCGTCTTAATGCTAATATAAACTCGATTAAAATACATGAAAATTAAGAAGAAGAAAAAAAACATTTGGATGTCACGTTATATAATAAATAACACTAAAAACTACATATTTAGTATCAAGGTTTCTCTGTCCAATACATAAATCTAAGGTTGTATTGAGATCCCGTAAGCAGAGGGCGAGTTGGTCTTGAATTTCTGAATGATAATGAATATAATGAAATGCTCCCTCTCGGTTTCTGCAATGAAAACCGAAACCTTCTAAAAAAAATAATCAATCGAACAACACTTAGATGGAACGCATTACCACCAGTGTAAACTTCTCTGAATTGCTACATATCCAGTGAAATTTCTACAGATCAATCTGGTGATTTCGTCCTACCGTAGTTTTTAACGAGGAATGCAATTAAATCTCTAATAGTTATTTTAAAGGTATTTAATAATTACAAAATTCTCTTATAAGTTTTGTTTATGCAAGTATTGATTTAACTTGGGTTCTTTTATATTTTTGTGTTAAGTTGATGACTTTTTAATTTGAATACATGTTTGGTTAACAAACTTTGATACATATAGGGTATTTTATTTTTAGAACTGATGTTAGTCTCTCATTTTTCCCGTTAGCACTTTGTTTTGATCCCGTATTTGTAGACATTATTTGATTAATGTTGGGGTATTTGTTTAATCTCAAGGCCGATTAAACCCAATGTGTGTTGTATACATTGAAGGTGACAGAAGTTTGTGTCGGATCTACCTTGAAACTAATAATTTTTCTTCGGAAGGTTAGTTGAATTTATGTAGATACAAATATCAATATGACTATGCTCTTTAAAACTCCAAATTACTTGAGTAACACTAGATGTGAGAACGTCATTCATGCACTACTTAGCATAATTGGTGTGAAATCTTATTATCCACGAATTTCTTCAATTTTATGTTATCAATATGATTGAGAAAGAATCTTACACATGTTTTGATTTACTATTATAAGTTTAATTTTTCAACTCACATGTGTATATCTCAGCCTTCCAATAGCCAAGGGTTCTTCATTTTTATAACTCTCACATTTGCAAAAAATAAATAAATAGTGTTTATCTATAGTAGGGAAAATATTATGGGTTTTTGCTTCACTCCTTAGAGCCTTAGTTATCAATAATTTCGGATCAAATGTATTCATAATTACATCATGGAGTTGGATTGGCAGTTTAGGTATATGTACCGTTAGATGAAATATTCTTTTTGAAGTTTGAAATTATAATATGATGGAACAATAAATGGGGAATTTTTTTATTTATTGTATTTTTTATTTTATTTTCATGTTGGCACAACATTATTACTCCGTCCAAATAATAAATTGGAATAACATGCTTAATTAAAAAATAAAAAGATCAGGTAACCCATTTTGTTTCCCAAAACCTATTTGAATATCAAAATAATTACTCACGAATAAAATGAAGCAAGAGGAATGTGAACAATATCGTATTAGAGACAAAACATCCCGTGCCGTTATGGCACGGGTTAAGATCTAGTATTAGACAAAGTACTTAGAGGTATTCTGTTGTCCGATTTAAATTTGACTTGTTACATATTACTCCAATTCTGCTGAATCTGTGATTTGTGAAGCACAATTTCTAATTTTCATGGTGCTTATTGCCTAATATAAAACGTGACACGTCATCAAGCACAATTGAAGTACGCGACTCTTTAACACGTAAGCAGTAGCTGAACCCAACCTATAAATACGAGTAAACCAGAAGAAAAGGGTTAAGGAGAAGATTAGGGTTCAATTCTAATCATCCAAAAAGAGATAAACATGAGTGTAACACTGAATGAAATTATAAGAGATACCTGTATTCGTAGAGAGCAAGATTGTTAGGGTACCGACCCTAAACTCGTCATAAGCTCATGGGTAGAACTCAACTCGAAAACCGGTTGACTAGATGAGGGATCCCATTTACTTATAAACTACCCACTTAATCCCCATCTACCAATGTGGGACTAAGGTCCCAACATCCGACCACGCTTCCAGACCCAACGTCCTCGTTGGCCCACTCTATCGACACTGACCCGGCGGTAGCCCTTTCCCTTATGGCGGCTCCACTCGACTATCAGTATTCAATGCGGTGACAACTACGCCCATACATAGGTTCCTCTACACCTTAATTCAGCCTATAGGTCACCCCTTCTGTGGAGCGGGCATGGGTCGTGGTGGTTGGCTCTGATACCAAATGTTAGGGTACCGATCCTAAACTCGTCATAAGCCCATGGGTAGAACTCAACTCGAAAACCGGTTGACTAGATGAGGGATCCCATTGACTTATAAACTAACCACTTAAGCCCCATCTACCAATGTGGGACTAAGGTCCCAACAAAGATGAACAAGATGAAAGAATGAAAGATTATGGTAACTAAATTTTCTTCTCAAACAATTAGCTGTGCATCTCCGATTTTTGTTTTTTGGTTTTTGAGTCTGGATTGGTTTGATTAGTAAATTACCTGTGGCTTAATTAAGATTAAGTTTCTGATTGGTTTCCTAATGTTAAAATAAAACAACAATTTGGGATTGGGACACTTTTGCTTTCCTTGCAGCAGCGAAGTAGTTTCAAAGTCTATGTTGCATTCTTTATTAGTTATCACAACTTGATGGCTCAACTCACTGCGTAATTTGCAATCCGGGAATATGTTTTGTTATCAAGACAAATTATTTTGCAAGTAGGTGTTGGAATATATGCCACCTATCACTATGGTGTTGTTAGGTGAATGAAGAAAATAGAGTCAATGTTAGACAATTAACATGTGTAAAATGAGTGTTCTAGTAGTTGGTTTGGTGGAAGCCTCCATGGTAGGTAAGCCTCCATATTAATAGTTGTTAGTTGTTAGCCTCCATAGGTATAGTTGTTAGCCTCCATAGGCATAGTTCTCTTCTTCTCTTTGTAAGCCTATAAATAGGCATTTGTAGTATCATTTGTAGTCACCCAA
This sequence comes from Papaver bracteatum, assembly GCA_023529315.1. Classification (NCBI taxonomy): domain Eukaryota; kingdom Viridiplantae; phylum Streptophyta; class Magnoliopsida; order Ranunculales; family Papaveraceae; genus Papaver; species Papaver bracteatum. The sequence goes on along the minus strand of JAJJWX010004952.1, from coordinate 81,557 downwards.
AATGAGTGAGATTGGGTCCTTAGTAAGTGAGAGTTGAGAGCTCTCTCCTTATGTGAGTTTATGTGTGTGGGGTTTGTAAATCATCTCAGTGATTACTGATGATCAATATCATTCACCCTACGGGGTTTGTCAGTGGACGTAGGCGTTAGTGCCGAACCACTTTAATCTCTTTGTATTCTCTATTTCATCTGATCCTTACTCTTACCACAAATCTAAAATGCTATCAAAGCTCCGAAATTTCATCTCAATTTCTATCATGGTATCATAGCTCCGAAGTCTCATCTCAATTTATAACATGGTATCAGAGCCCTGAAACATTTCAATTTCCATCATGGTATCAGAGCCAAGTTCGTTCCAAATGGGCGTTTAAGTTTCCGCTACAAGATGAAGTTTAAGTTTCCACTCCTATCAGAGCCAAACCTCACTCAGAGCTATCCGTGTCCATCCATGTGTCGGTGGTTTCCGTACCACTCAGTGTCAGTGTATCCGTGGTTTCCGTACCACTCATCATCAGTGTATCTGTGGTTTCCGTACCACTCAGTATCCCCGCCAGTGTGCGTCCGTGGTTTCCGTAACCACTCAAGTTTCCCCGCCAGTGTGCGTCCGTGGTTTCCGTACCACTCAGTATCAGTATGTCCGTGGTTTCCGTACCACTCAGATCGGCCAGTGTGCATCCGTGGCTTCTGTGCCCCTCAGTCAGTGTCTTGTTAAACGATTCCAGTCAGTATGTCCATGGTTTCCATACCACTCAGATCCGCCAATGTGCATATGTGGCTTCCGTGCCACTCATTCAGTGTAACCCTTTCTGCATGGGCAACAATCCGTATGCCACAATCCGCGTGCAGCCACAGTTGGCGGGCCGCAATTCGTGTGCTACAATCCTCCTGCCATGCTTCAGGTCCAGGTGTATTCAAACTCGACCCTCTCGAGTTTGAGGGGGGGGTGTTAGAGATAGTCCCAATTCTTCACCGTCCAACAATTCTCCTCCTCATCCATCCTGATCATACCCTCTCCATAATAACAATCTTCTTCACATCTAAAACATCAAAGGTTCCTCTCTGGAAACAAGTCAAGTCTTTGCTGCAATGAAGATGATACTATGGTTTGGAGTTTATGTTTTGGCTATATGTGTGAAAATGCTCCCTAATCCTCCAGCTACCGAGCCATCAAATACGTCAACACATACTCTGCGAGCTGCTCCAATAATTGTACGATCCGTTCTCCCTGTCCCTCCTATCTCAGTGCCTCATCTGCAAGCTGCTCCAATAATTGTACGATCCGTTCCCCCTGTCCCTCCTATCTCAGTGCCTCACCAACATTACTGCTTAGTTTTTATCACGCCAAGTCCTCTTTTAATGATCGTTCAAGTTGTACACTACATTTCTCTTCGTGTTCAACTTGAGGGGGGGTGTTGGAATATATGCCACCTATCACTATGGTGTTGTTAGGTGAATGAAGAAAATAGAGTCAATGCTAGACAATTAACATGTGTAAAATGAGTGTTCTAGTAGTTGGTTTGGTGGAAGCCTCCATGGTAGGTAAGCCTCCATATTAATAGTTGTTAGTTGTTAGCCTCCATAGGTATAGTTGTTAGCCTCCATAGGCATAGTTCTCTTCTTCTCTTTGTAAGCCTATAAATAGGCATTTGTAGTATCATTTTTAGTCACCCAAAATGAGTGAGATTGGGTCCTTAGTAAGTGAGAGTTGAGAGCTCTCTCCTTATGTGAGTTTATGTGTGTGGGGTTTGTAAATCATCTCAGTGATTACTGATGATCAATATCATTCACCCTACGGGGTTTGTCAGTGGACGTAGGTGTTAGTGCCGAACCACTTTAATCTCTTTGTCTTCTCTATTTCATTTGATCCTTACTCTTACCACAAATCTAAAATGCTATCAAAGCTCCGAAATTTCATCTCAATTTCTATCATGGTATCATAGCTCCGAAGTCTCATCTCAATTTCTAACATGGTATCAGAGCCCTGAAATATTTCAATTTCCATCATGGTATCAGAGCCAAGTTCGATCCAAATGGGCGTTTAAGTTTCCGCTACAAGATGAAGTTTAAGTTTCCACTCCTATCAGAGCCAAACCTCACTCAGAGCTATCCGTGTCCATCCATGTGTCGGTGGTTTCCGTACCACTCAGTGTCAGTGTATCCGTGGTTTCCGTACCACTCATCATCAGTGTATCTGTGGTTTCTGTACCACTCAGTATCCCCGCCAGTGTGCATCCGTGGTTTCCGTAACCACTCAAGTTTCCCCGCCAGTGTGCGTCCGTGGTTTCCGTACCACTCAGTATCAGTATGTCCGTGGTTTCCGTACCACTCAGATCGGCCAGTGTGCATCCGTGGCTTCTGTGCCCCTCAGTCAGTGTCTTGTTAAACGATTCCAGTCAGTATGTCCATGGTTTCCATACCACTCAGATCCGCCAGTGTGCATATGTGGCTTCCGTGCCACTCATTCAGTGTAACCCTTTCTGCATGGGAAACAATCCGTATGCCACAATCCGCGTGCAGCCACAGTTGGCGGGCCGCAATTCGTGTGCTACAATCCGCCTGCCATGCTTCAGGTCCAGGTGTATTCAAACTCGACCCTCTCGAGTTTGAGGGGGGTGGGGGTGGGGGGGGGGGTGTTAGAGATAGTCCCAATTCTTCACCGTCCAACAATTCTCCTCCTCATCCATCCTGATCATACCCTCTCCATAATAACAATCTTCTTCACATCTAAAACATCAAAGGTTCCTCTCTGGAAACAAGTCAAGTCTTTGCTGCAATGAAGATGATACTATGGTTTGGAGTTTATTTTTGGCTATATGTGTGAAAATGCTCCCTAATCCTTCAGCTACCGAGCCATCAAATACGTCAACACATACTCTGCGAGCTGCTCCAATAATTGTACGATCCGTTCCCCCTGTCCCTCCTATCTCAGTGCCTCACCAACATTACTGCTTAGTTTTTATCACGCCAAGTCCTCTTTTAATGATCGTTCAAGTTGTACACTACATTTATCTCCGTGTTCAACTTGAGGGGGGGTGTTGGAATATATGCCACCTATCACTATGGTGTTGTTAGGTGAATGAAGAAAATAGAGTCAATGTTAGACAATTAACATGTGTAAAATGAGTGTTCTAGTAGTTGGTTTGGTGGAAGCCTCCATGGTAGGTAAGCCTCCATATTAATAGTTGTTAGTTGTTAGCCTCCATAGGTATAGTTGTTAGCCTCCATAGGCATAGTTCTCTTCTTCTCTTTGTAAGCCTATAAATAGGCATTTGTAGTATCATTTGTAGTCACCCAAAATGAGTGAGATTGGGTCCTTAGTAAGTGAGAGTTGAGAGCTCTCTCCTTATGTGAGTTTATGTGTGTGGGGTTTGTAAATCATCTCAGTGATTACTGATGATCAATATCATTCACCCTACGGGGTTTGTCAGTGGACGTAGGCGTTAGTGCCGAACCACTTTAATCTCTTTGTCTTCTCTATTTCATCTGATCCTTACTCTTACCACAAATCTAAAATGCTATCAAAGCTCCGAAATTTCATCTCAATTTCTATCATGGTATTATAGCTCCGAAGTCTCATCTCAATTTCTAACATGGTATCAGAGCCCTGAAACATTTCAATTTCCATCAGTAGGAACCAATTGTGTGGAATTGACTATTAAGAGTGTTCATTTTTAATGTAGTTGCTGCTGGATTTACCTTGGAACAAGCTTTAGCAGCAGAAAAAGCCTATTCAAACAGAAGAAGAAGACATCCCAACGGATTTATTGGGCGTTTAACCTGTGTAGAATCTCCAGATGGTAAATAATTTTCTTTCTATTCACTTGATTGAATATTTTAGTGCTGATGGAGTATTTCTTTTTTTTGGGCGAAATAGTTAAAGCGCCTGAATAAAAATATCAGCATATCTGTTGTTGAAACCGAGGACATATTTCTTTGGGAATGGCAAATGGGTTAAGATTACACTAGTTGTTCTATTAAGCTACGTTATGGCTTAATTAGTTTGACTCTAAGCGGATAATGTAGCTCATCCTTCATCTGTATGTTTTTATTTTCTTACTGAGGATATGGTGTGGATGATATTCGGCACCAGTTACTGATTAAACTAAATGAATAGACAATTATATGAAAGAATCTATTTAACGATAATGTTATTATATGCTGATTCGAAGTTTAGTTTCTTCCCCTATTTTAACTGTTAGAAAAAACGTTTTTAAAAAATTTAATTAAAAATGCATGAACCATGTTTTGATCCCAAGACCTTATGCTCCCTAGATGTTTTTTCATGTGAATGAATAAAACATTAGTCCCATATAGACTAAAACATTTAGAGTTTTAGACTTAAATAGCATTGGTTTAGCCTTAAGGGTATGGCCCTTTGGGTCTTTAGACCTTTGTGTATGGGGAAAGCCCTAGACTATGGCAAGGTTGCCTAAACCTTATTGCATTTCTTATCTTCTGAATTTCTCCTAACACGAGAAAACATAAGGCAACAATATAGGCTAAGGTGTCCCAAAGATTGAACCTTAACTTAGTGAGAGGTTACCTGAACTGCTTGTTGATACGGTGAACGCAATGTCTTGAACCGCCAACAATGAATGCAATTCAGAAATAACATCCACACTTGATGCCTCAACCGATGAAAACAGCTGCCAAGCTCTTGCGGTTGTGCCCATTTTGGCCGTGGGATAAAATCCCGGACTTAATGAATGTCTCTAGAGAATCAACTCATATTCTCATAGGAAGCGGCCACACTTCCAACATCCACAAAGGTGAGTCCATAAAGAGTGTCCTGCCACACCCCGCTTTAATCAAAGCCATGGTACCCATTAAGATCGCAAAAGATCATCCTTAATTTCTCACAGCAAAGACACTATCGTACGATTACACCATAGGGAGGGACAAAGATAGTGCTTTCTCAATATCACCATAAATTAGTTGTCTCATTGAACCTTGATTTTGGAAATCCAATCACAAGGTTGAGTATCCTTCATGGTGATTTATTCAATGAGCTTAAGTCCCATCCCCCTCGATGTAAATTTAACTTCCTCTCTGGTTAAGCCTTTCGTCAAAGGATCTGCAAGATTATCTTTGGATTTTACAAAGTCTATCGAGATAATACCAGTAGAGAGTAGTTGTTTCACCGTCTTGTGTCTTCTTCGTATATGTATAGACTTCCCGTTGTATACATTGTTCTTTGCGCAACCAAGAGCAGCTTTACTGTCACAGTGGATTGCGATTGAAGACACAGGCTTGGGCCAGAGTGGAATTCCTCCCAGGAAACATCGTATCCATTCAGCTTCCTCTCCAGCTTTTTCCAAGGCTATAAACTCAGAAAGACGTCTGATGGATATAGTCTTAGTCAATCTCATTATGCTGAAACCGTATTAAAGAGATTTAATTATGAAAATGCTAAACCTGCATCTACTCCATTTGATCCCACTTGTAAATTGAAAAAGAACAAGGGTGAGGGTATTGATCAACTTGAGTATTCTCGCATTATTGGTAGTCTTATGTATCTTATGAACTGTACAAGACCTGATATTGCTTACTCAGTGAGTAGATTAAGCAGGTATACTTGCAACCCAGGGCAGGATCACTGGAATGCTCTCTTCAGAGTTTTACGTTACCTGAGAGGGACCTCAAACTATTGCTTATGTTTTGGGAAGTATCCTGCTGTACTGGAAGGGTATTGTGATGCCAACTGGATATCAGACTCAGAAGAGTGCAAGTCTACTAGTGGGTACATCTTCTTACTTGGAGGTGCGTCTGTCTCATGGAAGTCCACCAAACAGACATGTATAGCTAAATCCACTATGGAGTCTGAATTAATAGCATTGGATTCTTGGTCGAACGTTGAAATGTTTTTTGCTATAAATACGAGAGAAGAATTTCATTTGAAACCATACCTTTCAGAACTCTTCTCTCTGAAATTCTTCTTCTTCTTTCTTTCAGAAATTTTATTTAAGTTTACAGAAACATTAAATAGAGTTCTTAGTTTACAGAAACATAAAAAACGAGTTGTAGTTTACAGAAACATAATTTTGTAATACTACTTCTCTGTTTACAAAAACATAGTTAGTTTACAGAAACATAAATTACTTTTTACATTTCTCTGAAACTGGTTGTAGTTTCGATTTATGTTTTTGTTTTCATTATTTGCTGCCAAGTTCTAAGGGTTCTCTCTGTGTATGCTACACATAGAGGAGAACTAACAGTAGTTGTATCCTGGAGGTAATTTGTTAATTGTTATAGCATCTCAGAGGAGTAGCAGGCAATATTACCTTTAGCTCAGCGTATCTCATACGTGCCTCTACTAAGTTTTAAATACTATCATCAGTGCATCTCCGGTATAACAATAACACATCAGTGAGTGTTAAGTATTTTTCTCATGTTTCTTGAGTTGTTTGTTACTATTATCAGTGTAATCAAAGTATTATTTCTCAGTTGTATACGAAATTGTAACTTATTTCCAACATTAACAACTTCTTTGCAGTCCTTTCCTATGTGACCATTATTCATACATTCTTGCCTTCGATCTTAAGCCAAGGTTACATGTGCAAACAGGGTCGTATCAAGTCCATGTAGTTTTTAACGACATGATTAACTATGCCAAGGTTCATGTCATGGAATTGAACCGTGATATAATTAATCAGTGTTTCCAAATCCGATTGATCGATCCTAACGTCCATAATCATTTTTAATGGGGCACATCAAATTACTCCCATCAGTATTGCAACTTGTTTGTGGTCATCGTGTACGTGAGTTAATGAGACCTTTATCGTCAGTAAGTTATGATGATGGGGGCTGTTGAACAAATTCCAAGTTATATTGGAATTCTGATGGCGGGCTATTGGAAGACACCTAGAATGTCGATAATTATGACAGGTTTTCGGCCAACATCAGCAATTAATCATACCCCATAGTCCATTATATATAGCTGAGGTTGCAGCTCTTCCAATCGTACCCCATAGTCCAGTGCAATTGGTGTTCCAGGTGATGCCTTTCTTTTTCATTCTCCATCTTCTATGTTTAGTGTTGCGGACAATTTTTCGACTAATAAGGCCGAAAATGGCATCCGGGTTTTCTAGGCCTCCTAACTCATAATCATGAAGGTTGAAATAATATTCGTGCTATATCTATGTTTTTTTCCTTCTGTGCTCCAACAACCCGGCCGTGTACCTAACTAGCAACTACAACAATTTGTCATCTGCCGAGAATAGTAAAAAGTGGAAAGGCCTAGCTCATGGAGTGCCGGAAGCAATTTGCCAATTTTGTCAGGGGGGACAAACAAATAGTCTCGGATTCCCTAATACTACTGAGATTCTTTTTACTGATCAGTTTCCTAGTACAATCTTGAAACAGTTCAATAATCGTGCAAGGACTTATCCTTAATACTACTATATATAGTTATATATCCATTGATCATTCTCAATAACAAAATCAATTCTTTTCTCTGCATTCAGGTATTTTCTTCCTCATGATCAGCCATTGTATGAAAGAATGTACTAGCAGTCAATTGTTATGGGTTTAGATTATTTAGAACTTTTCGAACAACGTGGATTGGAGTTGGTGTCATTGGTAGGGAGCAGAAAAGGCGACACTAGAAAAGGTATTAGTATAGTGAAACGGATTTTGCAGAAGAAGGATAAGAAATACAATGACAAGTTTGATAAAAAATTAGAAGATGCTATCAAATATTACCAAGGGTGCGGCTACAAGGGCAGTGATGGCATCTGAATTTCTGACTAAGGCAGTAAAATATAGCAACTTAAAATATAGCAGTAAAATGTATTAATTTTTCATGAAAATGACATGGGTTATCTGAATTTTGGGTTAATTTTTTTGGGTTTGTTTAATTGAAACTTAGGTGATTATGCTGATTTGACGTGATCTAATGGGTTAAGGATGAATTTTATCAAACTTAATTGCTTTCTTTCATGAAAAGGGCACGGGGTTTTCTTGATTTCAGATTAATTTCACTTGGGTTTATGTAATTGAAAATTTGAATGAAATTTTAGGTTTAATCTTTGATGTTTTTTTTCAAAAAAAAATAATCTTTGATGTTATAAGTGAATGTGAATCTGTGATTATCAAATTAGGCGACTTAGTTGACAGGATGCATGGGAATTGAATGTTGATGGTGTGAGTCCTGATTGTGATTTTTTTTTTCTTTTAATTTTGGATTATGCAGATGTGATATGTGCTCACAGACCCATGCAAAATTTACTATAATTGTCTGGATTGGTTACTGGAAGTTCAGAAATTCTGCAACTGTCATCATCGACTGGGTAATCCTCTTTTATTTTTTGCATCGCAAAAAAATATTTCTTACAAGTGTGCATAAATTTTTTCCAAGCCACCCCTAGTCTTCAATCCTGGTCCCGCCCCTGGGACCCAATCTAAAATATTAAAAAAATTTATATAATTAAGGAAATAAATATATCCTTCATTTTAAAAGACATTATACTTCGCTCCAAAAATTAAATTCCTTGTAGAGTTTATACTCTATAAATTTGATATCTTTTAATTTTCCTTTTAATTTTCCTATTTACAATTCTCCAAACAATTTTAGGCCGTTTTTAATACTTTAATTTTTATTAAAATAAAATAGGTAGATAATTAGGGGTAATCAAGTAAAATACTATGGTCTCCTTAATATTTTGACAAAGTCAAAGCGGACTGTCTTTTTGAAACAGAAGGAGTATAATCTTATTAAATTTCTTAAATAGAAACTACCATATAGTCATAAAAATAATGTAATAGAGTTAGTTTGGTCTTGTTGACCTAGTCAATTGTGTTTTTCTAAAATATACTCCCTCCGTTTTAAGAAGACAGTCCGGTTTGACTTTGTCAAGATATTAAGGAGACCATAGTAGTTTACATTCATACCCTTAATTACTTGCCTAATTTATTTCAATAAAAATGTTAGTAATAAAAACTACCGAAAATTGTTATAGGATTGTAAATAGAAAATAAATAAAAAATTTCTTGGAGGAGTATAAGCTCTGAGCTCACGTTTATCAAAAATTACAGTTGCTGGAGTATAGGAAATGGGCATAAAATCAAAATATGGAGTTACAGATGGATTCCAGAGCTTCCTGAGCCACCATCCCCAAAAACTGGTATTCATGATCATCTGCAGTACAATTATCTTCATGAGCTGTTCACTGATTCAGGTGAGTGGAATCACTCAATAATATTCACTCTTTTTCAAGCTTCAACAGCTAGATTAATTCTCAATTTATCTATACACCTTCAGCATGAAGATAGACTAGTTTGGACTCTAGAAAATAATGGGAAGTTCACTGTTAAATCTGCTTACAGAAAGATGTTTGAGATACAGAATAATGATCAATCTGTTGACCAAAGAATGAAGTCAATCTATAAAAGAATGTGGAAGCTTCCACTTCTACCAAGAATAGCACAATTTCTATGGAAATGTTTGCAAGATACTCTTCAAACAAGAGACAAGTTAGTATATGCTATCCAGGATGGTAACTATGACTGTCCTATGTGTACACAAACTATTGAGTCCTCTTCTCATATCATTCTTCATTGCCACATTTCTAGAGCAGTGTGTTTTGCAGTTCTTGGTCTTCATATTCAAGGAGATGTTAATATAGTTGATTGGTTCTCCAACTGGTTCGATAAACTCTCTACTAACCAGATTCAACAAGAAGAAATCTGCAAAATTGCTATTGTAGCCTGGTGTTTATGGAATACAAGATGTGATATTGTCTTCAAGGGTTCAAAGCTCTCCCTGGAGTCTCTCATTTACAGATGCAAGCTGGAGATAGAACTCTTCCTTAAGAAACCCCCAAGACTGCCTGCTCAGATAACTAAACAGTGTAGAACTAATCTACACTGGGATCCTCCACTTTTAGATACTCTTAAAATTAATGTTGATGGATCTTATAATTATGATATAAAAAATGGTGGCATGGAACTAATTTTGCGTAATTTTGCAGGTGAACACAAGGGATCCAGATGTATCTATCTAGAAAATGCGTGGAATCCAGAGCAAGTTGAATGCAAAGCCTTATGGGAAGCTGTCAAGTGGGCGGAGGAAATGCAGCTAATGAAAGTAGTCTTTGAGATGGATTCACAGATTATAGCAGATGCAGTTAATAAGGATGGCGCACAAGTAGATTGGAGGCTCCAAAACTTACTCTTGGATATCAAAATAGTTTTCAGTAGGAATAATTTATGGCAATGCAATTATGTACCCAAAGAGAAAAATAAGGTAGCAGACATATTAGCTAAGTTTGCAAGAACATCTTTGATTAGTGGTGTTTGGTTAACAACTATTCCTGAGAACATTCTCTATCAAGTTCAAGAGGATGCCAAATATGTAACCACTTAATATCAATAAACATTTCTCTGTTTCAAAAAAAAAAAAAAAAAAAAAAAAGATCGATTTATGGAAACAGTATCAATAAAGTAAAAGATTTTGAGTCCAAATTTGTTCACACTCCTCTAACGAGTGTATATTTCACATTAACTTCTGATTGGTTGATTATTTAACTGATGGCCCCATTACCTTCCATGTTTGGTTGATTATTTCACGTTAAGGAATGTGCACGAATTCACACTCAAAGAATTTTTTTCTTCTAAATATTGGAGTATAAACCTTTATAAGGAATTTAATTTGGAACTATATATATTATCTTCAAAAAGGAATGAAGAATATATATTTGTTTCCTTAATTATACATATTTCATTAATATTTTAGATTGGGTCACATTTTTTTTTTTTTTATGAATATAGAAAACTCAAGGGTATGTTAGAGAGTTCATTGGAAAAGTATGATCATAAACAGAAGCATGACACATTTTTGAAACAACCCAAAATGGAATAGAGGACAGTCTTTTTGAAACAGATAGAGTATATATATTTCCGTTTGGTCTTACAAATTATTATTTGGTCATAGGGTGGACAATATTCATGCGGGATGACGCCATGGATGATGTAATTATGTTTTGGTAGTGGCATAAATACTCTTTTGGGACTATATATATATATATACACGCAATTACTCAGAGAAAAGGAAATCATTTTCAGATATATTGGGGGTACAAGAAGTCAAACTATTTTGAGTGGTTGGGTGCTCAAGGAAGACAATTGGAAATTGTTGTAGGACGGCTGGGTTGCACATACGCGGACGCGTAGACGCGGACACGACATGGCGCGAACGCGGACACTACAAAATTCTCAAAAAATTAGGACGCGTACACGTATATACATATTTTATTTATATATACAATTATGTATTTATACAACAAAGTTAAGTGTTTCGATCCTAAAAATTAGAAAATGATGCTACATGTGTATGAATTTCAAAAGAAAAAAAAGAGATCGTTTGTTTATACACACCGAAGGTCAAGCAATCAATCACTGTTAGACACATGGCACAATCAAAATGCATTCTTAAAACAACATACGCCCAACAAACAGTATACGTGATGTCGTTTCCAATTACAAAATTTTAATAAAGACCTAAATGATTGATCTAAATGTTCGTCTTTCTGCATGGAGTTCAAAGATGATCATAGTATTTTAATAAAGTTCGCCTTTGGGAAAAAGAAGTGAAACTTTATCATTAAAATACTTTCATTTTTATTAGAGGACTGTCTTTAAATGTTCGCCTTTGGGAAGCTATGCCATTCTTCTTTGCTATGATCCTCTAACGAAACTTTATTAAAGACAGTCCTCTAACGAGTGATGATCTAAATGTTCGCCTTTGGGAAGCTATGCCATTCTTCTTTGTTCTCGTCTATCCGTACTTTAGGTGATCCTTGTCTTTGAACGCGCGTGGTTAGAGCTAATGCCCATGCCAACAATACCTCCATTAGATAGACACTACACATTTGTGTTCTATTTAAGTCATTTTATTTATGGAAGTTCCTGTAACTTTAGTGCCTTATATGCGCTGTGTTTTATTTGAAATCCAAGGTATAAATCAACCTACGAATCTATGACGCGTCTTTGTTTTTTCTTAGTTCTCGGTTGATGTGTTCAGGGATGTAATTTTGTGACTTTATCTTATCCTAATATGATGAAGAAACTACGTACATTTGCCTTTTACAGCACACCGTTATGCAGCGTTTTCCTGCACTACGTACCATCTCATCAATTATATATTAGCTCTTATTTCATATGTCTCAATATCTATAAATTTCTACGTATACAATTACTGTTCTTTTACTGGTTAAAAGAAAGACAATGTATATTTGCTGGTGGTGGAGTAGCAAATGTGTGGTACGATCTAATTCTGGCCTCCTTGGCTAATTTATCAACTGCCTTACGTTGGATGTCCTAGCCAGATCCAACAACCCCGCCGTGTACCTACCAACTAGCAGCTACAACAATTTGTCATCTGCCGAGAATAGTAAAAACTCATCAGGGACGGAGCTATGTAGATGCCAAGGGTGGCTAACGCCCCCCCTAAATGTTCGTATTTTCTTAAATATCCTTTACATTTACCACTATTTCTAAGAAAAAATCATTATTAGCCCCCTTGAATTTATTTTTTGTCATTTAGCCCCCCGTATTTTGAGTTTCTAGCTCCGTCCCTAGCTCATGGAGTTTGTCATGCCGGACGCAATTTGCCAACTTTGACAAGGGGGACAAACCAATAGTTTCGGATTCCAAATACTACTAAGATTCTTCTTACTGATCAGTTTCCTAGTACAACCATGAAACAGTTTGCAAGGACTTGGATTTCTTGTACTATCAGGACTCCCTCAACTCTTTAATTTATAACTACTACTACTGCTATATATACCCATTGATAATTCTCAATAACTCCACCGATTGTTATCTCTGCATTCAGGGTATTTTTTCCTCATCATCGGCGATTTTTTTTCAGAGCATACTAGCAGTCAATTATTATGGGTTTAGATTCATTAGAGCTTTTCGAACAACGCGGATTGGAGTTGCTGTCATTGGTAGGGAGCAGAAAAGGCGATACCAGAAAAGGTATTAGTCTAGTCAAACAGATTGTGCAGAGGAAGGAGTGCTCTGATGAAAAATACAATGACAATTTTGATGAAAAATTAGAAGATGCTATCAAATTTTACCAAGGGCGCGGCTACAAGGGCAGTGATGGCGAATGTCTAATTAGGACTGGGATTTTAGATGCTCATACATTATGGTCCGTCACTCGTGGATATATGAAAAAATTATACTAGATGCGAAGACGTATTTGTGTAGCTTAATCGAAGAAGAAGCAGATGCAAATACGTATTCGTGTTTCAGTTAGTCCTAATAAGTTTTTTTGTGGTTGTCCTAAAAATAAATTAATAAATTTTATTACATTTTGCGTTGCTTTGTCAAACTGTTTTCTTTTATTTTTATTTGGAATTTTGTTTAATAATTGGTTAGTGGTTTGCTGGATTATCTATCAAAGTATCTGAAAGTAGTTGGAGGCATTATGTTGTCTAGAGTTGTAAGTTGAGGAAGAAACTTTGTGACATTTTATCTGATCCAGTGTAGTCGATTTCGGCCATCTCGGCCGAAATCCCGGCGATATTTTCGGTTTCGGCATAAAAGCAAACGAAACATATAATCTCGGCAATCCGATATTTAAACGAGAATTTCGCTTGTGTCTCGTCCAAATTCCGGCTGATTCGCCCAAATTTCGGCTAACTCGTCCAATCTCCTTTCTTCGACGCTGTAAAAAAAAACTTCCAAGTCTTCCGTTGATTGCTTGGAATAAGCTTTAACAACTTCCTTATTCTTAGCTCCATCTATCCAACCTGTACCTTTGTAATCTATTCCAAGCTTCTGATATATCCTACCTGGTATCTGAAAACCATTTTGAGAAATATATATGACAAAGAAAATTAGTACTTAAGAAATACATACGATAAATAACTTGAAAAGTTCAACAAAAATCATTATAAAAGAAAGGACTCGTCGTAGTAGTCCCGGTAATGGCTCTTTGTTCGAAGAATACCAGAGGGAAAATCTCGTACACACTTCTCATTTTTGGAGAAGTGATAGTCATTGTTAAGGTGTATCAAGTTGTTAGTTAAGATCATGACTTAGGCCGTTGATTTGGTCCATTTTTTATTTGACCCCTCCCTTCTTTATCAGTGATTTTTAAGCGCATACAACACGTGGGAAGTGTCCGATATAGGTATAAATATCTGAAAAATGGACCGAAATATACTCCGAGATTTCTACCGAGTTTCTCCCAGAGATAAAGCTGAACCAACCAGTGTTTCGGTCCCGACCGAGACAAACCGAAATCCGAAATTAACTACATTGATCTAATCCTACTGTAATGAAGAAACTACTTGTCTATTACATCACACCGTTATGCAGTGTTTTCCTTCATTATGCATGACCATCTTAATTTTATATAAACTCTTATTTCATTATTTTTTTGCTCATTAAATAGAAAGTTATATTAAGAAGGAAGGCAATTTACAAAAGTTGCACAAAGCAAGCCACTAAACTCTTATTTCATGTCTCTCTATATCTCTGTAAATTTCGAACCATGCGATTATTGGTTCTATTACACAACGTTGCCATAAATTTCTAACTTCTGAGCTTTCTCTGTTATTCTTAGTCAAGTATAAATTCTCTACCGACGAAACCGAGTTCTCTTTTCTTCTTCTATTTTAACTTGTGGAATTTCGAGAGTGAATGTGTTGAAAGATTTTGTAAGCATCTTAAAGGATGTGCTTACGGAACTAGCTAGTTAATTGCTTACGGACTGATGTGAATCCACGCGCTGCCATTCCATATGTATTTGTGTTAGTCCCAAGAAACTCATGCTGCAGTGAACATGGAAAGGAAGGTTCTTGAGTTGTATGATGTATTTCATCTGTTTTCTCTTGTATTAGTTTTGGTCCTATAGTCGTTTTTTCTTCCCTGGTGTCAAATTGACATTCAAGGTAACATTAAACCAGTTAGACAACATTTCAAGCAAATGGGTAGTCAGTCCTTAACAGATTTTCTGCATTTGTTAAATTAATTAAAATGGGTCGAAGCTTCTCTGTAATAGGTTTTCATGTAACCTTTGATGCGATAATTTGTTGGGTGCAATAATCATAATAAAGAAAAATCAAATAAGCAAAAGTTATTGATACTTAGCTCCTTTGTAATGGAAGTGATGGATTTGACGAAACGAGCGAGCTTCCCATATCTCCACAACAGCAACAAGGCAAAACTTTGGAAAAACAGAGTGAGTCACGTGTTCAACACGTTTCCCTTAAGACATTAGCACCCGGCTACACTCAAGAGTGATGCTATAGCCCTTACATGACAGATATCTCCAGGATAAAACACCCTACTACACCTACTACTAGCATATGTAGTAGATGCTCAACTTGAGCTTGGAAACTCCGAAAAATCATAAAGGAAAATCGCGAATGCTTGAGAAAACAATATAAAATATTTTTTCCCTTGGGGGTCTCTCTAAATATAGAGGAACCCCTTTTCCATAGATTTTACAAAAGTAGTGAATTTGTTTATATAATTGACAAAAACAACTTAAGAAGAGCAACTCCCCAATGTGGGACTAAAAATCTTATATAGTCTCTTAAAACAACTAAAAATTGGAAACTCCACAATGTGGGACTAATAAGTTTCATTCACAAAAGAAAATAATAAATTATAAGTTTTTATTAAAACTTATTTTTTTTTATTAGTCGTTTTCCAACAATCCCCCACATGAATGAAAACTCAATAAAACACGAAAACACAGATAGATCTTGGTAAATCAATAACCCAATCTCACGATCCAAACTGACTGAACAGGCAGACAGATCATGCATGTTGACGTCATACTAGCCATTCCAACGCCATCTCCCTCACACACTAGTGTGTTGACCCCATGGTCATACTATGGATTGCAAAAATCATATAGTATATAGGGCTTTCATCTTTAGTTCCTCACAAGTGAGACTAAAGGTTCCATTCACCAAAGTGAAAAAGCATGAACTAGTGAACCCTTAGTGACCCTTAGGTCTTAAGTTCCATTAATACCAAAACCATCAAAACGAAAATCACATAAAAAGCGCATGAAATACCATTTTAGGCAGAGGTGTCCATGAGGTCTTGAACCTTTGCTTAGTGAGATATTACCAGAATTAATTGTTAGAGACAGTGAACTATGTCTTGAACTGCTAGCGTTTGATGTAATTCGCGATAACAACCACGGATGATATCTCCAAGGTTGCTTCCAAGCTCGTTCCGTTTTGTCCAATTTGGCCCTGGACATATCCTGGTTCTCTGAATTCTTTAGAGAATTAAAGCTCATATTCTCATAGAAAGCGGCCCCACTTTCTCATTCAGATAGGTGAGTTTCCATAAATAGTGTTACTGCTACACCCCACTTCAATCTTAAATTGAAAATATAGAACTCATTAATACTTCTTAAAAGTCATCCTTCACATGCAGTCACACTATCACGCCTACACCATAGGGAAGGGACAGAGAATGAAATTCTCTGATAGTGTTTACCTTTACCCACCACAAATTAGTTGTCTCATTCGAAACCTTGATCTTGGGATCTCCAGCCAGCAAGGTTGAGTATCCTTCATGGAAAGTTTAATTTATGAGCTTAAGCCCCATCCCCCTCGATGCATTTCTAACTATCTCTTTGGATAAACCTTTCGTCAAAGGTTGCGCGATATTCTCCTTGGATTTTATCCAACCAATGGAAATAACGCCGACTGAGATTAGTTATTTTTAGCTTTAGTTATTATAGCTTAGCTAACACAATGCTATATATAGATAGCACATGCATATGCCAGAGAGGAATGTCTTCTAAAAAGCATCTTAGGCACTCGACCCTCTCTCGTGCTTTATCTAACACAATACTCTCAGATTCCATAATGAATTGAGAAATATATGTATGTTTGGAAATATTCCAAAAACAAATCCTCATGCTAGAGTGAAACCATACCCACTCGTAGACTTATACTCGTCTGAGTCAACTATCCAGTTTTCATCATAAAGTCCCTCAAGGACAACAAGATACCTTTCATAAATCAAATAAAAGGTAATAGAATATTTTAAGTACCATAATACTCTACTCAGTGCATCTGAATGCTCTTGCTCTGGACTAAAATTATATCTACTTAACTTACTCAAAATATAGGAAATTTCTGGACTCTTACAGTTCATTAAATTCATCAGACATCCTATAACTCTTGAGTATTCAAGTTAAGATACTCCACTACCCTTAATTTTCTTGAGTCTACAAGAATAATCGTACGGAGTACAAGAAGGCTTAAAATCAGACTAATTTTATCTCTTAAGCACAATTCAACATAACGAGAATGACTAAGACTATAAATGTTTGATTATATTCTAATCCTCATCCCTAAGATTACATCAAAAGGGCCCAAGTCTTTCAAGTCAACGTTCTCATTTAGTGCATGTTTTAGTGGAATTAATCACATCTATGTTTATATCAAGTATAAGAATATCATCAACATACAAGAATGCAATCACACATGCATCCTTAACAAGTTACTTGTAAATATACTTGTCAGATTCATTAACTTAAATCCACTACACATTATTACATGATCAAATTTTCCATGTCACTATTTACGTGCTTATTTGGAACCATACAAATATTTGTTCAACTTACAAACTTTATCTTCATAACCTTTCACTACAAAGTCCTCACGTTGGTCTATGTAAATTTCTTTATCTAATTCACAGTTTTAGAAAAGTTGTCTTAACATCCATTTGATGTATCTCCAAGTTGTTTATGGCAGCAATATCAATTAGCATCTCAAGAGAAGTAATTCTCGTCGGAAGTGAATAAGAATCAAGGAAATCTACACCTTATTTTAGTTTATAGCCTTTAACTACCAACTTAGCCGAATATTTTTCTACAGTTCCATCTACCCAACGTTTCCTCTTAAAGACTCATTTACATCCCATGGTCTTACTCCCTGGAGGTAAACTAACAAGCTCCCAAGTCTGGTTCTGACGGACTGAGTCCATTTCACTAAATGAAGCTTCTTACTAGAATGGGGTTTCAGTAGATGTCAAGGCTTCTTTACAAGTCTGGAGCTGAGATTAATCTCAGGTTAGGCTCAACCTTAACTTTATATTCCTTTAAGATAAGTTCTGACTATTTGAAAAACATCTAGGGGATCAACAACACGTCCCTAAGAAGAGACAGGTTTCAAAATAAACATGTTCAAAGAACATCCCTAGACTCCATAAAAATATTCACACCAATGTCAGAAAAATCACACCAAAGTCTAAAAAATAAAAACACACAACCAAAAATATATATGTAGTAGGGTACTCAAGAAACCTTATCTAAACACCCCCACACTTTGACGTATGCATAAAAAGGTTGTATATCTTTCCATAATCATATGGATTTTTATCTGATCCTTTAAAGGTTACTCTGTTCAGGATATAACAAAACTAGAGAACGCCCCCCCCCCCCCCCCCACACACACACACACACATGCACACACACAAGTTTGCGGTTATGGCATAAATCATCTCCTTAATAGTTCTGTTCTTACGTTCAACTATACCATTAGACTATGGTGAATAAGGAGGTGCGATCTCATGAATAATGCCATTTAACAAGTAAAGTTCTCCTATATGAATTTCATACTTTCCATCATGTTTACACCTAACCAATTTAGTGGTAACATATACTTCGCTTTCAATTTCAAGTTTATACTCTTAAGGCTTCTAAGGAATCATCCTACCCCTAAGCAAGTATACAAGAGAGTACCTCGTACAATCATCTATGAAAGTTACAAACCACCTTTTACCACCTTAGTTTGGGTTGAACTCATTTCAACTAGGCCTAACTGAATTAATTCTAAGGGCTTAGAATTACTCTGAATATTTTTGTTAAAAAGTTTTATAGCATATTTATTTCACTTTTGTGTTCAAAATCCAAACTAAATTTGGGTATGCATCCTATGCTAGGCAGTTTATGGATTGACTTATAATTTGACGGTTCCAAGTATACCATACAAAACATTCAAAGACACACAAAAGAAAGCACAAGAATCAACTATGTTCACTTCATCATATTTTCCTTTAAGCTTATATAGACCCAAAGTCCTATAATTGTTTCCTAAAAAATCACTGCCCTTAGTTACTACAAGTTTTCAAGATTCAATTAATATCTTAATTCTTTTACCATCTACAACATAACGAGATACAAGATTCTTGCATATGCTCGGAATATGAAAACTTCATTCAATGTGAGAACATTATAGATATGAGCTTCTGCTCGACCTTTCCCTTTTGTGCAACCTCTGTCGCAGATGATTTACTCATATAAAATTTCTCAACATCCCATATCCTCTGATAGGAGGTGAACATGTCTCTGTTTTAACAATCATTATTGGTGGCTCTAGAGTCCACCTACTGGTCTCTCACATAGGTTATTAAAATAACTTCCGACATCATGCCATTGAATTTGTTCTAGTTTGTTTCAACTAAATTAGCATTACCTTTCTAATTATTAAGGTTTTTGTTTTGTCTAAAATTTACTGCCGTGTGGCCAGGAATTTTAAAAACATAACAATCACCCTTAATTAAAGTAATGGCAGATTCAGTTTTACGAAACATACATTTCTTATGAAGACTACGCTTAGATTTGTGTTTGATGTTCTCTCCTTTGTAATCTTTGGAAGACTTGTGTTCATCGACATGCATATGGTAGCCATGTCCCTTTTCAATTTCATATCACAATCTTCGTTTATAATCTGACCACTGACACAGTAATTTACCAATCACCTAATACACCAAATCTCACAAACCTTAATTCCGAATCGGAAAATAAAATATGGGTTTTGAAGATAATATCTAGATTTACAAACTTCGTTTGAACCACCATATCAAAAAACTCATGGTTACCCCATAAAAACTACTTTAGTTAACAAAACAATTCTGCCCGTCAGAATTTTTCAGGAACGTTTCTCTGTTTTTGTAAAATATCAAAACAATACTTTTACAACTCCAAAAATTCTGAAACTTTACGTGGGTAACTATAAGGATGTCAACTATCGAAATCCCTTATAGGTTGAGAGATAAATTCGAAACTCTCTAGCTGACCAAAAATACGTTTTGGTTTTTCACTCCATAATTAACATCCATGATTATTACAAATACTAATGTCTTAAGATTGTTGGGTGCAATAATCATAACAAAGAAAAATCAAATAAGCAAAAGTTATTGATACTTAGCTCCTTTGTAATGGAAGTGATGGATTTGACGAAACGATCGAGCTTCCCATATCTCCACAACAACAACAAGGCAAAACTTTGGAAAAAAAGAGTGAGTCACGTGTTCAACACGTTTCCCTTAAGACATTAGCCCCCGACTACACTCAAGAGTGATGCTATATCCCTCACAGGACGGATATCTCCAGGATAAAACACCTTACTACACCTACTACTAGCATATGTAGTAGATGCTCAACTTGAGCTTGGAAACTCCGAAAAACCATAAAGGAAAATCGCGAATGCTTGAGAAAACAATATAAAATATTTTTTCCCTTGGGGGTCCCTCTAAATATAGAGCAACCCCTTTCCCATAGATTTTATAAAAGTAGTGAATTTGTTTATATAATTGACAAAAACAACTTAAGAAGAGCAACTCCCCAATGTGGGACTAAAAATCTTATATAGTCTCTTAAAACAACTAAATATTGGAAACTCCACAATGTGGGACTAATAAGTTTCATTCACAAAAGAAAACAATAAATTATAAGTTCTAATTAAAACTTTAAAAATCCTTTTTTTTTATTAATCGTTTTCCAACATAACTTAGCGATCAACTATAAATACTTTATTTGCAGTCAACGTGTATACATAAGCATATATCTTCAATAAAATAGATAGAACAGATAAGTAACACTCAATCGAAAATTCGTAGTCCATAAGAAACTGATATAGGACAGAACAAAACTAAGAGAAAACATAATAAGTGTGTTTTGTTCTTCCCGTAGTCAGCCATCCTACTGCCGTCCTATTGTTGATAAGGTGCCTCAGGTCATCAGTACAATTAGATTCTGTAGTTTTAGTTTTTTTTAGGAATGAAGGTTTTCAGGGAAACCATGTTCTCCACTTGAGCATGCAGCTGATAATCCATGGACGGGCAATAGATATTATCATCATCATCACCGATACAACGCTTTAGGTTTTCATTCATCTTAGATTGAAAAATATAAGGATAGGAGCGGGAGCATTCCACCACCTTGAGATGTTTGTCTTGAAAATTATAGAATATAAGACGATCCCAATTAAACCAATACAATAACACCAGATCATAGAAAGTCAATATACGTGTAGGAGGAGGCATAGCATCAGAAGCGTCAAAGTACCACCAGAAGGGAATTAGATAATCTTCTTGAACATCGAAATTTTCCTCCCTGGTCCATACTTGATTGTCTTTGTCCTTTAATATATACATATGAACATTGCAACAACAACAACAACAAACACCAGTCTGATAATTACAACGATGGCCACAACGAGCATTCTTGGATCTTGGTATCCTCTCAAAACGTGCAATGCAAGGTTATCCTTTAAACTCCAGAAGATGGTTAACTACTAAATACTGATGCTCATATGTCTCCACTATCGAAGTACATTCAGTCGGGAGTCGAATGAAGAGAATCTTCTCGTTGTGGAGGTCAAAAAAAAGAAACATTTCCATCTTATTACCACCAACTATATTCTTCGTCCTCCAAAAAAGATCACCCCCACAAAACGTGGCTTGTCTACTTGATATGGAAATTGTAGTAAACATTCGACTCGAAAAAGGAGAAGAACCCAGTGGTGGTGAGATATCAAAAGCACTAGTGATTATCTTTCTCCATGACATAGTTCCCAGTGTAATGACCATGCAAAGAAACTCGTTGCTATCTTTTGAAGAAAAAACAATTACAGCCTTGTATACTTGTGATAATGAATCAAAACCAAAACCATGACAAAATTGTAGATGTATCCCTCTGTAGGAGGTACATAAGGGTAGATAAGTGATTCACTTATGTTGTGGTTAATGATAGTTATTGAACCATAAGTATCAATAGGTGAATCTGCTAGCTTTACGCAAGTCAAACCATTGCAAAAACCTACTGGCTCAAATATGCCTCCGGCATTTTGACCCGAGAGAAATCTAATATCCTCCTTTTGTCGTTCTAATAAACTGAACGAATAAAACCCTTTCATGCCGGCTCTCAATACATTAAGTAGATTAAGGACTAGAAATACTTTATCTTTATTTGAGTATAGTGGATCCTAGAAAATCTCGATCATTATGGACTGAATTGTACCATAACTTACAAACAAAAGAGCAAACTGCTAGAGTCCGGGCTGGTAATTTCGTCAGAATATTTTCAATCACCAATTCCTCAAGAAGATAATCACTTTTACCTCTTTGCATCTCGTTCTGCCCCATCTCTTGTACTCCTTGATCATCTTTTTTCAAAAATTTTCTTTTTTCCCAGTTCTGCATGCAACCAAGGAATTCAAAAAGAAGCGAGGCATGCTGCTTCAATAAGTTTTTTCCTCTTTTCTTCTTTTTCTTTTCAAAATTTCTCCTCCAACAAGTTTTTCGCTCAAATTAAGGTTACTCGACGATATTTGGTTTGCTCAGTGTCATGGTTGTATATATATGAAAAAGTCGGTAACTAATTAGGAAACCCCTAGTTAGATAGTTGTATAGGAATTCAGAAGCCTTACTGTAGGAGAAGAATCTCGCAACAAGTGTATGTCCCAGCGAAGTCTTAACCAAGTGTATGCGAATATCATTGCAGACTATTGTAAGAATGACGTAATGAGTGACATCAGCCTAATCACGAGAAATATGTGACGATCCTTCGAGATTTAATAGCACTGCGAAGAAAACCCTTGTAAGCTTGCGAGAATGTCGCAAGCCAGATCCGAAAATAAATGATGTCTTAACTGTCATCCACTATGTAATACCCTATGTAAAGGACCAGGCAGATTTGAGAGAGGGAGAGATCTTTTTGGTAAGAGTAAGAAATCATAGAGGAGAGAGAAAGTACAGAAGTGTTCTTATTTTCTTTGTGTTCTCATTATTCTTGTAAAATTCATAAGAGAAATTAATAAAATTTTGGTAATTGATTTTGAGATTTGAGTGATATTTTGTATAATCTCATAAGGGTGTAGTTGTAGGAAATCCTGCAACTCCATATTGGCGCTAGAAACAGGGACCTGCGAATTTTTTTTAGTTTATGGGAAGATTGTTGAAACGATAGTAAGGAGAAGTACAAGAATTGCTGGAAGAAGGAGAATCTTCTAGGATGGGAGCAAGGACCGATGGAAAAGAACAAGTTCAACCTCCAATTCAGCATGCACCAGTACAAGGTGAAAACATTGATTATGATAGAGTCAGTGTACACACTTAGCGGACGGACTCAGTAGAGGAAGTTGAAGAAACACAACAATTGAGACGAATATAGAGGGAAAGAGAAGTAGAAGGAGGAATAATTCATGGAGAGGAGGAGAATGAAACATTAGAGGCATTAAGGCAAATGTTACTTAAAGAAAGGAGATTAAAAACAGAAGAACGTGCAAATTTAACGCCACAAAATCATGAATTAAGGATGGAAAATATAAGGCTACAAAACACAAGGTCAAGGAGTACCACAAGATCAAATTCAAGATCAATTAGAAGAGAAGCAAGACGAGATTCGCCTACGGAGGTGTTGATGGTGGTTTTTAGCTTAGGGTCAAAATCGTAAAACCATTGGCAAGACCGTGACATCATAGGGTTCGAGTAATAATTAATAACTCTAATGAATGCATTTATTGTACCCTTTAATATGTCTATGAGAAAATTACTAGGGTACCCTTTTTTTAATTAATTACTAATTAGGGTTTCGATAGGCCAAAACCTAATTTCCTATACCACATGTGCCGATGGCTAACCATGCCAGCTACACCCACCGTGCCAAAGCATGCCAACCATGCTAGCCGCACCCATGTGCCAATGACAAACTGTGCCAGCCAAAACCACCATGCCAAGGCATACCAACCATGCTAGCCGTACCCCTGTGCCAATGACAGGCCATGCCAGCCACACCTACCGCGCCGAGGCATGCCAACCATGCTAGCCGCACCATTGTGCCAATGGAAAACCATGCCATCCACATCTCCACGCTAAAGCATGTGAACCATGCTTGCCGTCCCAACATGCCATGCACAACGCTGGATGCCAAAACAAAGGCCAGCGATAATCATCGGCCACCTTTCCATATAAGACATAAATATTAGCCGTCCAAGGTTACCAGACAACACATGATAACCTTTAACCCCAAACCTAGCTTGGCCACGATCCTAGCTTGGTCATGATCCTAGCCAACGGCATTCCAAACCCTTGGCCTCACCTTTCCTTAGCCCTAGCCATGCTAGCCGTAACATATGCCAATGGCTTTCCAAACCCTTGGCCCCACCATGCCAAGCCAAACCACACCTTTCCTTGGCACATGCCATGGTAGCCGCACCATTTTCCAACGGCTTGCCAAACCCTTGGCCCCACAATGCCAAGAAAAACCACACCTTGCCTTGGACTTAGCCATGCTAGCCGCACCATGTGCCAACGTCTTTCCAAACACTTGGCCCCACCATGCCAAGCCAAACCGCACCTTTCCTTGGACCTAGCCATGCTAGCCGTACCATATGCCAACGACTTGCCAAACCCTTGGCCCCATCATGCCAATCCAAACCGCACCTTTCCTTGGCCCTAGCCATGCTAGCCGTACCATATTCAACGTCTTGCCAAACCCTTGGCCCCATTATGACAATCCAAACCACACCTTTCCTTGGCCCTAGACATGCTAGCCGCACTATGTGCCAACGACATGACAAGCCCTTGGCCCCATCATGCCAAACGCACCTAGCCACGCCACCGTGATGGACTTCCTTACGCGGCCACCAAAACAAAGGAGTGCGACAATCAACGGTCCCCCTTCAATCCCAGGAGAAAATCCTAGCCATATAAGGTTACCAGATGACGCATGGTAACCTTTGGCACGAAACCCTAAGTTTGGCCATGCCAAACCATGCCATGCAAAACCATGCCATGCCAACGACATGCCAACCTAGCCGCGTTACCATGCTGGACTTCCCTACGCGGCTACCAAAACGAAGGCGTGCGATAATCAACGGTCGCCCTTCAATCCCAGGAGAAAATCATAGCCATCCAAGGTTACCAGACAACACATGGTAACCTTTGACCCAAAACCCTAGTTTGCACACGCCACACGCGCCATTGGCACATGCTACACAACCTTGCAACCAGGCATGCCTAGCCATGCAAACTCAGGGCCAAAGCCTCCACTCGCGCCATTGGCACATGCCATGCAACACTTGCATTTTGGCATTGCCACTTGCACCCAACGTGCAACCTAAGGCCGAGGCATGCCACACATGCTATTGGCACATGTCGTGCGACACTTACACTTTGGCATTGCCACTTGCACCCGACGTGCAACATAAGACCCAGGAATGCCACACATGCCATTGGCACATGCCATGCAGCCATTTCACTTTGGCATGCCGCACCTACATCAAAGGCCACGATTCCTCTTAAAATGCAAAATCTCAACCGTCGAATGTCGCCACTGATCCGACAAGTCTCTCAAGATCAACTTATCAAACACCAACAACATGATACATGTTTTCCACGAAAATACTCGAGATATCAACACATGTCACAAACTTGGGGATGCTCATTATGGTATTGGTTTTGCGGTCTACAGCGTCCGGCATACACAAATGCCTGTTTCATGATAGTGTCATAAGAACAAAACGGTTAGTAAATGCAGGAAATAATGGTGAAACACTATTTCATTATGGAACATAACTTCCATCAAATTCCATCAATAATAGGCATTAACACCTCTTCCCATTTAACTCATTCGTTTCTTTTCTTACGAGGCCATAGTACGTTTCACTTAGACTTGTATAAATAGGTTTTACCTATTTCCACCAAAACACAAGTTTTTGGTCAGGGAGAAATACAACACTCATAAAGGAAACTCTTGCTAGATTTCTCAAAGATTTCACCTTTTGATACAAGTAAAGTACTACTCTTCCAGAACTGTCCTGGTCTCAACACTCTATTCGCTTCCCTCCCTAAACCAACCCTTCTTCTCCTCTTTGTGACCAAAGAAAATCCGGAACGACCATTTATTGGTTTAGGCCAGATTTGTATAGATTGATATCTCGAATGTAAATTACTCCCGTGCAGTACATTTGTTTAGGGTTTAGATATATTTCTCCCTCACCTACCGAAATTACCAAAATCAGCAGAAACGATTTTCACCCATAAACAATTGGAGACCACCGTGGGAGATTGATATTTCTGTTACAATGTCAATTTTCATTCCTCGATCTCATATTTCGATCCCGACATTAGGACGGCTGAAGCGAGCGATATGTTTAGGGATCCACAACTCGACTACTAGACAACCTAGTTACCAGTCGCAAACCACAAGAGACGGCTGGGGACTTCGCAGAAACCGAAAGCAAACAATCCAGTCATCAAGTGACTCAAAACGACTGGGGACTTTTCACAATCACAGCGGTACTTACCACAAAACTCGTCACACACACGAAGGATCCCTTCTTCATTAGGATATTCGGGAAACCAAGTAAGTCTTTCCTAGACAGAATATATGGTTTACAGTTTCAAGTTTTCACGGGAATGATAAAACCAATATCCATGTTATGTTTCATCCCATGTCATATACCAACATGCAACATTCACGGTTCCATATCTTCCCTGGGATGTTCGTATCACTTACAATCATAACCAAAAAGCAGTATCATCCTAAAACGGTTCATCCCGAATATTAACCCAAAACCCTCATAGGTAACACTTGTCTATCAACCCAGAAATCTAGAAAATCAAGACCATAAGCCAGATGTTTCATTTTCCTTTCAAAAAAAAAAAAGAATTTCAGAAGACAGAAATGTATCCAAAGGAAGCCATTCAACAATGGTTTTCTCTTCTCAAAGAAGACATCCTTCATCATTTGGAGGACCGCCTGTTTCAGATCCAACTCTTTGGACAACCTTCCAACCTCCACCTCTTGTTGTTTGACCACGTCCGCAGAAGGACCTTCGGTCACCTTGGCCTGCAACCTCGTGTCTCAGAGAAACCCTAGCACCCAGTATTCGTGGAATCAGTTGCATGCCCAAGTGTACCTACTTTGCATCATAACGATTACAAGTCACTATTCATGAGGTAGCTGACGCTACCATGGTAATATTCGAAGATAAGGACAATATTTCTACAGATTTATAAGAGGCATACCTATGGATAGGGTTTGCACCAACACAAGAAATACTGGAGTACGTACCTGTAATATGCTAGCCCACTTTATTGCTACCGCGCCACGCCAAGAAAGCGCCCACACCGGCACCATTTCCCACGCCAAGCCAGCGTCTTTCCAAGACATCGTCCATGCCAAACCAACGTTCGTTCCAACAAGATCCAGCACTAACAACTTGCATCTTTTCCAGCGCTGGAAGCTTACATCCTTACGATACCGGCATCTTACATCGTTCCGGCGCTGATAGCTTGCGTCCTTACGATACCGGCATCTTACATCTTTCCAGCGCTTATAGATCGCGTCCTTACGATACCGGCAACTTGCATCTTTTCCAGCGCTGACAGCTTGCGTCCTTCCAATGTCACACTTGCACTTCCAGCTTGCATCTTTACAGCATCTTGGATCTTTACAGCATCTTGGATCTTTACAATAGCTTGCATCTTTACAGCAGCTTGCATCTTCCAAGCACTAGTAGCTTACATCCTTCTGGCGTTGCACTTGAAAGCCTCGTAGGGAATAAGCAATCCGATTTCATCACACATAAATATTAGGAACGACTTCTCCAAAATCGAAGTAAAGAAAATCATCAAACCCCTTGAGTTCACAGAGACTCTCTTCCTGTCAAGAGACGCATGATTCCTGGGGACTTCGCCCACAAAACTGTGCAGTCCATGATGAAACATTTATGTGAGAGCCTATGTTTCCCCAAGGCACAATGTCAAGACATATTTCCATCCCCCAACCGCACCGCATCAGGGAAGTAGCCTTTTCCAACCAGAGAAATCGTTCCCAAATCCCAACCTCTCTTAGAGAGCATGATTGATAGATGTAACTGGGGACTCCTAAGTACTGTCCTCTTGAAGGGCGTCTAGCCTTATAACACACTAGTTGGCGCAACCTCTCTAGCGGCTTCGCTTTAATGTTCACTTCAGCAGCTTCTTCGCTTTAAAATTCGCTCCAACATCCGCCCCGCTTCAGCATTCTCTCCATAAGCTGCTCTAGGATCCGAAGACGAAGTTCCAGCGTTTTTACTCCATAAGTATCAACATCCTATCCAAGAACCGAAGCTACTTCGATACCTCTTCTTCCTGCAAAGGGTTGTACCACCACTCTCCCCATGTCAAGGAATAGAGTGACATCCGGCCAATCTTCGTAGTCATGGACACCTTTTAATCCAACTCGCCAAAACTCGTGATCTTGGACGGTTTGCTCGCTTATGCATCCATCCAATAATTTTACTTCCACGGAAGCCCATACAATTCCAGCTAACCTACTTTATTACCACGACGATGTAGTCTCTCCTGATTAGATCTCCTACCAAGAACTGTTGTCGCTCATTCGTTGATACCGGCCAAAGCTTCACCGCAACATCAATTACTATAAAGATGGAAACATGCAAACCATACTTTAGGACTGATGATATAAACGGGATCCCTTCATTGTCAAAGCTCAAAAGACACAGTCAACCAAAAAGCCGTACCCAAAACAAGGTCATTTACTCTTTAAGGGTGCAGTGAAAGAATACCATCACCTCTCTGTCTAGAAGACGCCTTCAACACTTTATGAGGCCGCGGAGGATCCCAAGCCTGTACTATCCAGAATATTTCATAATATAATTTATGAGCATCCCGGTGTCACATCCAGAAGAGTACGATAGGCTTATATCAAATCTCGTGGACGGGGATTCAAGGCGATGTAATGAAAGTGGGTTACGCATGGGTACTACCAGTATGAGACGCTTTCACTCCCCTCAACTAGGTTATTACGGATTTCAACATCATCACTGTCGTGGTTTTACAAGCCATGAGAATTTATCAACATGAAGCCGTACATGTGCACCGAAGACTCCAAAAGCACGCCAGAAGGTTACATTCACATATTCATCCATGCCATCATATCAAACCGAAGTATAACTGGGGAATTCTCACCACATCCAATTCCGTACGATAGTCTAAGATTCAGAAGATGGTTCGAAGGATATAACTTGGAACAAAGTCCCGGGAGACTTGATAGCAGCGCATCAGAAATGGAAAGTCTCCCTATTTCATCCAGGGGTGCTAGAATTTTTCGACCATGCAAGCATTAACAACACATCATCATCACGATCATAAGATCCACTGAACAACCTAAGATCGAAGATGGACCGACGATGCAACCACAATATCCAAGATTATCCCTAACGTGATTGTTTCCGAGCATATATTTCATTCATATGTCCCAAGAATACATCGTAGTTTTGGTAAATTTTTTGAATCCACTATAGAGACACTGCATATGAAAACACGGATCCAGACGAACAACAGAAAAACAGAAGAGGGTCGATACCTCTTTTCATATGGACATAGATTTTAGATCTTGAACAGAATGAATATTCTTTCTTGCTCCATGAATGGGAATAGGTGACTGGCGCGCGACTATGCCACCATGGGCCCGCAACATCCCTCCTGACTTCTTCCTGATATTCACTGTTTGGCCGCTTTCATCTCATAAGCGAGCTCTAAACCTAAATATTCCGGCGTAGGGAGATAGAAAATTTTGTTTCGTGTCCGATAAAGGGGGGGACCGTCAAAATACGAGTACGTACGTGGATTCTACAATGATTCTAGTAAATGGCGCTTATTAGGGTTTTGGCGTGTCAAACCCTAAACCGCAAGCGATTCCCTTGCAAGCGTTTCCCTTACCAGCGTCATGCCTTGCCAAGAGGACCACACCCATTCCATGCCCGTCAGTTCTAATGGGTGCCCTTCATGCCAAGTCCATGCTAGCAGCTCCGCCTCGCATTCCAAAGCCTAGCCCTGAAGATACCCAATCATACCGGGATTTGCGCAAAGCTACCAGATGAAAGGATTGCGGATGCTACCTACCTCTGGAAAAAGATTTTTGAATAAGGAAAGAATTCCAAGTTAAAGCCGTGCATGAAGAAAGGAAATCGGTCCCACAAAAGCAGGCCTTTCCACTCCCAAGCCATCCACGCCGTTAATTTCCAATACCAACAAATTCTCCAAGTCAGCGTCATGATGTTCCCTATCCCAGTCAAGGTGATGTGCGGCCAGACCAAGCCAGCAATCTTTGTCTCACCACTCCACAGTCTGCATCCAAATATAATTTATGCAAGGATGCCAACACGGGAAGCAAAAAACTCTGTTCAACTCTCGAAAAAGGTTAGTCGGATTCCGTCCTTATCTGTCACCATCTTATGCTTACCTCGCAACAATGCCCCTATTCCGAGCTAAGCAGAAGATTTAATGTTGATGGTGGTTTTAGCTTAGGGTTAAAATCGTAAAACCCTAGGGAAGACAGTGACATCATAGGGTTCGAGTAATAATAGATCAAATGAATGAATTTATTGTACCCTTTAATATGTCTACGAGAAAATTACCAGGGTACCCTTTTTTTAATTAATTACTAATTAGGGTTTCGATAGGCCAAAACCCAATTTCCACGCCACATCTGCCGATGGATTACCATGCCAGCCACACCCACCGCACCAAAGCATGCCAACCATGCTAGCCGCACCCCTGTGCCAATGGCAAACCGTGCCAACCACACCCATTGCGCCAAGGCATGCCAACCATGCTAGCCGTACCCCTGTGCCAATGGTAGACCATGCCAGCCACACCTACCGCGCCGAGGCATGCCAACAATTCTATATGCACCACTGTGCCAATGGAAAACCATGCCATCCATATCTCCACGCTAAAGCATGCCAACCATGCTTGCCGTCCCAACATGCCATGCATAATTCTGGCTGCCAAAACAAAGGCCTGCAATAATCAACGACCACCTTTCCATCTAAAACATAAATCTTAGCAGTCCGAGGTTACCAGACAAAACATGGTAACCTTTGACCTAAAACCTAGCTTGGCCACGATCCTATCTTGGTCAAGATCCTAGCAAACGGCATGCCAAACCCTTGGATCCACCATGCCAAGCCAAACCGCACCTTGCCTTGGACTTAGCCATTCTAGCCGTACCATATGGCCACATCTTGCCAAACCTTTGTCCCCACCATGCTAAGCCAAAACGTACCTTGCCTTGGCCCTAGCCATGCTAGCCGCACCATGTGCCAACATCTTGCCAAACCCTTGTCCCCACCATGCCAAGGCAAACCGCACCTTTCCTTGGCCCTAGCCATGCTATCCGTACCATGTGCCAATGACTTTCCAAACCCATGGCCCCACCATGGCAAGCCAAACCGCACATTTCCTTAGCCCAATCCAAGCTATCCGTACCATATGCCAACGGATTGCCAAACCCTTGTCCCCACCATGCCAAGGCAAACCGCACCTTTCCTTGGCCCTAGCCATGATAGACGCACCATGTGCCAACGACTTTCCAAACCCTTGGCCCCACCATGCCAAGCCAAACCGCACCTTGCCTTGGCCCTAGCCATGCTAGACACACCATGTGCCAACGGGATGCCAAGCCCTTTGCCCACCATCCCAAATGCACCTAGCCATGCCACCATGCTGGAGTTTGACAATCAACGGTCCCCCTTCAATCCCAAGAGAAAATCCTATCCATCCAATGTTACCAGGCGACGCATGGTAAGCTTTGGCCTGAAACCCAAAGTTTCGCCTCGCCAAACCATGCCATGCCAACTGCATGCCATGCCAACTGCATGCCAACATAGATGCACCACTATTTTGGCCTTCTCTACGCGAATACCAAAACGAAGGCGTGCGACAAACAACGGTCCCCCTTCAATCCCAGGAGAAAATCCTATCCATCCAAGGTTACCAGACGACGTATGGTAACCTTTCGCCGGAAACCCTAATTTTTGCCACGCCAAACCATGCCATGCCAACCTAGATGCGCCACCATGTTGGCCTTCCCTACGAGGATACCAAAATGAAGGCGTGCGACAATCAACGACCCCCCTTCAATCCCAGGAGAAAATCCTACCCATTCAAGGTTACCAGATGATGCATGGTAAGATTTGGCCCGAAACCCTAAGTTTGGCCACGCCAAACTATGCCATGCCAACGGCATGCCAACCTAGCTGCGCCACCATGTTGGCCTTCCCTACGCGGCGGCCAAAACGAAGGCGTGCGATAATCAATGGGAGCCCTTCAATCCCAGGAGAAAATCCTAGCCATCCAAGGTTACCAGAAAACACATGGTAACCTTTGACCAAAAACCCTAGTTTGTACATGCCACACGAGCCATTGTCACATGCTGTGTAACCATTGCAACCAGGTATGCCAAGCCATGCAAACCCAGGGCCAAAACCGCCACGCCCTCCATTGGCACATGCCATGAAACACTTGAATTTTGGCATTGCTACTTGCACCCAATGTGCAACCTAAGTCGAGGCATGCCACACATTCCAATGGCACATGTCGTGCGACACTTTCACCCGATGTGCAACCTAAAACCAAGGCATGCCACACATGCCATTGGCACATGCCGTGAGACCCTTGCACTTTGGCATGTCGTGCCTATATCAAAGGCCACAATTCCTCTTAAGATGCAAAATATTAACCGTCGAAGGTCGCCACTGAGCCGGCAAGTCTCTCAAGCTCAACTTATCAAACACCAGCGACATGCTACATGTTTTCCACGAAAAAACTCGAGACATCAACACATGTCACAAACTTGGGGATGCTCATTAGGGTATTGGTTTGGCGGTCTACATCGTGTGGCATACACAAATGCCCGTTTCAAGATATAAGAATAAAACAGTTAGTAAATGCAGGAAGTAATGGTGAAACGCTCTTTCATTATGGGAAATAAATTCCATCAAATTCCATCAATACCAGGCGTTACCACCTCTTCCCATTTAACTCATCTGTTTCTTTTCTTACGAGGCCAGAGTATGTTTCACCTAGACTTGTACAAATAGGTTTTACCTATTTCCACCAAAACACAAGTTTTTGGTCAGGGAGAAATACAATACTCAGAAAGGAAACTCTTGCTATCTTTCTCAAGGATTTCACCTTCTGATATAAGTCAAGTACTACTGTTCCAGAACTGTTCTGGTCTCAACACTCTCTTTGCTTCCCTCCCTAAACCAGCCCTTCTCCTCCTCTTTGTGATCGAAGAAAATCCGGAATGGCCATTTGTTGGTTTAGGCCATATTTGTATAGATTGATCTCTTGAATCTAAAGTACTCCCGTGCAGTGCATTTGTTTAGGGTTTAGATCTATTTCTCACTCACACACCGAAATTACCAAAATCAGCAGAAACAATTTTCACCTATAAACAGGAGGATATTGTTGAGGATATTCAAGAAGATATACAGAATCCTGATGAAGGATATCGTGAAGAAAGATGATTAGTTCAAGATCGTTACATTCAACATGGATTTTTTTTTTATAATGAACAAAACAATGGAGATCAGAGGAATGAACAACGTCATGAAAGAAATGATCAAGATGGCTAAGAAAATCGGGAGTAAGGAAGGAGAATAATATATGGAAGAAAAATTCAAAGTGAAAAAACTGGGGTCTAACAACCTCACCCAATATTTCGATTAGCAATCTGTATGGACAACTCCGAGTTATTTTTCTAGAGAATTAACTAGACTCAATCAATAGAAAATACTCAAGGAGTTATTATCTCAATCTCTCGATTTGATTTACTCGAGAAAATATGATTCGCGAGTCTAATCAAAGAGAGATAAATTGGATGGTACCAAAGACCAATATCCAAGTGTCAATCAATTTAAATCAACAACCAATAGGTTGGATATTATAATCGATTGAACAACACATAACCTGTATTATTTCAATTATATAAAAATATAATGCGAAAAAGAAATAACACAGACACCAGAATTTTGTTAACGAGGAAACCATAAATGCAAAAAAACCCTGGGACCTAGTACAGATTAAACATACACTATATTAAGCTGATACAGACACTAACCTACTCCAAACTAACTTCGGTCTGGACTTTAGTTGAACCCCAATCAATCTCACACTGATCCAAGGTACAGTTATGCTCCTACGCCTCTGATCCCAGCAGGATACTGCACGCTTCATTCCCTTAGATGATCTCACCCACAACCAAGAGTTGCTACGACCCAAAGTCGAAGACTTTAGCAAACAAATCTGTCTCACATAGAAAAGTCGAAAAGATAGATAAATTCGTCTCCCATGAATAAACCTATGAGTTTTGTTCCATCTTTTGATAAATCAAGGTGAACATGAACTAATCAATAAAACCAGACTTGTATTTCCGAAGAACAACTCAGTTTTATCAATCACCTCACAATAGTCTTAATCGATGCAGCGAAAAAAGATATTTTGGAATCACAAACGATGAGACTAAGATGTTTGTGATTATTTTTATATCTTGCCTATTGAATATAGAAATCTTTAGACAATTATTACAATTGTACTCGTACGATAGAAACATCAAGATCAGATCACACAACTACAGGAAAAGTAGTATCGGTCTGGCTTCACAATCCCAATGAAGTCTTCAAGTCGTTAACCTGGTTTTAGAAGAATAAAACCAAAGTTTAAAGGAGAATCAACTCTAGCTTAGCAAACTAGTATCACACAGAATGTGTGGGGATTAGGTTTCCCAGTTGCTAGAGTTCCCCCTTATATAGTCTTTCAAATCAGGGTTTGCAATCAATGTTAGCTTAGTAATAAAGCATTCAATATTCACCGTTAGATGAAAACCTAATTAGATACAATATAATATCTCTCAACTGTTAGATCAAAAACTTAGCTTGCCATACACATATGTACTTGACGATTTTGGGTTTGTGTAACCGTACCCAAACGTGTACAATAGTTGGTTCTAGATTAGTCAAGCAAATGGTTATCCAAATGATAACTTTTATATCAACCATATTCTTCTTCACCATAACTAGTCCAAATGACTCAAATGAACTAGTTAGAGAGTTGTTCAATTGCTATGAGATCTTATGTACTACATAAGACACAATTGAGGCAAAAACGATGTGATTCACTCGAATCGATTCATGAACTATAAAGCCACGGTTTGCCATACCATTCCTTTAAATAAGTTCATGAACATTGTTTTTTGACATAACCACTCAAGTTCGCGGACTTAAGTAACCGGTTGGAGTTCACAAACTCCAGCAGAAATTCTCGGGTTCGAGAACTTCCATCAGTTTTCGGACTGAGTTCGCGGACTGAAACCAAGCTTCAACTCCAACAAAAATTCTCGGGTTCAAGAACTACGCTCGTTCGCGGACTGGGTTGACTGCTCAATTTCCGGTTTTCACTTGATCAACAAAGTTCGCAAACTTCGGTTCAAGTGTATAAGGACTTATACATATATGTGTTACCACAACATTGCTTATATCCCCTAGTGGTTATATTTTCTAAACTATCATTTCAATCATTGAAACATTCTCAGAGGACGTAATATAGTTGTTATTCACGAA
This sequence comes from Papaver bracteatum, assembly GCA_023529315.1. Classification (NCBI taxonomy): domain Eukaryota; kingdom Viridiplantae; phylum Streptophyta; class Magnoliopsida; order Ranunculales; family Papaveraceae; genus Papaver; species Papaver bracteatum. The sequence continues at coordinate 45,868 of JAJJWX010004952.1, read as the reverse complement.
CTAGTTTTCGTCAGAGCAATTTCCAAAGTGATTGAAACATAACATGACTTTCGTCACTAGGCGAAGATGAACTTGGCTAAAGCGAAAGCTTTACCAACACATATTTCGAGAAATAGATAAGCGAGATATACTCAGCTCGAAATGTCACATGTGTATATCTTTAGTCTATATAGTAAAACGACTTTTATCTCAGGATAGGAGATAGAGTAGATAGACTTTTGAGTGATAGATAAGTTCAAGTCTCCATATACATTTTAGTCGATGAAGATCCACCGATTCCTTGAGTAGTCCTTCGTCTTGTATGATTATTGCCATGGAGTTCTTGAGCTCAACTACACTTTCTATCCTAGTCCGAGACCTTAGATATAGTAGACTAGAAATCAAGACTTTATAGTTTTGATCACTAACATTGAAAAACATGCTTGATATAGCTACGCATGCGAGTTAGACCGAGCAGTGCTTTAACACAAAGAAATCAACAAGAAGTTGAAGGTGAAATTGAGAGGCATAATACCACACAAATACGCATAGCTTGAGAAAGAGAAAGGAGGAGGGCGGGAATTGAAGAAAAAGTGATTTAGGAGGCTATACGTCAAAACAATCATGATAATCGAGAGAGATGACGTGAACGTTGTCGCAACAATGGTAATATTAATGAAGAATCTGATAGAACACAAAGAAGGATTGAAAGACAAGAAATAGAATTAGTGAGGAATGAAAAAGGTCGCGGAAGAGAAGATAAAATATGCAATTATGTGCGAACACACATAAGGGATGAAAGAGAAGACCGCAGGGAAAGATAAGAAGAAGATGATGAAGAGGAAACACAAGATTTTGCAATGCAATACAAACATGAATGCATGAGAAGAGAAGCAAGGTTAAAGAGACCAATGGACCAAGGCTCAGGCGTGAATGAACAAATTCTAAGAGAATTGGCGGATGTTTAACAACAGAAGAGAAGGAGGCAGGAGATAATTAGATGAGGCAATAAAAGAAGCTGCGAAGATAACATTTACCCAAGAAGTACAGTTGAGGGGAATACTACAAAAGTGTAATCTGCCTACAATAACTAGCATCTTCGATGGAACAACTTGCGCAGTCCAGCATATCAAATCCTATGTGAGATGCATGTTATAATGGGAAAACCATGATGTTGTGTTGTGTAAATAATTTGCATCAAGCTTGACAGGAGAAGCGTTAAATTGGTTCAAATGACTGCCAAAGAATTCCATAGCATCCTTTAATCACTTACAAACAGTGTTCTAAGGAGCATATATAAGTAACAACTCATCGCGTCCAGGCATTGGAGATGTATTTGGATTGAAACAAAGATTTGGCGAAAGTTTGAAGCATCTAACTATGAGGTGGAAGATAATTTGTAGTAATATGGCTGTCCGTGTGGATAAAAGATACCTTATTTTATCATTCATTAATGTAATGTTCGCAACAAACTTGGTGTATGTTCAAATCTTCAGAATCAAGAATACTATCACAATGACTGAGCTGCGAGAGTATCAAGAGGAATACATTGCTCTTGAGGAAAATAAAAGTGATATGAAGTCATACCCAATTATGAATACAAGTTCGAAGGTCGCAAATGCAAGTATATTACCAAAATTAACAAACACAGTGGCGATCACTTCACAAGATCAACAAGGGAAGATGATGATCGAAAGTTAACAAAAGCTGGTAGAAATGGGAAGTCGTGATCAAGAAGAGAGAGAAAGAAGATTCTATGGTCGTGGTGGAAATAACAAGATTCAGAGACTTGACCATCCCCAAGAAACTTATGGAGGACAAAGGAACAACTATCAAAGGGGACAAGGAACTAACATGTTAGTATCGGAAGATATAATATAGCCTCCTCTAAATGCCAGTGTGGAGAGGATATGGGAAGCCATAATCTTGATGGAAAACATCCCAGCACCTTGGAACATGGGAAACGAACCACCTTCAACCCATAGAAGTAATGAATTCTGCTCATATCACCACTTTCATGGGCATACGACAAACGATTGCATAAATGTTAAGAGAATTATTCTTAGAATGATAGACCAAGGAAAACATAACTATTTTCTGGAAAGACAACCACAACCTTTACCATTACCACCACCACCAGAAAATAGCAGAGCAAATGCAACAAAGGGAAGAGAAAAATTTGTAATTGAAGTTGGGGCGAAAGCGAAGAACCTATTTTGTCATTCTATTGTGCATTCATACAAAACAGTTGAAGACTTTCATGATAATGTTCTGAGCAGAGTTTTCACTAGAGAAGTTGATAGTATAGAAATTATGAACATTGCGAAGGTTTCGCCACTAAAAGAATGGAAGAAGCAACCTATTTCCTTTACAACATAAGAGATTCCTGAAGGTGGAGAAATGCATGATAATCCTTTGGTGGTACAACTAGAAATCAACCTGAAACCTAGTGATGATGAAGATGAGGATTAATGGGCGATCAATAGAATATCGATTGATACTGGAAGTTCTGTAGATATTCTACTTTATCATACTTACAAGACTATGGGAGAAAAGGACGAGGACTTGATACCCTCGACTTACAAGATCTATGGTTTTAATGAAATGTGAACAAACCTAAGGGAGATATTGCTATGTGAATTCCTTTGAAGGGGTTATCTTCCGAAATTCTATTATTTATTATTTATGTGGAATCACCATACAATGATCTAATTGGCCGACCCTGGTTACATGGAATTCTGGGAGTAGGATCAACATTCCATCAATGCATCAAGTTTCCTCATCCTAGCGGTGTTGGAATCATAAGAGGAGATTGGGTTGAGGGGAGAAAATGTCATGAAATTGATGTAGAAAAATGCGAAGAAAGAGCAACTAAGAAAAATAATTGGAAGCAAAATATAAGAGAAAGAAAAGAAGTGAAAGACTGATGGTAGATGCAGTAGAACGTGGAAGAGAAGAAAACGCTGCGAAATCCATATCTGCTGAAAATAAGAAGCATCGAATGCTTCGCAAAGGAGATCTGGTGTTACATCTGCAACCAGCTTATCAAAGGGATATCGAAGATGATTCTGCGAACAAGTGGGAAGAATTTTACACTGTAACCAATTTTCTAGCACTACAAAAATATAAACTTTTAGTCACACCCCTACTGCCACATATTTGTATTTCCGTGGCAATTAGTTACATATTGCCACGCCTGATTCATAGTCGTAGCAATATATAGATAATTAGATATGGCAAGATGAAAATTTGCCACATGATCCAACATGCTAATGACTTACAAGTTATAAATGCAGTTACTGACTTCCAGTCACGACATAGTGGGTCGTGGGTGTTGTGGGCTTTTGTTACGACATAAAGATGTTATCCCGTAGCTAATGACCAGACAGGCAGAGACTTCAGACTTTCTATTCAACTAATACAGAACAACCCACGTTCACATGAGATGAGAAAGTAACCTCCCCCTCTACTCCTTCAAGTTCTTTCCTCCACATGTAATCTGTATCAAGTTTTATAAAAACTACTTTCAAATGCTTTCACATAGAACGTGAACCTGCAGGTAAGTAAGGGTTCTGATTTTTATCTCTAATGTGGGATTCGTTTGGAATCAGTTCTCCTAAATTTGGTTACTGAAGTTAGGGTTTCGAAGAATTTTCCTTTTTTTTTTAATTCACCATTGTTTTATGCTTTTAATAAGGTTATCTTACATGAATTAAATTTTTTTTCCGTACGAAGCATTTTTGAATCAAGGAATCAAGTTACTCATTCCTTCTCAATAGGTGTTCATTTATTTTCAATTTGGATTGTACTTTACCCTAACTGGTAAGATTTTTCTTAGCTTGTCTATTTGATTTCCTAGCACGGTAAAATTAAAAAATTTATTTCAATTGGTTTCAGAATTGCAATCGGTGATCTCGCTGGTGGTGTTGCTGCTTCTCATCTCTTCATCTTATTTTTGGGTTTTGAGTAGATTTCTTATGTTTTGCATTTGGGATATTCCTGGTAGTAACGCATAACTCAACATCTGTCAAATCAAAACCCTAACTTTGTATTCATTTTCAAGTTATTAATCTATTAAATTTAGTACAGTATTTAATTTGAGAAATCTTTGTTAGTGTATTTGGTATTATAGAGAAAGCAAAGATGGGAGGGAAAGGGTGGTACTTCATTAGCTCTGGTGAGACAGAGGAAAGATGATTTGACTAAATTATAATCCGTAAAATTCAGCACAAACTTAAGTCGTGGAGAAGTAAGTCCCAGTTCCCCTCAACTCTCTACTTTCCTCATATTTCTTCAATGTTTATATTTACAGAGAAGAAGAGAATGTTAAGGTTTTCGATTACTTCACCTGGGATTTTGTAATAATCATTTCATCTGATTTGATTTTCTGAATATATGGTTACTCTATAATCAACAAGATCTCTATCGATTCTGATCGGGTTTTTTTTCTTCAACTAGACCAAGAAGATTTAATACGTATGTGACATAGGAAAATTAATTGTCAGAGATGAGGCCTGATATTTTATTTGTATCCATGGTTCAGAAATTGGATCAGGTAAAGCCAGGCTTAGGTATTTTATTTTGTATGATATTTGGTAGGATTCAAATCTATCTTGAAACATTTGATGTTGTTTTATCAGATAGGGTTGATTTTTTTCTATATTCTCATCTTATTACATGATTATCGAAGTAGAACTAAACTGTGTGTAATTATCCTTTTTATACATATAATTTGGGGCGTTTCTTTAAGTAATGATCGGTATTGTGAAATCTAACTTATAATTCATGTAGCTTCCATTCATATGACAATGTAATAATCATATTGTGTTTTCTGACTATGACGACTTATGACGTATAAATGCAGATACTCATATGATGAATACAGTAGGAATTTGAGATTACAAACTTCCATCTTCTTATGGAAGGAAATGTTGCATCTTCTAATGTTGTTGTTGTCTTGGATTGCATTCATTTCAGTTCGTATCTGTTTTCCTTTTTCCCTTCCTGATTATTGTCATTTTAAATTTCAATGTTGATTTCATGCTTTTGTTTTTGCCTAAATTTGTGGTGTAGGTATCATTTTTGTTTTTTTTTGATTGTGAAGGTATGCGAACTCCACAACTTTGCAAAAGTCATGTGTGTCAGACCCACTAACAAGGTTGCAAATTCTGATATTTATTTGAATGATTACTAATTAGGTACTTGATTGTCATCATATTTTCACCCTTTGATGAACCATTTACTTTAATTGTCCTTTGATATTTATGGGGGGCCTATTTTACGTCGTTCATTGTTAAAGTTTATGAACATGTTCAATAGGATATCAAAGAAAACCGTCTAATAATCTACATGAAAGGAGTTGCCGACCAATTACATGTTTGACTGATCTTAAAATAACATGTAGCCATTGAACAACATTTCTTCAAATACTTATAAATGGTGAATTTTCCGGAGGTCCAGATAGTGGCGCATGTTATCATAATTTTCATTTTTATTTACTGTTCTCTTAACTGTTAGCTGTCCTTGGCAATGCCTTTTAAGTTTTACTGCTTATCATAATCTGTGCCCTATTGCATTTTCAGTTATTATTTTTGCAGTTCAAGGAGAAAAGGGAAGAAGATATGTTAGCACATTGTGCAAGATATTCGGTATGTGCTAGACCGTTAGGTCATCTTCCTAGTAACATGACGGTGTAACTGAACCACTCATCTGCAGAGACTTTCACAAGTACCTTGCTTGGAAATTTGCTGAACCACTCATCTGCATGGTAACATGATGGTGTAACTGAACCACTCATCTGCAGAGACTTTCACAAGTACCTTTCCTGGAAATTTGCTGACGCAACATAGCTTCATGATATTTCATCATTTGCAGCATCAGATTTAGACAAGTCACCTCAATAGATCTCATCAAGCAATTTTGGTATTTGGGAAGATGATTACAGTGTCTAGTCAACGTTTTTATGATCCTTGTCAATATGTTATCCAGCTCCGCTTCCTAACTCTAAATACCTTAAAAGGGAATTACCGTACTTACATTGTTTCCTTGTATCTTTGTGTAAACTTGAGAGGTGAATTATAATGAATAAGAAAATAATGTAAAAAAAAATTTATAAATAAAATGTTACTGAATGGATGATATTTGTGTCTAACTTTCTTCGAATTTTAAGATACAAAATTTTTCTCGATAATCTTTGGCATACATCAAATAGTGCTGCTAGTAATTAAGGAAGATGTCATATTCTTACTATCAATTACCCACGGAAAAACATGTGGCAAATGAAATTGGACCAAAAACCACGGTAAAAAACCGTGGCTAGCATCGTGGCAAATAGTAATAGCCACGGGACTATTTGTTACGGCAGGCCAGCAATGGCAAACTATATTTTGCCACGGATTTTTTATTAATTGCCACGCCTTTTTGGCATGACTAAAACTCAGTGTTTTTGAAGTGTAGGATAAGAACAATATGAGATAGAAGGAATGCAAACTGCAATGTATAATGAGGAATATCTGAGACAGTATGGTGTAAGTGATAGTGACAGCACAGAGCAAGAAAAGATTGATATGCGAAACGAGATCATCAATAGTGTGCGAGAACTCAAAGTGGCACAAGCACAAGTTAACAAAGTAAGAAACTTAAAATGTGAAGTGAAAATGAAATTGAGAAGAAAATATGTATTTGAAAAGTATCTCTATTGATTAAAGAATTTTTTTTTTACAGAAATGAGAATGAAGACATGCGATAATTTCGCAAAGATTATATTTATCACAATAGAATGCAGACATGCGATAATTTCGGAGAAATTATGACTTTAACAAAAGAAAATCAAATATCAAAATACAGAGGCACCCAACTATGGTGTAAACCCTAGTTCGCGAATAAAATTTCGCAAGAGGCAAATGTAAGACCTAAAGTGCGTCATAGAAGGGGATAACCTATTGCATGGCTCAGGGGAAGGATACACCGCCCCCAGAACCTGGATCATGGAGATTTGGGGTCAATAAAGCCCATCCAGGAGAGGCGGCTTGGATTTTCAACCTAAGATTAGGCTTAGTCCTATGGGAGAGATATTTAGCTGCTAGATTGTCCATCCACATCAGATTGAGAAACCTCCTAAGTCCTATGGGATGGACAATCTAGCAGCGAAAGGCCTAACAATTCGGCGTTTAACGCCGAACAATAGGACGTTTGATTTCACGCCGAATCAGGCGGCGTTGGACTATAGTCAACTACGTTGATGCGCCGCTCTGTTCGGCGTTGAGAAAAATCGATACATACAGAGAAACTCGGCCTCTCCTCCATAGAGTTCTTCCCAAAAAGATTTTTCTCCGAAATATGTTTTTCGAGAGATCTTCATTTCTATAACTTTGTTTTCTAATTCCTCCCATGGGTTTGTGCTTCATCGAATTTGTGTTCGATTGAAAGTGGTTTGGCGCGATTCCATCCACGAAATTACCGAGGTAAGAAATTTAAGTTTTAGGTTAAAGTTTTAGGATTTTTGATTTTTGATGCGATTTAATTCAAATTGATGATTGATATTTGGTATTTAGATGATGAAGATGATATGTGTATGATTTAATTTGATTATTTGTGATTTTTTTAGGGATTTAATTTGATAATGTGTGATGAATGGAAATGAAAATTTGTTTTTTTGATGAAAATGAATTATAATTTGTATGATAATTTGATTAGTTGTATAAGAAAATGAATTTGTATGATAATTTGATTAGTTGTATGATGAAAATGAATGAAAATGAATTTGTATAATAATTTTATTAGTTATGAATTGAGTATGGATGAAAATGAATGATAATGATATTTTAGTTGTATGAGATGAATGATAATGATAATTAGTAATATTAAAATAAATTATAATGATAATTAGTATGGATGAAAATGGATGATAATGATATTTTTTTTTTCATATTTGTTATTGATTGTAGTTACGAGTATGGATGAATTGCTAGACCGGTTGGATATAGTTTCGTCAAAAAATTGTGATAGGCATGTTTGTCAAGATGTTATGAAAGAGTCTCGCAGTGTAAGATTTAGAGGTAGTTTCAAAGATATCGAGAAGTATTATAACATTGTAGTGAAAGATAATCCGCTAGCAAAACAATTTTGTGATAATTGTGGCTTTTCCTCTGTTTTTGAGTTTGATTTCGTCAATGGGGATAGAGCCTTAGTTGAAGCCATAGCCGAGAGATGGTGGAAAAGTACTAGGAGATTTCATTTTCGGGAGTTTGAGATTTGCCTTCTTCCCTTAGGTTGGTACATGTTAATGGGAATTCCCACTGGTGACCCTAGTAAACGACCAGTAGTTATGCCGCATTTGAGTAGTAATCTAACATATCCTTCTTTGGATGATTTGTATTTTTCGGAGATCAAAAATCATGGTATATGGGACTCCAAGACTAATACATTGTCCTTAATTGTCTTGAAAAACTACATTGAAAGTAGAAAAGGCCAGAATAATATTGAATATGCAGTGACATTGACATGAGCATTCTTTATGTGGTGTTTTGGTCATTTTCTTCTATCATCTTCTTCTGGAAAAGTAGATACGCATTGTGTTTTGTTATTGGATGACTTGAATAGTGTTGGGGAGTATGATTGGGGTCTAGCTTCGTTAGGTAATACCTACAGATATCTCGACGATTGGTCAACCAAGGGTACAAATTTAGTTGGCATGGTTGTGGTACTTGAGTATTGGTACTATTACTACTTTCGCAACATGCAACCCTTGCTTTGTCAGTCACCTTCTGGTCATCATGATGTTTTCCCAAATATTTGTCTCTTCAAGAAGACTAGGATTGCATCAAGGAAGAGATAGGACATCGAGAATGCCAAAAAAATAATATAAAACACTCAGTAAAAAGCATAAGAACCCAGATTCACACTAGAACAAGGGAATCATGTATTTGGATGCCATGGGCAGAGAGTGGGTATGCTGCGGGAGACCAATATGAGTATGCACTAGACGTATCCAAAAAGTGAGTTCTTTTTTTTAACTTTGAAAAGCGCACAAGAGTTAGTTGTTACTTGGCGGAGAGATTCCTGAGGAAGGTTACAAGTGAGGTTGTAGTCCCGGAAAATCCTCCAAATTTGGAAACAATTGATGTAGATGATATTGTATAAGAGGTCAATGACTATTATACAGTCAGTGAGGATCAATATAACACTTGGTGGGTGGCGAAGAAGAGTGTTGGACCTTATGTCACTGAGTCATACCATGCACAAAACGTCAATGAGATCTTGGCACAAACGTATCTAAGGAAGAATTTGGAAAGCTCTTCAATCTTGGCACAAACGCAACAAAGAGAATCGGAAATGAAGATCCAAAGATAAACCTTGGATGAATTACAAGAATGTGAGAGACCCATCTACAAAATATGGAAGAACGAGATTTTAGCCCGTTATGGTTTGGACCCTATCCCCTAAACTAAAGTGATAATTTAAGTTATTTAGAAGTGGGATTTCAATTTCAATGTACTTTTTAATGTTTTAAGTTATTTAGAAGTAGGATTTCAATTTCAATGTAGTTTTTTATGTTTTAAGTTATTTTAGAAGTAGGATTTCAATTTCAATGTACTTTTTAATTTCTTCAAAAAAACATTGTAACTTTATTTTGCAATGTAATGGAAGATTACAAATTCTCAAACGGCTACATTTGATTTGATAATTTTCCAAAGTTTGAAACAAAATACGATTGAAACAAATTGTCAATTTTGTAGAAATGGAATTCTGGAAAAAATAGTCGTTGGTTTAAAAAACGAGTCAAGCGCCGGATAGAGCGGCGTCTCAACACGCAGGATCTTAAATGCCCAAACAATGTGGGACTATTAGTCTCAACACGCCCCCTCACGTGTAGCCTCGTTGGGTCTAACACGTGGACAGTAAATCGGGTGACGCGTAGAAAATGTGCGGTCAAATGAATCGACACAAGTAACCTGTTCTGATCCCATGTTAGAATACTGGCATCCAACTCAAAACCAATTGGAAAATAGTGGAGAGGCCCTAAGGGATTATAAACTACAGGATCTTAGATGCCCAGACAATGTAGGACTAATAATCTCAACATGCCCCCTCACGTGTAGCCTCGTTGGGTCTAACACGTGGATAATTAAATCGGGTGACGCGGAGTAAATGCACGGTCGAATGACTCGTCGCAAATAGCCTGATCTGATACCATGTTATAATACGGGCATCCAACTCAAAACCAATTTAAAATGAGTGGAGAGGATCTAAGGGATTATAAACCGCAGGATCTTAAATGCCCAAACAATGTGGGACTATTAGTCTCAACACTCTTGGTTGTGTGAAACGACTATTGTTTCATACTGATTCTATTGTGAATCACATAACATCCAATTAATACTTAAAAGAGCGCCACTCAAGTAATTACTGCAACCTCACTCATCCATTCATTGCTGCAAAATTTAGCGAAAATGATGCAAAATATCTAGCCACGTTGGTACGGGACGTATTTTGGTAAGTCTCGTATACTAGACGTATTTGGATAAATATTGGATATCTCTTAATTTTCCAGGCGAGAGTGGAGTATACCCAGATTAATTGGGGTATACCCAAATTTAAATGGACATGTGCCCTTACTAAGGGGAGGCCAAAACAATGTGAAGTTACTTTAGTACCCCTGCACTAATTAACCTAAAATTAAACTCTAAACTTAAAAACTAAAAAACGTTTAATCTCTTCTAATCTATCTTCTCTAATACCTCTCCTCTTCTCCTTCCTTCTTCTTATTCCATCAACCAAAAATTTCAATTTTGTTACTCTCCCAAAAATGGTTCGATCTAGCAGCAAAAGAGATTCAACAAGTAACATGAGAAGATCCAAATCCAGAAGGAAAAGTTAAGGAAAAAGTTGGAACTAGCAAACCCGAAAATCCAATCCGGAGAATGTTGAAAAAAAACCTCCGCCGGTGAAAAGAATATTGTAAGTGATTTCTAAACTCAACCCATTATTCTGATGTGTTGTATGATTGTTATATTAGGTTAGAAATCGAAAATCATGATTTATGTGTTTTTAGTCGGCATCTTTCTTGTATAGTCGGCATGGTATAATAACCAACCCTTCTTACTTACATCTATTCGGTATTGTATTAGTCTTGTACCATGCCAGCTTTAGGTCACAGAAACCTTAATTTCCTGAGTTAACCGTTGGCATGTTTCTTATATAGGACCTTACCGACTGTGTGTTGGTCGGAAAGGTAATCAGATCAATACCTAGACGGTTGTAATAAAACCGGCAGGGTATTATGTTATCGACCATGCCGGCTATGTGTTGTAGAAAATACCTTTTCCTAATGCCTAAAATCATCATAAGGTCGGCATGGTTATAAATTGCGATCCCGCCGACAATATCATAGCCATCACGTTGGTGACCAAATACCATGCCGACTACCTACGCATTTATAACAATCTCCTGTGTGTCAAAAAATTAATAAAGCCGACATCTTCTTCATTCATATACCTTGCCAGCCATTTTAAGTCGGCATTTTCTTCATTCGTCTACCTTGCCGGCGTCCAATGGTCGACATGATCTTCATTAGTCGACCTTGCCTATTTTTCATACTTTCATAACTGAAAGTGTTAATTTCTTCTTTGATTTTGAGTATGATTTCATACAACAGATTTGCAATCCCCTTTTTAGAAATGTTTCAGTTGTGTGCTTCATTTTCGTTGCAAGAGATATTCTAAAAAAATCATCAAAAGTCATCCCACAAAAGTTCAATCAAAAACAAAATTTCATAACTTAAATTCATAAGCTTTAATTTATTTAATCAATTTAAACTTAATTAATTAATATAATCAAAATTTTAATGTTAATTAAACGAGGGCAATTTAGCCATTTTAAAAATATATGGTTAAGGGGTGACCTCTTTTACTTCAAAATGACCCTATTTTGTCTCATTAAGTATACCCCAATTAATCTGGGTATATCCCAACCTTGCCAGGTTAATTTTAGCACTTTCTTTATTAGGATAATTAGTTGCATTTTTCGAATTATCTTGTTTTTATGAGAACGATATATTATCTAGGATAATTTAGGAACGTTCTAGAATGTAGGGATTATGATTGCGAACTATAAATAGCCTCTTTTATTATCTTTGTAATTTAGCTTGGATTAGCTCGTTTAATGAAAATGCCATTTGGTTAAAACCTGTTTACATCTCTTTGAGAGATTTGATCATTATTGATCGTTTATCAGCTACTTTGCTCCTGGATTGGATTTGTTTGTCATTATTGGGTCCTCTATTTACCGGAGTGGATTCTCCGTTTGTCGGTTTATTTTAAATTGTTTCCGCTGTGCTATATCAGGTGGTTACCAGAGCAGGCTTTTTCTTGTGATGTACCTTCTTAGAAGGATCGGTCAAGGAATCTCGTGATATCTAGGTATTTTATCAAAAATAAATAAATAATAATAATCTTTTGAACTTATTTGAAGAGTTCATCCAGTTTAGGTTCATTGCTTTGTCACGCACGTCTTATCGTCGATCTAGTAAGTGTTTCCTACTACTCTCTTGTTGTTTCGGAAGTACTCAAAGATTCGTGCATCATTCCAATACCCTAGTTTTCAATGTTTATTCTGAAAGAAAACTCCAAGTTTTGAATCCTTTGACTCGCGTTGCAAAAGATTTTGTCGTCACTCGAGATCAAATCAAACTTGGATTGATATAAGCCCATCCCATTAATTTATTAAACCTCCTGAAACCCACCTACCCATTTTCACATGTTGTAAAGTAAAATCTCCAGACTTCATGTGAACATTTCTTCCGTCAAGAATTAGTTTTCAATTCTTCCAAAAATCAATCAGTACCTAGCCAAGAAAGTTTGGTTATATATATGCAAGATACTGGGAAATAATCAGCATTTTCGAAGTCGATACAAAGTTGAAAACACAATTTGTGATTTCATTATAGATGGTGGTTGTGAACAAAATTTGATTTCAATAAAAGTTATTGAGTTGTCGGGTCAAAAACAACGACGATGGGATGATTACTTATATGGGTGTGTGTAAACTTCCGGTTTCAATTGGTAAGTGTTACTCGGACATAATCTTTTGTGAAGTAGTTAACATGGATGTTTGTGATGTTATGTTGGGTATTCCCTGGTTGTTTGATGTTCGAGCATTTCATAATTGTCGTGATAACATTTATGAATTCATATGGAGAGAAACCGAGATCAAGCTGATGCGGGTAGAAGACCGCCAAAAAAATCGAAAGAGTTGGCTTTTAAAAGTGTACTTCACGCAGAAGGTGAGGCTGAGTTTACAAACAACCTTGGTGAAGTTGAACAGAACATTAGTAATGATATGTCAAGGGAATTCCTCAAGTGACTGGAGGCAATGAATTGCTTAAGTATAGTCCTTCCCAGTTGGATATAGTTGTAGTGTTAGTTCCCAAAAGAAATACTTATGAAGACTCGTACGCATTTACCATTTTTGTGATTGGGACTTCCAACACTTATGGATATCGAAGGGACAATGCTTGGAGGATGTCGTGGGATCTTCTACATTGCAACACTAGGAGAAAACGACATTGTGTGGCGGGTTTTGACATGCATAAAATGAAGAATGTAAAGTCGAGAATATTTTCTGAAAGGTTAGTGATTCTGATGCATGATTCAAGATCGACTTGTGCCACTAGTGGGAGTGACAAGTTTCTTTCTTGGACTTGCCATTTTCAGTATAAACTCGAGACGAGTTTCTCGCAGTATGGGAGCCTGATACGGGACATGTTTTGGCAAGTCTCGTATATTCCAAGATTTGGATAAATCTTGGATATGTCTTAATTTTAGCACTTTATTTATTAGGATAAATAGTTGCATTCTTTGAATTATCTTGTTTTTATGAGAACAATATATTCTCTAGGCTAATTTAGGAACATTCTAGAATGTAGGGTTTATGTTTGTTGGCTATAAATAGCCTTTTCTATTATCTTTGTAATTTAGCTTGGTGTTGATGGTGGTTTTTAGATTAGGGTTAAAATCGTAAAACTGCACATCTGACATGACGTCAATATGACCATTTATTGAATCGATCATCATGCTTACGTAAGAGTTACCAGGGTACCTTTTTTTCCTTCTTACGTGTCATGTTTCACGACAGAACCCTTAACATTGACCGACATCATCTATGCCAAACCATAATTATCATGCTGCCGCACCAAGGCATGCCAACCATGCCAACCACATCTCTACGCAAAGGAATGCCAACCATGCCAGCTACATCTCTACGCCAAGGCATTCCAACCATACCAGCCGCACCACAGTGCCAATGGAAAACCATGCCATCCATATCTACGCGCCAAGGCATTCCAACCATGCCAGACGCACCACTGTGCCAATGGAAAACCATGCCAGCCACATCTCCGCGCTAAGGCATGACAACCATGCTAGCCGCACTATGCGCCAATGCATGCCAACCATGCCATCCGCACCAATGGAAAACCATGCCAGCCACGTCTACCGCGCCAAGGCATGCAAACCATGCTAGTCGCACCATGCCAAGCCAACCGCACATTGCCTTAGACCCAACCATGTTAGCTACACCATGCGCCAATGGCATGCAAAACCCTTGTCCCCACCATGCAAAGCCAACTACACCTTGCTTTGGCCCCAACCATGCTAGTCACACCATGCACCAATGCAATGACAAACCCTTGACCCCACCCTGCCAAGCCGTCCGTGCCAAACCCTTAAACCCACTATCCCAAGCCATCCGCGAAGTTTTGCCTTGTCCCTACCATGCCGGTCTTCCCCATGCGGCTACCAAAACGAAGGCGTGCGACGATCAACGACCACCCTTCTATCCTAAATGCAAATCCTAGCCGTCCAAGGTCGACGAACAACACATGCTAACCTTTGGCCCAAAACCCTAGTTTTTGCTACGCCAAACCGCGCCAAGGCATGCCATGCCACATGTGCCAATGGCATGCCAACCACCTTGCCGCGCGACGCCATACCGACCTTCCCTATGCGGCCTCCAAAATGAAGGGATGAAAAAATCAACAACCACTTTTTTATCTAAGGTGCAGATCTTATCCGTACAAAGTTACCAGCTAACCCATGGCAATCTTTGTCCCTAGTTTGGACGCACTTAAACAAAGCCAAAACCCTAACTTTTGGCCGCGCCTAAACTAGGCCGTATTAAAGACATACTGGTCATGCTTTCATGCCACTATCTACCAAGCGAAGGGTTGCGATAATCAACGGCTAACTTTCCTCTTAAGATGCAAAATATCGACCGTCGAAGGTCATCAACGAGCCTACAAGTCTCCCAAGCTCAAATCGCCGGACAACAAAAACGTGCTACATATTTTCCACGAAAACACTCGAGACATCAGCGCATGTCACAAACTGAGGGATGATCACTGGGTATTGGTTTGGAGGTTTACAACGTGCGGCGTACACTACGCCTATTATAAGAAAGTGTCATAAGGATGATGCGGTTAGTAAATACATGGAGTAATGGTCAAACGCTTTCTTTTATGGATCATGAATTCCAGGCGTTACCGGTTACCACCTCCTCCCATTTACTCACCCATTTTCCATTTCTTAATGAGACCAGAGTACATTTCACTTCGACTTGTATAAATAGGCATTACCTATTTCCACCGAACAACAAGTTTAGGTCAGGAACATACAACACTCAGAAAATATTTGATAGCTCTCTATCTGTTAGCTTCCCACTTTATGATACAAGTTGTAAAACAACTACTCTTCCAGAATCAACTATTCTGGTCTCAATACTTTCTTCACTTCCCTCCCCAAAACCAACCCTTCTCCTTCACTTTGTGACCGAAGAAAGTATGAAATGCCATTTCTTGGTTTAGGCCAGATTTGTACAGATTGATCTCTCGAATCTAAAGTACTCCCTTGCAGTACATTGTTTAGAGTTTAAATTCGTTTCTCACCCACACACCCGAAATTAACGAAATCAGCAGAAAACATTTTCACCCTCAAACAATTGGCGACCACAGTTCACTTACAACTCCAACATGGTGGAACTCTGTTATGGATCAGCTGCCGAGAACACCAACGCAGAATCTATCCCTGGTGTTAACGCTACTTCCAGCAACATCCTTACGCCACCTACTGCCCCAATAACACCAATGCACTCCTTCAGGTGTAACACTGCCGATCACCAGGGCCAGATCCGTTGATGCCTCTAAGGTCCCTACGCAAATTTCTAATCCTGGCAGTACTGAAAGCGCTCCTTCAGGCGCTACACCACCAGTCACCAGGGAAGAGTTGCCGCTACCGCTCCTAACGCTTCGTCAAGCATGGCTCCTACAACCTCCACTAAGACTCCAACTTCCCCACCAACGGGACGAGGAACCAGAGGAAGCCGACCCTATATCACCATCACTGATTTTATGGAACGACATGAGGTTCTCGCTATAGCCCAGACGGATATGGTTTCGACACATAAAGAAGTAATCGTATTTATCAATGCCCTGACAGAGAAGCTGCCGCATGAGTCACGCCCTCCAGAGACGTTTAAAAACGTTTCTAACACCCCCGATGCTAGCACCTCAGCGGAACGCGTCTCCGCGGACGAGGAGATTATGCCAAAATCCCATTGGAAAGAAGTCAGCCGTCCAATTTTGTCAAAGAGAGGATATGGAGCAACTTCCCCGAAATCAAATCAAAAATGATAAAATAGACATGCATCATCATCAACCTCCTTACCCATATTAAATATAAAGAATTCCCCTTCTAAGAGGACACTCCTCTCCTCAATTCACCCTGTACGATGGCACCGGAAATGCATGTGAGCATGTCTATCGTTTCTTGGAGTCCCTAGGCGAACATGAATACAATTACGTTCTTTGTCTGAGGGAGTTTTCGAAATTGCTTACCGGAAGAGCGTACACATGGTATAACAACATCACGCCAAACAACATCCCCAACTGGGGTGGCATGGTTATCGCATTTTACAAGAAGTACTTCTTTGTGTCTGAACAAGTAACTTTCTAGGACCTAGGAAGGATGTGCCAACGGGAAAAGGAACATCCAAATGATTTTGTTAAGAGATTCAGGGTTCAAGCACTAGACTGTCATGGCCCAAACGTAACTGGGCAACAACTAGTGAATTCATGCATCAACGGTATGGCTCCCATTTACTGCGCCTTGTAAGAGAACCTGCATTTCCAGACATTCTCTGAGCTCTATGAGGCTGCCAGGCGATAAATAATGACAGCACTAGCAGTATTATAAAGAGTTATACCAACCAGTGATTACAACAGACTGAAGCAAATCTTCAAAGAAAATATAGAAGCAGGGGAACTTCAACTAGGAAATGAGGGATTACATCGAGACCCATTTCCGGTGAGGAATTAGGGAGTCTTTGGGGACTCCGTGCATCGGACTGTTTGATCCATGATGCAACATGTATGCGAAATTATCTACCTTTCCAAGGTGTAGCGCCAAGATATATTCACGGCTCTAAATCGTGTTGATGTGATCTCAATAATGTTGTAGAAAGTGGTAGTAAGGTTGTCGTTCACTCGGACTTGATGAGATTGATTTTATGAATTAATAAACTAAAATAATAGAAAAATATATATACAAAATATTGTCACGGGATGAAGAGACACTGGGACGCAGGATTTCACTACTTTTCATATTCTTGTGGTTCAGTCATCAACTCTATATAACACAGCTCAAACAAAAGAAGTTGTGACTCTAATTCCTTGTCAAAAATAGATTTCATAAAACATTATTTGTAAGTCATAAGCATGACGCATCAAAAGTAACTAAAACCAAGCATGCGACATCAGACAAAATAACAAATAATTAATAGAAATCATAAAGCAATTAAATCTATGCAAAAAGTCATATAAAGAATTAATTCATTTACCACAATCATGAAAAGTTGCTTCCTCCATTGTCCCAATGATGGGTTCTAGCTCCGCATTGTGAAAACACACTCAAAGGAATTTTACACTACTCAAAAGGTGTTTTATTAGAGAAATTAATAAAAGAACCGAGTTTGCAACAGTGAAAGGGTGTTACAACTCGCTGCTATAAAGCAGTGTTACAAGAAAACTATAGCTCAAAACTATTGCAGTACAACAGTCGCAAATGGTGAGAATATATGTCAGTTTATAAATGACAGACTTCTTCTTCTTCACCTCTCTGCTGAAGATGAATACGACTCTGCCACTTGATTTATTACGCTCTATTATACTCCCAAACTCTCCATCCCCCCGCCCTTGTGATCCCATAGCCCTATATAAATTCATTTGGACCGAGAACAAACCCTCATAACTCCAATATATCCGGCAGTAAATGGAAAATATTTTCACGGGATTGTTTCCTATAATTTATTCTTCACACGCCTGACAGCAGAAAACTCTCCTTTCTCATCTTTTGCATGCTCCATTCAGTGTCCAAATTCCTCCAAAATCGAGAAGTGCACGTCTCAAACTCACAGCGATTCATGATATCCCGTGAATAACTCCATACTTCCCTGTTTTACTTCCAATCGACTATCCGGCCAAACTAGATCGAAACCATTGACCACGCTAGCTCTGTTGGGTCAAAACAGGCCCAAATAAAGAAAATTTAGGCTTAAATCTCTCTCATAACTCCTCAAAATTCCAAACCCGTGAAGATAAACCCTAGAATGATATTTTCTCCAAATACGTGTTTTCAGCCAAAATTTAACGATTTTGATGACCACACCATGCCTGTTAAGTTTAAACAGGCCTTCCCATGAAATTTCAGCCATTGAATCTCCTCGGAAGAGCACCAAAACTCGAAACCTAATTATGTTCTTTGACTGCAATAATATTCCCGCCAAAACTGAGTTTGAAAGTTGAAGATAAAGTTCCCTGAATATGTTCTATGGGTGCCTTTAATAGATGGGATGCTCTTTGGTGTGAATAACATGTGAGTGCCCCTTAGTAAATGAGGTGCCCCTTATCCGAAAAGGGGGTCCATTTAGCAAATCTCCTCTGGGATCGAAAAAGCATTTTTTGAGCAACTTTTCCACACAAGTGTATTTCTCCAAAAACACCTATGCAAACATAAAAACACCAAAATAAGTACAAAAATCAAGCACTAATAATAGAGACATTGAGGACAAGTCAGACACAAAAATGTGTCTATCAAATACCCCCAAACTTATTATTTGCTAGTCCTCGAGCAAAACTAATAAAATCGAGTTAATCTCGGGAGGGTTTACCAGAGGTGTACCCACAAAACCATTACTCCAGACCCTAGCTATCTACGCGGAACCTTGGAAGGCACTAAAGAATCTCCTTGGTTGACATACTTATTGACTACAGGAGGAAGTACCCTAATCCGAAATTCCAGTTGATGTACACGAGTTTGCACTCAAGCATACTAAAATTCATATAAAGTGACAGAGCTCTACTCAGATAGTTTCTGGACATCATAAACCGGAGTCAACCAATCACATGGATAGATTAAGAAGATGGATGTAGATAAAAATGTGGATGATGTTGACTAAGGTGAACCTATCCTAATGGATGAGATACTGGTCTGGACTAATATGAACACACTGGTATATACAAGGGGACCAGTGGTCGATAATCCTAACTCTAGGTCAACTCAGCTGGCATATACAAGGGTACCAGTGGTTGACTTTATTGTATTTATTTATTCCGGTTGGTCTGGTGGTCTGGTCCCTTTTTTTTATTTTTTATTTGATATCTGAGTCACTCTATTTCACCCTAGCAATGGTAAAAATAAAAATAAAAGAAGTGATCAGGATTCTTTCAATGTTTCCATCACGAAGATATGGCGAAACTACCATGTTTTATTTTCTAACACCTGAGCTCTGTGCTTTTATGAATAGACTTTTCTAGATGTTTCCATCTAATCAGATTGGTTCCTCAACTCCTACAACCAAAATGTTTCCATCCACTTAGATTGGTTAGTGACGACCTTAATAAACATAAATTTCTAGGCTCTGGAGTTTTTATTGCAACTAAAAGTTTCTCCCATACCCCCAAACTTAAATCTAACATTGTCCTCAATGTTCTAAAGATAGAATTAAAAGCATGAACAAGGAGAAACTGTTACCACTTGAAGTAAAAGAGTTAAGGAAAGATATTACCGTGTTGCATGAGCATGGGTTACCTCCCAAGAAGTGCTAAGTTTAAAGTCTTCAGCCAGACAATGGAAGAGATTAGTCACCTCGAAGAATCATATAGTAGCAGCCGGAATAACTACGGGTCATCTGGATCGAAAAGTGCTAACCACTATAAGAGGAAACTACAACATACTAGGTGGATATCCAACACACCCTTATCTATTTTTTTTAAGAAAACTACATCTAGTTGTGGTTCGGGTTCAGGTTCTTAAAACTAGGTCTAGATAACATATTTTCATGGGTTGCATTTCCTCAAAAGTTATATCTAAATATTCAGGTCATAGAGTCTGGAAAAACTCGAATAAGAACTTAGAAGAACATAACATTAACCTGAATAACTGGGTATCCTCTAAGTCAATCAGATTTGACTCACACAGTTGACCACGGTGGTGGTCATTCATACAAAAATGTGTCGACCCTAATCTCCTAAAGTAATTAGGTTTAGTCTCAAAACTTAATAACTGACACATTTGTAACTCATATGTTCCCACAATTGAAAGAAAAGTTATGGTGGGAAAACAAAGTCAATTTTGGTATCATAGCCTTGGTTATCCACATCAACTAGAGGATTGGTTTCTAACAATTGAACTTCTTCCTGGACATTATTAGGTTCGGGAGAGCTAGCATAAAGGTAATCTGGCACAATGGTTGAGGCACATATATCAAGTCCCAAGTGTGGGATCTCTTTAAGAGATAAAGATAGGGCACAAGGAGAATGATAATCACCCCCAAACTTAGAATTTTGGGTGTCTCTAGATAGACTAGCTACAATTTTCCTAATTTCTAGATCATTAGAAACCTGAAAATAGTCAATTGCTTCTTGTAGGTTATACTCAGGTGATGCATCCTCACTGATATTTAAAATCTCTACGAGTTCATCTTCTTTTTCTAAGTCTAATGTTTTTAAATTGCTAGACTCTAAAACAATATTCTCAGAATAAACTCGTTCCTCAAAACTATCATCGGCTTTGTAAACCGGATATACCACATCATCTAAAACAGTGTCTCTAGTCAAATCCTCGTCCTTTTGAATAGGTGAATAATTGTTAAAATTATTAGGATCTGAACCAGAAGTAACCCTATTATTATAAAGCTCAATTGGAGTAGTAAATCCCTGATCACTATGCCTATTTATTTCAAATTCTTCATCAACACTATCCTCATCATAATCATTATTATCATAAAATGAAAATGGTTGAACCTCATCTAAACAAGTAGTGTTACCAATTCTAACCTCGTCATACTGATTATAAAAATTTTCCTCATTTTCACGGGTGATATTGGAGAGAATGTATTGGCAATCAAGAGTAATTCGAGCAATTCTTTCTTCCGTCTCTAACTCTAACCTACGTGTTGACTCTGCAAACTCACGTGTTGACTCAGCTAACTTCCCGAGGTTATCTTCTAAAGAAGTTTCACTCACCGTTATAGTTCTTTCGTCCATAACTAAGTCATCTGTGTCCGCTAACTTATGTGTTGACTCAAGTAACTTACGTGTTGAATCAAGTATCTTACGTGCTTCATCAAGAGAAGAGGAATTATAGGAATTTTTCTCGTATGACCGGTGGGCATGTGGATAGTAATTGGGATCACCATGGTATGGGACATAACCTTCAAAAGATTGGCGTTCTCAACCACTATTCACACTATGGTCAAAGTAATGTCCTTTTTGAAAATTAGTCGTATATTCGTTGTATTGGCTATTGTAATACCAGTTCGACATCCTAACTGCAAGGGAATTATACACAAACACAAACAAGGTTGACTCGACCATAACAAACCTACTAATTTCTAGAAAACAAAAAGCATGATGGCTCCACTTAGATTGTTTCTATACCAGCTTATAATCCTTCGAAAGGGAATTCGTTACAATTTAAGCAGACCCCACTGGAATCAATCTGAGTTTAAGTAAGTTGTATAGAGGCGAGGGAAGATGCATGGAGCTTTGATACCCAAGGACTTACCGCATTACAAGGCAGGGAAGTCACGCATTTAACTCACAAAAACCATCATGAACTTCGAAGTATGCTTAAAAGAGTAACCAATAATATTCGAACGACTTTCCTATTAAGCTCGTTACCCTATCGGTCTCGTTCTAGTACGTATTTTAAGCTTAGGTTCGTGTTTGGTATCATTTTCCTAAGGCATGCAAGAAGAGAACGGTGATGAAATTCGAACCATTATCTTGTATGGCCAATCATTGCCCTTTAATAGGAAATTAAAGCAGCCGTACTCAAGACCTCAACATATATGCACACAAAATCATCCAGTAAACCCGTTGACAGGGGATTCCCGGGTGTTTAGAATTCTTACCTCCCATTCCAGACGGGGGATGAACCGTTGAAGTCGACTCGGGCCACTGACTCCTATGTCAGTATACGAACCCGAGGGACCGAGACAATATCGTAACTGTCGTCCTTCCCTGCAAGCAGTTTTATTTAATTTTTAGCCCTTCCTTAGGGTTTTAAAAATAATGTCCAAAAGTCCAAAAATAAAGTCAAAAAGTGTCCAAAAATAAAAAGAAAAATTACAAAAATAAAATCATATTTAAAGCCTCTAAAATAAATAAATAAAATAAATAAATTATATACAAAAAATATTCTTCTTTACTCCTTTGGATACTCTCTTTTCTTTCCTTCTTTGGCTTTGCTTTTCTTTTCAGCACTTATTCTCTTTTTCTTTAGCTCAGCCCCAAGTCTGAAAACAAAAATACCAAAACGCATAAAAAAGAACAAAAATAATAAAAATAAAAATAAAACCTAAAAATAAATCTATACACAAGTCCACGTCGGCGGCGCTAAAAATTGATGTGATCTCAATAATGTTATAGAAAGTGGTAGTAAGGTTGTCGTTCACTCGGACTTGATGAGATTTATTTTAAGAATTAATAAACTAAAATAATATAAAAATATATATACAAAATATTGTCACGTGATGAAGAGAAACTAGGACGCAGGATTTCACTACTTTTCATATTCTTGTGGTTCAGTCATTAACTCTATACAATACAGCTCAAACCAAAGAAGTCGTGACTCTAATTCCTTGCCAAAAATAGATTTCATAAAACATTATCTGTAAGTCGTAAGCATGACGCATCAAAAGTAATTAAAACCAAGCATGCGACATAAGACAAAATAACAAATAATTAATAGAAATCATAAAGCAATTAAATCTATGCAAAATGTCATATAAAGAATTAATTCATTTACCACAATCATGAAAAGTTGATTCCTTAGTTTTCCCAGTGATGGGTTCTAGCTCCGCATTGTGAAAACACACTCAAAGGAATTTTTCATTGCTCAAAAGGTGTTTTATTGGAGAAATTAATAAAAGAACCGAGTTTGCAACGGTGAAAGGGTGTTACAACTCGCTGCTATAAAGCAGTGTTACAAGAAAGCTATAGCTCAAAACTGTTGCAGTAAAACAGTTGCAAATGGTGAGAATATATGTCACTTTATAAATGACAGACTACCACTATAGTCTGTTCTTCTTACGCTCTATTCAACTCCCAAACTCTCCATCCCCCACCCTGTGATCCCATAGCCCTATATATATTCATTTGGACCGAGAACAAACCCTTATAACTCCAATATATCCGGCAGTAAATGGAAAATATTTTCACGGGATTGTTTCCTATAATTTCTTCTTCACATGCCTGACAGCAGAAAACTCTCCTTTTTCATCTCTCGCACGCTCCATTCAATGTCCAAATTCGTCCAAACTCGAGAAGTACACGTCTCAAACTCACAACGATTCATGATATCCCGTGAATAACTCCAGACTTCCATGTTTTACTTCCAATCGACTATTCAGCCAAACTGGATCGAAACCATTGACCACGCTAGCTCTGTTGGGTCAAAACAGGCCCAAAGCAAGAAAGTACAGGCTTAAATTTCTCTCAAAACTTCTCAAAATTCCAAACCCGTGAAGATAAACCCTAGATTGATAGTTTCTCCAAATGCGTGTTTCCAGCCAAAATTTAACGATTCTGACGACCATACCATGTCTATTAAGTTTAAACAGGCCTTCCCATGAAATTTCATCCATTGAATCTCCTCAGAAGAGAGACAAAACTCGAACATTCTGTTCTTTGACTGCAATTATATTCCTGCCAAAACTGAGTTTGAATGTTGATGATGAATTGCCCTAAATCTGTTCTACGGGTGCCTTTGACAGATGGGGTGCTCTGGGGTGTGAATAATAGGGGAGTGCCCCTTATCCGAAAAGGGGGTCCGTTTAGCAAATCTCCTGCGGGGGTCCAAAAAGCACTTTTTGAGCAACTTTTCCACACAAGTGTATTTCTCCAAAAACACCTACACAAACATAAAAACACCAAAATAAGTACAAAAACCAAGAACTAACAATAGAGACATTGAGGATAATTCAGACACAAAAATGTGTCTATCAAAAAGTGTGGGGGTATGAGAGAAACGAAATTTGTGTGTAGGTATTTCTCGGCAGATGGGTGAAATAACTGAGAACGTATTAGCTGGCAGAGATGAAGGAGATAGCTCGAGGTAAACAACAAATACATATGGATGTAGCTGACATGAACGTTAAAAGTTCGGTACAAGTTTAAACATAAGATTTAGAAGAGATACCGGAGAATGGAAAGAATACGGTGTTGTTGTTGTGGGTTTGAGTTTTGGGAATGATGAATTGATGGTGATGGACCTCGAGAAGAGCTAACTAATGAGAGATAAGCCGATGGATAGTGATGATGTGACTGAGCTTGGCAGTGAACGAACGGACAAGGAATAAAAACTGGTGATATGGCATGAGTTTGAGAACGAACAATTCTGCGGTTAGATTTGGAAGTGGTCTGGACGTTAGATACTGGTGTTGGTATTGGATTGGGCCTTTGGGACACTTCTTGTTCGTTCTCAGTTGGACTTGGATTTTGGAAGATCCTATGTATAGTTCTTCAGAGAGAGACGCGAAGGGGAGAGCCGGTTCAAGGAAAGGTTTTCTGTTAGTGACAGACATAGAAGAAGAAGAAAACGTCGGCTGCGGAGGTGTTTTTAGAGCACAAGAACAAGAGACGACGAAAACGATATTGGTTTAATATTTACTTATTTTTATTATTTTTGACGAGTTTTGAGAAATCCATAATCATGTCTTGTTAGATTTAGATTTCAT
Source organism: Papaver bracteatum (assembly GCA_023529315.1). Taxonomy (NCBI): domain Eukaryota; kingdom Viridiplantae; phylum Streptophyta; class Magnoliopsida; order Ranunculales; family Papaveraceae; genus Papaver; species Papaver bracteatum. The sequence goes on along the minus strand of JAJJWX010004952.1, from coordinate 20,599 downwards.
AACTAGGATTTTTATGGATTGAAACTACTTGGGGTATTAGGATGCTTTGATTTAGTTATATAGCAATAGACCATTATGATTTGAATAAATTATTCTTGAATATTGTTTATGGATTTATTGAAAATCATTTGTTGCTTCACCGGTTTTAAAAACCTTTGTGCTTAATGAACTAGTTTTACAAATATATTTGTCTCATTATTTGATATTCCATGCTTGGGTTAATTTCCTTGATGGGTTATGCTTAGAAGAGTCAAATAATATTTGTGAATCAATATTTTAGTTTCGTATAATTTTATCGCTGATGCAATTTCATGGTGCATGCTTGGATTTATTCTTTTGATGTGCTATGCTTAGGGTATACCAGTGATGTTTGCGACTCTAACACATATAATAGGTGATGCCAATAGAACGAACAATAAACATACATTCACAATTATGTTTCATTTCAGTAGTTGAAAAGAAATAGTGGTGGATACCATAAAACACTAAACCCTAGCAGACTGTAATGTCACAACATTTAAAGCAACAAGCATTTACTAGGCACATTTACTGAAATCTTTAATGTGTCCCTAAAATAATTACCCGGGAATATTTTTCAAATTAGGGTTATGACGAGCCAAACCCTAATTCCCACGTGTGCCAATGGAAAATCATGCCAGCCACACAGACCTCGCCAAGGCATTCCAACCATGCTAGCCGCACCTCCGTGCCAATGGAAAATCATGCCAGCCACACCGACCGCGCCAAGGCATGCCAACCATGCTAGCCGCACCTCTGTGCCAATGGCAAATCATGCCATCCACACCGACCGCGCCAAGGCATTCCAACCATGCTAGTCGCACCTCTGTGCCAATGGAATATCATGCCAGCCACGCCGACCGCGCCATTCCAAACACGTCTCGCCATGGCCCCTCATGCCGCGCCACCATGCTGGCCTTCCTCATGCGTCTGCTAAAGTGAAGGCGTGCAATAATCAACGGTTTCCCTTCAATCCCATGAGCAAATCCTGGCTGTCTAAGGTCCCCTCACGACCTTTGGCCCAAAACCCTAGCTTGGTCACGCACCTAGCTCAAGCTAGTCACGCCATGCGCCCATGGCTACCCCTTGGCCCCACATGCCAAGCCAAAACCGCACCTAGCCCCAGCTAGTCACACCATGCGCACATGGCTACCCCTTGGACACACATGCCAAGCCAAACCAAACCTATCCAAGCTAGCCACGCCATGCCAAACACACTTTTCCTTGGCCTTAGCCATGCTAGTAACGTCACGCCTAGCCAAGCGCCCTTGCCTTGGCCCTAGCCATGCTATACGACCATGGCATACCCTTATCCCCACATGCCAAGACAAACTAAACCAAACCTAGCCAAGCTAGCCGCGCCATTCCAAACTCACTTTTCCTTGGCCCTAGCCATGCTAGTTACGTCATGTCAAGACAAGCGTCCATGGCGAACCCTTGGCCCCTCATACCAAGTCTAAACACACCCTAGATGTGCCACCCTGTTGGACCTCATTACGCGGCTACCAAAACGAATGCGTGCAACGATCAACGGTTTCCCCTCCTCTCAAGTTGCAACATCTCCACCGTCGAAGGTCACCAGGCTACCAAGTTCCCCGATCTCGACTTGACAAGCCACAACAACGTGTTACATGTTTTCCAAAAACATTCGAGAGATCAACACAAACTGGGGGATTCTCTTTGGGTATTGGTTTAGTGGTCTACAACATGCGACGTACACTACGCCCGTCATAAGGAATTGTCATAAGGGTGAGGTGCCTAGTAAATACGGGAGTTATGTGGGAAACGTTCATGGGACATAAATACATGAGTTAACAACCTTATGGAACATCAATTCCATAACGTTAACAGTTTCATGAAAACCGATTTCATGCATTAACCACTTTATGGAACATCAAGTCCATGCATACGGTTACCACCTCCTCCCATTTGCTTCCCCACTCCTTAATGAGACTTGGGTACGTTTCTACCTCGACTTGTATAAATAGGTCTTACCTATTTCCCTTTGAACAACAAGTTCATTCGGACAAGACAACACTTAGAAATACTTACTTAGCTCTCCTCGTGAGCTCTCCTACCTTTTCTGATAACAAGTCAAAGAAACCCAGCTGCTCTTCCAGAATCAACTATTCTGGTCTCACCACTCTCCTTGCTTCCCTCCCCAAAACCAACCCATTCTCCTCCTCTTTGTGACCGAAGCAAGTCTGGAATGACCATTTCTTGGTTAAGGCCGTCCTTATACAAATTGATCTCTCGAATCTAAAGTACTCCCTTGTAGTACATTATTTAGGGTTTAAACTGTTTCTCACCTTCACACCCAATTACCAAAATTAGCAGAAACTATTTTCACCTATAAACAATTGGCGACCACAGCGGGAGGATTGATCTAGCGGTTACAATGTCAATTTTTGACTGTCGATGCCTTTCTTCGACCCAGACGTCAAGATGGTAGAGGAAGGCGACTCACTCTGACTCAGTTACTCGACGACTCGACTATCAGTCATGACACGATAAGTGATAGATGGGGACTTCCTAGGGGTTAGAAGAAAAACGATCCGAAAACGGATTAATGGCTCGGTTATTAGACAACTCATCAATGACTCGGAATACTGGGGACTTCCCACTGCCGTGTTTCTCATAAAGCTTGGTCCTACACCCGGAAGGTCTTCTTTTCATCAGAAGACCTGAGAAACCGAGTAAGTCTTACCTAGACAAAAATGCGTGGTTTGATTTTTCAAGTTCTGATAAAACCTATAGCCATGTTTCATCCCATGTCATCTACAAACAGGCGGTTCCATGGTTTTCCTGGGGTGTCTGCGTCACTTTCATTCATAGCCAAAGAAAATTCAATTCTAAACATTTCATTTAAAAAAAATATATAATCCAAAACCATCAAGGTAGCATTTATCTACAAACCCGAGAAAACTAGAAAATCAAAAACCATAAACCAGGCGCTTTGTTTGCCTTTCAAAAAAAAAATCACCTACCCATATGTGCCTACTTTGCACAACAATGATTACCTGTTACTATTAGTGGACGTTACTACGGTGACATTCGAAGAATTGTTTATGATGAAGTATTCCCACAAGTTTATGAAAGGCATACCCATGGCTATGGTTTGCACCAACACAAGAAACAATAAGAAAAATTGAAAGAGACACGCTGGAGTACATAGCTGGAATATGCTTTCCCAATTTATCACTACCACGCTACCGCTAACATACGTGATAACAAAGATACGATAGGAAAATGGGCCCGCAAGAACAAGTGCGCGCCATGCCAAGCCAGCGCTGTGCCAAGACAACAGTCTGCGCCATGCCCAGTCAACAGTCTATGCCATACCGAATCCAATGACAGACGCACAAGACAGACGCACTTCCCAGGCACGCTTCCCAGACGTGCTTCCCAGATGCGCTTACCAGACACACATGCAAGGCACACATGCCACATGCGCATGCCAGCCGCAATACCACAGCATGCGCTAACAGCTTGCATCCTTCCAGCGCTAACATCTTGTGCCCTTTCAGCGCCATCTTCCTGGCTCCACAAATATCCAAAGCAACGCCATCCTCACCCTTAGAAACAACTCCATGGCTCCAGCACTTCGTGACCAAAACCGTGCCATCGCTGCACGATACACCTATGATCACCCGAAACAGAGCCGCTTCCGTCACCCCAATGTTTCTTCAAGTATGATAGATCCAACCATTACCAGAGATGCTGCTACTCGACCATCAGGGAAAGATACTGGAAGGTCTGGAAGAAGCAGACCCCCTTTTACCACTGTTGATTTGATGGAAAGACAAAAGGTTCTCGTAAGGCTCAGAGAAAAGTGTTTATAACTCGGAGAAAGATGCATATTTCCTCAAGACAATAATGGAGCAGCCACCATAAGAGTCACATCAACCCAAGAGGGAGCTGACAAAAGAATACGTTTAACATCTGGCGCAGGCCAGTAGAAGGGAATCAACAACCCTCCTGAGTTCACAAAGACCCTCTTCCCGTCAGGACCTGCACGATGGGAACTTGTCCTACAAAGTCGTACAGTCTATGATGAAACAGTTATGTGATATTTTATATTTCTCTAAGGCATAGCGTCAAGACATATTTTCATACCACAACCGCACTACATCAGGAAAGCAGAAGTTTCCATCAAGGGAAGTCGTTCCCAAACCCCAACCTCTCCTGGAAAGCACGATCTATAGATGAAATAGGGAACTCCTAACCTATGTACACTTGAGGGATGTCAATTTTGACAGAACATAATTTAGCCTCCGACTTCAACATGGTAACCGTAAACACTCTGAGAGTTGCAAGGCATCGTTCCAACGTTCTCTCCAAGAACCGAAGACGCTTCAACGCCTCCTTCCTGCCAAAGCTTGTGTTCATGGACAGTTTGCTCGCTTATGCATCCAACCAGCCTACTTTGTTCCCATGACAATGTAATCTCTTCCGATCACATCTGCTGCCTAGAACCGGTGCCGCTCGTTTGTTGATACTAGCGAGTGCTTCACCAAAGCATGATCACTACAAAGATGGAAACATGTAAACCACATTTTGGGATCATGGACCTACACGATATCCCTTCACTGTCAAAGCTCAGAAGACACAGTCAACCAAAAGGTTATAGTCACGACGAGGTCATTTAATTTTCAAGGGTGCAACGTAAGAATATCATCACCTCTCTGTCTAGAAGAAACCTACAACACTTTACAAGGCCGCGGAAGATCCCAAGCCTACTCAGGAGAAACAACTTTAGAAACTAAAGAAAAATGTGACTGGGGACCGCTCATCGTAGTCCAACCCGATGACCATCAAATATTCATGAGATAACCCTAGAGACACGGCTAAAACACTTTCTAGAAAAAGCAGAGGGAGCCACGATAAACAACATAACTCGCTCATTTTTACCACTTTACTATCCATAGTATTTTGTCCATGTGATATTCTGAGCATCCCAGCGTCACATCTAGAAGAGTACAATAAGCATGTATCAAATCCCGTGGACGTGGATTCAAGGTGATGCAATGAAAGTAGGCTACACATGGGGACTACCAGCACGGGGCGCTTTCACCCCCCACCCCACAACCAGGTTATTTCTGATTTCAACATCATCAGTTTCAAAGTTTTACGATCCGCATGAATTTTCCACACGAAGCCGTACATGTGCATCGAAGACTCCAAAAGAACGCCACAGAGGTACATTCACATGTTTGGCCGTGCCACAGAGGTACATTCACATGTTTTCAAATCATTCCAGCCACACCGACCGTGCCAAGGCATGCCAACCATGCTAGCCGAACCTATGTGCCAATGGCAAATCATGTCAGCCACACAGACCGCGTCAAGGCATGCCAACCATGCTAGCCGCACCTCTGTGCCAATGGCAAATCATTCCATCCACACCGACCGCGCCAAGGAATGTCAACCATGCTAGTCGCACCTATGTTCCAATGACAAATCATGTCAGCCACGCCGACCGCGCCATGCCAAACACGTCTCTCCATGGCCCCTCATGCCGTGACACCATGATGTCCTTCCCCATATGGCTACTAAAGTGAAGACGTGCAATAATCAACGGTTTCCCTTCAATCCCAGGAGCAAATCCTCTCCGTCTAAGGTCCCCTCACAACCTTTGGCCCGAAACCCTAGATTGGTCATGCACCTAGCCCAAGATAGTCACGCCATGTGCCCATGTCTACCCCTTGGCCCCACATACCAATAAAAAATCGCACCTATCCCAAGCTAGTCACGCCATGAGCCCATGGCTACCCCTTGGACCCATATGCCAAGACAAACCAAACCTAGCCAATCTTGCCTCGCCATGCCAAACACACTTTGCCTTGGCCATATCCATGCTAGTCACGTCATGCCTAGCCAAGTGCCCTAGCCACGCCATACGACTATGGCGAACCCTTGGCCTAACATGCCAAGCCGAACCAAACCTAGCCAATCTATCCACGCCATGAAAAACACACTTTTCCTTGGCCCTAGCCATGCTATTTACGTCATGCGAAGCCAACCGCCCTCTCCTTGGCCCTAGCCATGCCATACGCCCATGGAGAACCCTTGGCCTCTCATTCCAAGTCTAAACACACCCTAGTGGTGCCACCCTATTGGACCTCACTACGCGGCTACCAAAACGAAGGCGTGCAACGATCAACGATTTCCCCTCCTCTCAAGATGCAACATCTCGACAGTCGAAGGTCACCAGGCTAGAAAGTTCCCCGACCTCAACTTGCCAAGCCACAACAACGTGTTACATATTTTCCAAAAACATTCGAGACATCAACAAAAACTGGGGGATTCTCTTTGGGTATTGGTTTGGTGGTCTACAACGTGCGGCATACACTACGCCCGTCATAATTAAGGAAGTGTCATAAGGGTGAGGCGCCTAGTAAATACGGGAGTTATGTGGGAAACGTTCATGGGACATAAAGTCGTGAGTTAACAACCTTATGGAACATCAATTCCATAACGTTAACAGTTTCATGAAAACCAGTTTCATGCATTGACCACTTTATGGAACATCAATTCCATGCATATGGTTACCACCTCCTCCCATTTACTTCCCCACTCCTTAATGAGACCATGGTATGTTTCTAACTCGACTTGTATAAATAGGTCTTACCTATTTACCTTTGAATAACAAGGTCAATTGGACAAGACAACATTCAGAAATACTTACTTAGTTTCCTAGTGAGCTCTCCAACCTTTTCTGATAACAAGTCGTAGAAACCCAACTGCTCTTCCAGAATCAACTATTCTGGCCTTACCACTCTCCTTGCTTCCCTCCCCAAACCAACGCATTCTCTTCCTCTTTATGACCGAAGTAAGTCTGGAACGGCCATTTCTTGGTTTAGGCCGGACTTGTACAGATTGATCTCTCGAATCTAAAGTACTCCCTTGCAGTACATTGTTTAGGGTTTAAACAGTTTCTCACCTTCACACCCGCAATTACCAAAATCGGAAGAAACTATTTTCACCCATAAACACCTTGATATAGTTTGCGAGGCAACTAATAGTAAAATCAGGTGAGTGCTTGTTGTAGTGTGCATACCCATGCAAAGGTCCAAAGTAGGTATCCTCTTGATGTTGATTTTCTTTACTTTTCCATTTACTCGTAGCGGCGTGTTCCAATCTTCTATAACCATTTCCAATAAGAATTCCGTTTAAGTGAAGTCTAAAGGAGTGAAACCAATTTCGAAGTTTTGGAAATGAAATGAATTGATGCTATACCACCACATCTCTATGATTTCATAAGCTAGTTGTTGATCAGCTCTCTTAATTCTAATTTCAAAAAATCTAGCAAGGCCGGAATTTTGAAGAACTTGACTAGCACTTTCATGAACTACCACACGTGTATGTAAATCCTCAAGGTCTTCTAGATTACTTCTAAACATGATATCATGTTGTGTATCAAGTGGGTCTATAGTTGTAGAAATATGTTTCTCATCCGATTCTTTTGAACTCAAGGTCATATACACATCCATATCCATAATCTATACAAAATCATCAAATAAAAACAAATAGTCACACAATGCACTTAAATTGTTTACATAATGTAACTAAAACATGTTAATTCTAGTCTCATGCAATTTCACAATGTTCATCATCTAAAACCCTAAATTACATGTCAAATTCGTCATTGTTAGAATCAAAATTGTTATCATTATCATACAATCGATAATCAAGCATACAATCAACATTCATATCTTCTAAACCCTAAATTTTCATCAAATCATAATATAAACTCAAAATTACAATTCAACTAACCTTTCTTTGGACTCTCAATCAAATTGAGATATTGAAGAATGCTTATATTCCTTATATTGCAATGAACAAACCCTTTGAACCAATTTCACCGATTTGAACCATCATCCGAGAAATGAATTTTAGGTTTTCGTTTTTCTTTTTTTCACTCGATTGTAGAAGAAGGTGAACTGGGGAGGGTCGATGGTGTTCTGGATTAAAATAATTAAAAAGCGCTAATAAGATTGGCGTTTGGCGCTAATATGAATGGAGTTTTGTGCTATTAACAATAGCGTTTTGTGCCATTAACAATAGCGTTTTGACCGTTGACCTGAGTCAAGTGCTATTCTTAATAGCATTTGTCAGCGCTATTATTATTAGTGTTTTCTGTGTTCCACTATTACAATTGCGTTTCCATCCACAGTTCCAAGTGCTGAGGTGGCGTGGAAGATGGGAGATGGATGGATTCCACCATAAGACTTGCTCTAAGGAAACATTTGGTGAACCCTAACTCCCCTTTTTTGTATTATTTGAGTACTTTTGTTGATTTATTGTGGCTTCCTTTGATTTGACTTATTATTACCGAGCATTTTGATTTTCTGTTTGTTCACAGTGTATATATTCCTATTCCCTCCATTCAACAGAGCTATTCCTGAAATTATAAGACTCAGATGTCTATAGAACTCTCAATTAGCAAGTAAAAGGTTTAATCTACGCGGCTTATGTGTGAAATTTCGGGGAATTTCTATAAAAATATAACTAAATGCCCTTAATGAGCCAATTGGCAAAACTAGGCAATTTCCTTTATTTTGCTTCCCCACTGGTTGAGGCTACTATTAGGATCTTTAATTGGTGTGTCGAGTTTCTCCAATTCTTGTGCTCGCCATTTTACATATATGTGGAATGTGGGTTTGGTGTTCTTCCTTTTTTCATAAGTCTCACTAACCCCTATAATAACAATCTGATAGTTATTATAATTGGAACATGTTGTTTATGTTTTATCGTGATTAGGCCACATTCGATGTAGTATTGGTATAGGATACCTGATAACTCTAAGGGTCTCTACTGATATGTTTATTTAAGGAGTTTTTGTAGCTGCAGAATTGTATGATCTACGCTAGTATATGTTTTTGTAATATCTCTGTTTTGTTAAACTAATTTACTTGAGCGTATCGCTGTATTTAGGCGAGAGAAAAGGGTAGACCAAGCTATTGACAAGAGTCAACTGCGTCTTTACCTCTGCGAACAGGTATTTCATTGCTTTTTAACATGTATTAAGTTTTGTTCAAATGGCAAATGCATATTCACTGTAGTGTGTTTGAATCTTAGAATGTTCGTAGTGGCTAAGAGGGACAGGATGAATCAACCTAACATATTTAGCAAGGTATTTAGATAAGGGGTTAGATATTTCATTCGATATGCAACCACATATGGTTTACCCAGAAGAAATTGTCCCTGCCCATGCGCTAAATGTCGAAATGGGCACCGGCATGAAATTGAGACAGTGAAGCAACATTTGTACCAGAGGGGCATCGACAGGACATATGTCACATGGGTTCTTCACGGTGAGAGCGAGAGTAGTACGTTGAATAGTCGTCCAAGGGGGACTACTAATGTGAAAAGAAAACTTCTGACTGAAGACGGGCGTACCTCCCAACTAGATATTTATAATGATGCACTAGCTGAAGCCTTTGTGGCAAACATCGCCAAAGATAAAGATAATCACCTTGTCTTCTCTTCCAGAATGTCAAAAAAGCGTGCCCCTCAGGTAAGTACTGCAACCTCACTCATTGCTGCAAAATTTAGTGAAAGTGATGCCCAATATCTACCCAAGTTGGACAGGGACAGCCTAGCAACTAAAGTTGAATTTATCACAAAGGTGAGCTAGCAATTTCAATACCTTATTTTCTATATTATATCTGTTAATTAGAATTGAATTATATGCAATGTACTGAGCTCATGGATAATGGTAACACATTGTGTTACAATGCATGGATCGTAAGCAGTTATCCCAAGCTCCTTTCCCAAATAATACCCACTCAAGCCCTGATGCTGGGTCGGACATAAGTACTGCTAGTAATGAATATATGATTTCTGCAAAAGAAAGTGTGAACCTAATGGACAGAGCTGGAAACATAGTTGCTACTGGGTATATCGTGAAGGGCAAGGAAGGTGAAGCGTGTCACGGAATTAAACTTTTTCCACGAGAGAAAAATGTATGTATTGAAGTCATCAAAGATCCTAATGCTCGGGTACCAGACCCTCCTCAAGGAGATGGTCACTATACTTTGGCAGGTTATAAGGCAGGGGAATGCATAATATGGTGGGATTCACGTCTGCGGCCTGAAGTTTAAAGCTCTTACGTTAGCACAGCTTCTGGTTGCAGTGTGTGCAACAAAATTAGGTTGGCTGCATCATGCCTTTTGTGAGATGAATGTGATATTTCTTGGACATTTACTTTTGGAAGTTGATCTGTGCCGCTACTTATAACAATACTTAAATTCATGTATTTTTTTTGTCCAATACACTAAACCCTTTTGTTTAACTCTGCCAGTGCACATATGTGTATCCCAGGCGTGGTTGAGGATGAGGGACTACTCCAGAGAAAAAAAAATGATTAACAATAAAAGAAAACGAAATTGTGGCTGCTGGGATTCGAGCACAGGTCTCCACGGCCACAACGCGGATGTTTATGGTCTAAAACCCTCTTTGATAAGATATAGTAACCTGATTAAAGGGGGGACCAAAAAAAACGACCAAATTTAAGTTTAGTTTGTGGTGTTACACTAGGGTGGAAGAGTAAATTTGGTCAGGATCACTTTATACGTCCGCCCCATCAGGCGTAGTTTCAGATTACGCCCCAATTTTTTTTTTAATACGGGCGTAACTTTGAATTACGCCCACCAGGCGTAATCTCCTCCTTGCGCCCGACTAAAGAGTAGAGTAAAGACCAAATATGGTCTGGGATTTGGTCTTTGGTATAATATTTGGTCTTTACTCGCTCGGTAGTGTCTGCTATTTCAATAGTATTTGGTCTTTACTCCCATGACTGTGGTTGCTCTTAGGTCTCGACTAAACCTATAGCAACATATAAAAAATTTAGGGGCCCTAGGCCCTTCCCTAGCTGGCCTATAGCCAGCGACGGCCCTGCTAGTAAATACATGATTGTTTTGAGTTGTCCTTAAAGAAAAGTGTTTTTACGAGAAAACCTACGAATGAAGAGAGCGCCTGAGCCGTGACATCCATGCACCCAAAGATTTTCGAAGCTTTACTAACGATTTACGATGTCTTCCACCTTTCAACAACATCGAGACAGTGCTGTTTGCATGGGGAGTTACGTTTATCATGTTGCAACCCGTAGAATCAAACGATTCGTTCATTTTAGAAGTTTTAAGGTCATAACAGCGTATATGGAAAGTCTTATTAGAATAAGGCGTCTTATAAGATTCATGACGCAATAGAAGTTCACCGTTCCTTGTAATTGCCATGGGCTCAAAGAACCACAGATCTTTCCAGTATGGCTCTTCCCACTCTATTCGGAACTCGTTGATCCAATGCCATGAATTCTCGTCGTTGTAGTTCATGTCACAAGTGGTGTTAGTATTTTTTTTCTTATACGCCCAAATATCCGTGCAATAAGGTTTATGACCGATGTACACCAAATAAAGATTATTCCCTCCTAGCAACTTGGGGCAACGCAAAGAATTTACATGTGCAAAACGTGGCATTGGGATGGAATGGAACTTCTCATCCTCCAAGTCGAAGGCTGTGATTGTATCTTTGTAGTAAGTACTATTATCCCCTCGGTGCAGCCAATGAAGAGATCCATTTGCATAGACACCTGCTGCATAGAATGGCGGGTAAATATGAATGGATCCCTTGTTTCTCCACTTACCACCACCGCCACCATGGACAGTATAAACTTGGACATGAGACTTTCTTGTCTGTTCTTTGTAGTACATTCTAACAATCTTGTACTCGTTGGTTGAATGACAATAACCGAACCCACTTATCATATTCCATTGCGAGCACTCCAGCATAAATTTCCTTTTAGGTGCTCTAGTTTTAGGAGTGTACACAACTTCTCCTGTCAAAGGATTGCAAATTAAGAAACGATTTCCAAGATACGGATATTGTCTTTGGAAACAGACCAAACCATTGCATGATCCAAGCATGCCACCCAAGTATTCCCCCCACGGAACAGATTCGTCATTGTGCATCTTAAAAAGTGTATTTTTAGTGTAGTACATCTTCCAACTAATACGATTATACTCATCACCATAATAAAATTGGTAAATTAGCTTAAACAATCCAGGGCATGATTCAGCAAAAAGCAAACCTACCTTATCAGTCTTACTACGGAGGAAAATTCTCCAAGTTGTGCATACCCGTTTGGCTAATAAAGCTTCTTCAGTTGTTAATCGACTAAATATGTTTTCTACAATATCCGTGGGAAGCTTCTCCATAATCATGTTATTGGTGTTGCTGTAGCCTTCGTCTCCACCTTGCGTTCGGTGTGAATAATAATACCCAAACACAGCCCGGTGTGTTCCTTTTATACTCAAACCCAGGCCGGTGTGTTCCTTTTATAGAAAGGATCCTTTAATGGAAGTTTAAGAGAGTTTCCTCTATTGAATCAAGGTTAATATGGTCATTTACCAAGTACTAAATTAGTAAAACATCTTACCCCTACCCTTAGGTTTGCATTGTAATTCCACATCCCACCGGAACTTACTTTTAAATGCAATGGAACTATATATAGAAATTCCTAGATTTCCTAGGGTTTGTTTCACACCTATCATACAAAGTCCATGTTTTTAAAGACACAAACCATGTTGATCTAGTAGTGAAATTCACTCGGTTTTTAATTCTATACCTACTTTTATAAGATAAGAAGAATGAAGAAAGCCAGAAGGGAGACCAATAACAAAGATTGTGATGGCAGTATTTTTCTCACAGAGGATATTTTGATTTATATCTTTACTTATCTTCCTCTAACTTCAATCTATCGGTTCAAAGCTGTTTCAAAGGTATGGTTATCTATTCTCTCTGATTCTTTTTTCATAACTCGATGGTTTCAGTTTAAGAACACAAACAAATTTCTCCCATGGATACATTATCATACAAGTATGAACCACAGTGATCCAGGAAAAACTTCAAGGTTAAGAAATGCATGTCTTGGTTTATATTCAGATTTCTTATCTAGACATGATCATGGATTTTCTTTTAGGTTTCTTATGAAATCGAAACCAATTCAAGGAAAACATTTGCACTTTGTAGGTTCTTGTAATGGTTTGGTACTTTCTTATACTATGGTGAACTGTACGAAGACGTATTATGTTTGTAATCCACTCACACAAAAGTGGGTTTCACTCCCTTCACCACCCAATACGGCCAATACCATGTATCGTCAAGCTAGTGTTATTGGTTTCTCTTGTGAGTATTCCTCATCTTACACCACGAGTTGTTACAAGGTTGTACACATCACAAGTTCTCCTCCAAAGAAACATTACGCTGATATATTTTGTTCTAAATTAGGTGAATGGAAAACCTTTCAAGTTTCATACCCTCACGATGTATCGTTGAATCCTCAGAATCATTTTTATTTAAATGTTGTTGCCCATGATGATATTGTTTATTGGATCAACGGAGGAATTAAAATCATAACTTACGATCTCAACAATTCTAAAACTGATGGCTGCCAGTGTGGATATGTCAACTTGCCGGATGAATATGGTGGTTTTCGAGATCGTAAGCTCGGGGTGTCAGAAGGCTTGGTCAGTTATGCTAGGATTAACAGAAGTGAAAGAACTTTGAGTGGTTGGGTGCTCAAGGAAGACAACTGGCATGTGTTATTCGACAGTATTGATTTACACGATATCTTTGTAGCAATGAATTCTTTGAAACCAAGTACAGGTACAACGTTAAGTTCTGCTGCACTTGCACAGGTTGTAGGATTTAATCCTGTAGACCATTATGTTGTTCTGCTTGGTTGCTGGAACTGCATTTGGGGGTTTGATATCCGTACCAGAAGATTTGAAGAGCTATGCTGTCCTTCGTCATCCTTGGCTAACGGTATTTCTGAAGATCCTCCTTTGATGCAAACGCCATTTGTGCTAGAGGCAATGCCAACAATGCTTCCACCGCCTTCGTGGATAGATACTTAAATCAATCTGAGTTTAAATTTTTTCTAAAATAGTAAAAAAATACTCATCTTGTAGATTTAGAAGTCACTCATGAAGAAGTACGCGTTTGTTTCATATTTCAGTCCTTTTACACATGTACAGTGTTTTCTTTCAAATCCAACGTAAATTACGTAATGAATGATGATGATTTTGATGTGTTTAGGAATCCAAGGTTATCTTACTTGCAGCATACTATGGATTCTTCCAGCACCAAACAACATACTATCCGTTGTTGATGCACTATGGTTAAGCCATGGTTTCATGATTTCACATCTTGACGATCTGACAGTGATGGAGGTAAATATCTGAAACAAGGCTGCTGACAAAAACAGAGACATACAACCAAGAAAGACACTCAAACCAAGAGAAACATACAACTAACCAGAAAGAAAGAACATTGAACAACAACAGATACTCGTTTCTTAGTTGTTTTAAAGCTTCTTGGAGTCAATTGTTGTGATACCTTGCGAACTCATTGAAATTCTCCAATCCTTCGTCCACATCGTAAGATGCTGAATCACTGCTCTCGAATTTCATTAGATACCACTATGCATCAACATTTTAGTTTACAAAGTTGATTTGTGCTGCTTATATCAGTACTTAAATCCTTGTATTTTTGTGGTTCATCTGTCCATTTAAATGTGAAAAAAAATTCCCATGAAATAGAGGCACCAGTGATATGATATAATAACCTGATAAAAGGCTAGGCAGCAGTATTGAGAATTTTTACAATCAAAAGACGATAGGAAAAGTGAAAGAAACAAAAAACGAAATCACGGGTCTTACTTACTAGGTAAGATAGATTTTCTTCCTATCACTTATTTAAGTATGCCAATTGGAGCTGGTCGAAGGAGTACTGTGATTTGGGAGATCATAATTCAAAAGATGCAGAAAAAGCTAGCTCCATGGAAAAGAAAATACTTAAATAAAGCAGGAAGAGTGGTTCTAATTAGATCAACTTTGGAAAGCTTAGCAGTTTACTTCATGTCTTTACATTACTTACCAGTATCTGTGGAGAAAAAATTAAACACTATAATATGGAAGTTCCTTTGGGGTGAGGATGATGATAAAAGAAAGATGAGCTGGGTTAATTGGAGGAGAATTTGTACACCAAAGAAAAAAGGGGGCTTGGGTATAAGAAACTTAAGGTTAGTGAACAGGTCACTAAGAGCAAAATGGCTGGGAAGATTTTGCAAGGAAAAGCAAGCTTGGTGGAGGAAGCTGATGTGTGAGAAGACTAGAGCTAATGAGAATGATTTAGTTACTTCTCAAGTTAGGAATACGGTGGGAAGAAGTTTGTGGTTTGATATTCTAAGGGCTAATGATGATTTTTTTGATGTAGTTTCAATTCAGGTGAAGAATGGTGTCTCGGTTAAATTCTGGCACGATTGGTGGATTGAGAAGAGAGCTCTCAAGGAAAAATACCCAAGATTGTACAGGTTAAGTATACAAAAGCTATTCTCAGCGTCCGAAATGTATGAAGATGGTTGGATTTTGCGTTTTCAAGAGAGTTGGACCCAGCAGAGCGGATAGATTTCTTGGAACTAAAGTTTGATATTAGGAATATTGTGTTAAACCCTGCAGAAGAGGATAACATAAATGGTGATTGTTCTTCAAAATCAATTTACAAATCACTTACAGATGTGGAACAAGATTGGGAGTGTGCTTCTATTTTAGCTAGTAAGTTTGCTCCACCTAAGGTTTTGTTTCTTGTTTGGGCTGCACTCCTTTATTCGATTCCAACAGGAAGTATGTTGCAGAGAAGAGGTATTGAGATTAGTTCAGATCGTTGTCTATTTTGTACGAACTCGGTAGAAACTTTAGAACACCTATTAATACATTGTGAATGGGTCAAACAGTTATGGGATTTCTTTATCTCTGCACTGCACACAAGGTGGGTGATGCCAGAGACCTTTACTGACTTAATGCTTGGCTGGAATTTACACACTGGAGTTAAGAAGGTCTAACATATTTGGCATTTGCTTCCATTTTCCATATGCTGGGAGGTTTGGTTGGAGCGCAACAGGAGAGTGCATGGTGGACGATCAAAAACTACAGAAGAAGTTATACATGCAATCAAGTTGAATGTTCATCTATGGAGTACGGATACAGAAATCTTTAGGAACGTTTCCATGAATCAAGTTATTCACCAATGGGAAGATGTAATGAGTATGTAATAAGCATTTCTTTCTTTTGTTTGGCTGGCCTAATGGTCGATGTATATTCTGTACATACCTTTTCTTTTTAATATATCCTTCCTTTTCAATAATAAAAATAAAAAAAAATGCATGATTGTTTTGAGTTGTACGTAATGAAAAGTGTTTCTTCGAGAGCACCTACGAATGAAGAGAGCGCCTGAGCTGTGACATCCATGCACCCAAAGATTTTCCAAACTTTACTAACGATCCACGATATCTTCCACCTTTCAAGGACATCGAGACAGTGGTGTTTGCGTTGGGAGTTACGTTTATCATGTTGCAACCCGTATCAACAAAAGATTCCTTCATTTTAGAAGTCTTAAGGTCATAATAACGCATATCGCAAGTCTTATTAGATTCATAACCCAATAGAAGTTCACCGTTCCTTGTAATTCTCATGGGCTCAAAGAACCACAGATCTTTCCAGTATGGCTCTTCCGACTCTATTCTGAACTCGTTGATCCAGTGCCACAAATTCTGGTCGTTGTAGTTTTTTTTTCAGGTCACAAGTACTAGTAGTATTAGTATTTTTTCTCTTATACGCCCAAATATACATGCAATAAGGTTTATGACTGGTATACACCAAATACAGATTATTCCCTCCTAGCAACTTATAAGGGCGGTGCATAGAATCTACATGTGCGAAACGTGGCACTGGGATGGAATGGAACTTCTCATCTTCCAAGCTGAAGGCTGTGATAGTATAATCATCTTCGCAGAAAGTACTATTACCTCGGTGCAGCCAACGAAGAGCTCCATTTGCATAGACACCTGCTGCATAGATTGGCGGGTAAATATGAATGGATCCCTTGTTTCTCCACTTACCACCACATCCACCACGGACAGTATAAACTTGGACATGAGCCTTTCTTGTCTGTTCTCTGTAGGACATTCTAACAATCTTGTACTCGTTGGTTGAATGACAATAACCAAACCCACTTATCATATTCCATTGCCAATACTCCAGCCTAAATTTTCTCCATAGTCATATTGGTATTTCTGTAGCTTTCGTCTCCCCTTACGTTCGGTGTGAATAATAATACCCCAAACACAGCCTGGTGGTGTTCCCTTTTATACTCAAACACAGGCTGGTGTGTTCCTTTTTGGAAACTCTCCTTTAATGGAAGTTTAAGAGCTTCCTCTATTGAATCAAGGTTAATATGGTCATTTACAAAGTACTAAATTAGTAAAACATCTTGCCCCTACCTTAGGTTTGCATTGTAATTCCATCCAACCGAACTTAATTTAAAGGCAATGGAACTATATATAGAAATTCTAGATTTCCAAGGGTTTGTTTCATACCTATCATACAAAGTCTATGTTTTAAAGACACAAACCATGTTGATCTAGAAGTGAAATTCACTCGGTTTTTAATTCTATACCTACTTTATAAGATAAGAAGAATGAAGAAAGCCAGAAGGGGAGACCAATAACAAAGACTGTGATGGCAGTAATTTTCTCCAGAGGATATTTTGATTTATATCTTTACTTATCTTTTCTCTAACTGCAATGTATAAGTTCAAATCTGTTTCGAAGGAATGGTTTTCTATTATCTCTGATTCTTGTTCATAACTCGATGGTTTCAGTTTAACAAAGACGAACAATTTCTTCCCATGGATACATTATCATAAAAGTGTGAACTTCAGTGATCCAGGAAGAACTTCAAGGTTAAAAATGCATGTCTTGGTTTATATTCAAATTTCGTATCTATACATGATCATGGATTTTTTTTGGTTTCTTATGAATTCAAACCAATTCAGGAAAACATTTGCACTTTATAGGTTCTAATAATTTGGTTTGGTACTTTGTTATACTATGGTGAACTGTATGAAGACGTATTATGTTTGTAATCCACTCACAAAAATGGATTTCTCCTTCACCACCAAATGATAAATACCATGTATCGTCAAGCTGGTGTTATTGGTTTCTTTGAGTATTCATCATCCTACACCACGGAGTTGTTACAAGGTTGTAAGCATCACAAGTTCTTCTCGAGAAAAACATTACGCTGATATATTTTTGTTCTAAATTAAGTGAATGGAAAACCTTTCAAGTTTCATGCCCTCACGATGTCTCGTTAGATCTATATTTAAATGTTGTTGCCCATGACGATGTTGTTTATTGGATCAACAGAGAATTAATATCAGCAACACAATCTCAACAATTCTAGAACGATGGCTGCCGGTGTGGATTGGTCAATTTGCCAGTTGAATATGGTGGTTTCAGTCGTGCTTGAGGTTGTCGGTTATGCTAGGATTCTATGAAAGTGAAAGAACTTTGGTGGTTGGTGCTCAGGAAGACAACTGGAAAGTGTTGTTCGACAGTATTGATTTACACGATATCTTTTGGTTGCAATGAATTTTTTGGAGAAGATTTGGGAAACTATGCTGTCCTTCGTTATTCTTGGCTAACGGTATTTCGGACGATCTTCCTTTGATGCAAACGCCATTTATGCTAGATGCAATGCCAACAATGATTCCTCCGCCTTCGTGGATAGATACTTAAATCAATCTGTGTTTAAAATTTTCTAAAACAATAAAAAAAAAGCTCATCTTGTAGATTGTAGAGTTCACTCATGAAATGAGTACGCATTTGTTTCATATTTATATGCACTGTGTTTTCTTTCAAATCCAAGGAGACACTACAGATGCCACTACTTCAGCCATACTCATACTGTGATACTAACACTATGTCTAGAAATATGGTTTCTCTTTTAAGTTTCAAGGAGCTCAATTTTATCTCTTAGGTTCTAATAATAGGTTTCAATCAATTCAGATGGTCAGCGGAAGGTATCATGTTTGCTAGTCAACTTACTCATCGTTCCTTCCTTTGGTTTACCATAGTATTGCAGAATAGTCAATTTAATGGGTTGGTCTCGTACGACAATACATCATCTTCAACTTATTGTTACAAAGTTGTGCGCTATTACAAGATTTCACAGTGTTTGAAGTGTGAGATTGGTATGTTTTCTGATTTCCCAGGCGAATGAGAACTATTGAAACCAAAGGCCGATGGTTTGGTGTTTAGTGATTCCAGGAACCTAGATGTCGAAATTACGCATTAGAAGGAAAAAGTACAAAATCAGAATTACGCATTAGATGTGCACACATTTTGTTTGTGGAAAATTAGCCAAGTATATCCGAAATATAACAAATAAGGATTCATAAACTACAAATTTCACATCAAAAATTCCCAAGAGCTCACAGGTTCAGAAAACCTAGACATACTTTACTTTTATGATAAAGTTTTGGTTATGTTTATAGAAGGGAATCAGGCGGTAGGTAAAATTTGGATATTGGAAGTATTTTGAGGTAGTTTTCCAGGTTTGCATTGTTGTAAAGCAGCTGTTATGGTTTATATCAATTCCTATCCACTGGGCATGACGATTGAGTTTTTTTTTTTTTTTTTTTTTTTTTGAAACCAATGACAGTTGAGTTGATCATGCACTTGGGCTTAAAGGTAAAGAACAATACCATTTTCAGAAACCATTTTATGAATATTTTGAATTGGTTTTAAATATGAACGTTATTTTGGGGACCATGGGTTTTTTGGGCGGACCATGATTTTTTAGACATAAGTTCGGTTAGTTGCAAAAAAGATTTCCCAACCGAACATAAAGTTCGGTTTAGTTGCAAAAAAGATTTACCCACCGAACATATGTTCGGTTAGTTGTAAAAATATTTACTAATCAAGCTGTTAGTTCGGTTAGTTGCAATAAACATTTACCAACAGAACTGGTTATTTCAGGTTAGTGGCAAAAAATTAACCAATCAACAATAGTTCGGTTAGTTGTAAAAATATTTTAGCAATTGAACTTTAGTTGGTTAGTCAAAAATATTTCCTAACCGAACTTGGAAGCGATGAAAAAAACCATGGTCCCAAAATAACTAATGGTCAAAATAACGTTCTTAAATATTCACGCATAATATATGGTTGAACATTTTTGAGTTTAACAAAAATTTATGAAGCGTCAAGCTAGTGCCCTTTTTGCACAATACCGGGCTATTGATATGTATCATGTAGTATAGTAGTACTCCACAACCACAAGTAAGAAACCCAGCCCAAGAATAAGTGTCTACAGCTAGTGGCCCAACCGAACAGCATATAACTTGACTACAAATTACAATCATGTATACGGGGCACCTTCATTATTGAGAGTTTATTAGGGTTTAGTTCATGA
Source organism: Papaver bracteatum (assembly GCA_023529315.1). NCBI lineage: Eukaryota > Viridiplantae > Streptophyta > Magnoliopsida > Ranunculales > Papaveraceae > Papaver > Papaver bracteatum. The sequence continues at coordinate 266 of JAJJWX010004952.1, read as the reverse complement.
CTGCCGGACAAATTTGAAGACTCAAACTTGTTGAACAAGGAGACATAACAGAGACTGTGATGGCGGGTGTTTTTCTAACCGAAGATATATTGATTCATATCTTCATCAATCTTCCTCTAATATCAATCTGTATGTTCAAATCTGTTTCAAAGGTATGGCAATCTATTTTCTCGGACCCTTATTTCACAACCAAATGGTTTCAGTCAAACACAAACGAGTCTCTCCCATGGATACATTATCATACAAGTATGAACCGCAATGGTTTT